>CM061548.1:213292034-213892034 GCA_030864215.1 Capsicum pubescens
AGTATTGATATTTATTTATATACTCACTTCTATCTTACAAACGTCATATATATCCTTCAAACAATAAATCTACCTTTGACTTAAAAGGTCATGTGTATAGTAGAACGTGTTATAAGTCGTTTTTGTGCTAAATGCTACATAATTTGTTACGTCCATGCTTATTTGATTTTTGTGTTAAATACATACATTTTACTTTAATCGTCCATTATTACATTCCAAAGTCTGCTTTTAATATGCATGGCAATTGGCAGTTTTGAAGACCATAATTCTAGAAACGAATTCAGAACTGAAATACACTGGAGGGAACCTGTCACAAATTTTAATAGTTTCACATAATCAACCCATTTCGGTTGCAGCAGACATGCCAATACCAAAACTTCTACATGAACTTCGTTTAATTTCTGCAAAGTCTTACGACTTTCTTCTGGATTGAATACAAAATTAAGCTCTTTGCTTTTACCATCATCAGATACAAATCAATTTCCTACTTCCCTGCTTTTATAAAATATCAGAAAACGATTAGTTCACTTACGGCTAAAATCCAATGGCACTTTGAACATTGACCAAACATATCAAGATCAAGTTAGAATTATGGCTAAAAAGGCTTCAATATGTCCATGGTCTTGTCAACTTCAAAGAAACCACCTTTGCAAACAGCCAACATGAAACAGAAAGGTACTTGCCTACGAGGAAGCTTGATGCACATTTATGAAGTTCAGGAAGTTTTAAAGCGACGGAAGCAACTCTCTTTTACCCCACAAACATACGAAGCACCAACAAGAACAGAATCAGAGAAATGTCTGGATCTCTAACACGCAAAGCCAACCTTGATAAATTCTACACGGGGAACTGCTCCCACTGATACAAAAGAGTTGTATTACTCAGATAAGATTAAAGCGAACTAGACACTGATTCGCAAACTAGTCATATTGGAACTGAGATGGGGGAAGCCATCCTGAATGATATCATCAATGAAGCAAACCCAATGTAGATTCAGCTTGATATTAAATTACTGTATCAGTGTCCTTTTGTTTATACTCAAATGCCGACATGCTTCCATAAGAATTCAACAAAGACTAATCAAAATTCAAATTACCCACAGAAAGCAGCCATTTGCTAATAGGACCCAAAAAAGGGTTGATTTAATGGTCTTGAGCTGATGGTTCAAAGTTATCAACCACTAAAGAGCATGACGTAAACATAGGTCTGTCTAACAAGAAGATAAAAGGAAAAGAACTTAACCTCGGGAGGAGACACCCCCAATAAGAAGGTGCAAGAGGTTGGATATAGTTGGTACGAGGAGGTGCAGATGCAGGCCAAAAAATGAGAGATTATCGGACATGACCTTAGACAGGCTGATGTGGAGGGCATGTATTAGAGTAGAAGATTAGTCAAGTAGGAGTGTTGTCTTGCTTTGAGGGTTTAGGTGTTGGTGTTTGTCGTGAACCAGTCGTAGTAGGGTAGTTTAGGGTCTAGCGTAGTTGTTGAGGTGGAGCTGATCCCTGCTCAAGATATCTATCATATGTTGTTTATCGTTTTTAGATTATCGCACGAGTAGTTCATTATTGTTTATTTCTGGTAAACCTTGAACTGTTCCCTTGATAATAGCTATATTTTCTTCACTTTTTCCCTCTGCTTTATACCTGGATTTGCTAAGCTTGAGACGAGGGTCTTTTGGAAACAGCCGCTCTCTACCTCCTCGAGGTAGTAGTTGTAAGACATGCGTATACTTTACCCTCCCTAGACCTCACTTGTGGGATTTCACCGGGTATGTTGTTGTACTATGGCTCCTCCCCTAGATAATCGTCCCACCTCTTCAATATCAGTCGTATTAAAGAATAAGACATCTGTGAAGTGCCAATTTGAGCCAAAGATACAAGGACCTGAAGAAAAACTCATCTGACTTTAATATGGCAACTACCTAAGGTGTAAGCTAGAAAGGGAGAAACTGCAAGCAGTTCTACAATACCAGAACCACATCCCCAAATCAGGTGGACTTCGTGTCTTGCTCAACCATTGTATATGTGACGCCTTAAATTTCAACTAGGAAAAAGTGAACAAAATATAAGAGGCCTGACAACCTCCTAAAGATGCATTTATTTGTCAATGGCCATGGCATAT
Source organism: Capsicum pubescens (assembly GCA_030864215.1). NCBI lineage: Eukaryota > Viridiplantae > Streptophyta > Magnoliopsida > Solanales > Solanaceae > Capsicum > Capsicum pubescens. The sequence goes on from CM061548.1 coordinate 213,294,156, forward strand.
ATAGCAAACTTCCGTTGCTTCAGTGCTTAGAATTTTTTAACTAGTCAAATAATAAAAAAGCTTAGTCCATGTATGAGTCAGTACCTTCCAAATTATATCCCCAGGCAAAAAAATGCTACAAGAACATCTGCTTATAAATTATCTAAATCAAAGACAAGAAGACACAATTGACTTTGCTGCAACTAATTGCCAAATCATCAACTACTTTGTTTCTGTTTCTTTATTTTTCTTTAGGGAGTTGCGAGGAGGGGATAGTAAATCGCGCTGCATTATGTACACAATGAAAGGCGCATCTGAGAAATTATTTAGAAGAAAAAGCTACTGAACTTCTCCATCCTCACCAAAATGCCAGTGATCCTCATAGTCACCATCCCTATGAGAATCACTCCGATGATCTCGCTTTTGTTTGTTATGTTGGCCCTCCGGTTTACCTTCCGAGCTCCAGACGTGCTGGTCCATCTATTACATCAAAGCTCTATACATTAGAAAGATTCAGAGTTACCAATGGAAACAATGTGTCTGACCTTCAGATGTTTTCAATGGTGATGTGAGACCTGTTTTAGCTTCTTATGATCACTGTCATGTCTGTAAGAACTTCTTGAATGATCCTTCTCATTTTCAGTGTCATCAAAGGAACTCATATGCCGCTTGCGGTGTTTCTTATCTCTGTCACTTCCTGACCTTTTGATCTCCTCGAAACTGTAAGTCTCAGCTGTGTCGATGTCTGTACCATCTTGCTTGGTTCTTCCTCTTTCTTTCCTGCTTTTATCCCCTCTGCCTTTATCCCTTCTATTTTTTTCCTTCCTCTTTTCTCTTTCCTTCCTTTCCTTCTCTTTTCTTGCCTGCAGATTGAAACTTGAAAATTCAGAGCCAGTGAACTTTACTGAATACAAAGCTTTTTTGTTTTTCTTTTTAGCTACTAGTTAAGAACAGTGGCTTTCCACGCTCGCCAACAAATGCCTCTTACAGGAATGATGGGAATTTGGAACTTCCATAAGATTCAAGAAAGGAACAGAGTGTGGCAGACAGCGCCAAACCCAAAGGTCTTAACCATCATATTAAACAAATTTGGATAATATAAGTTATATTCGTTGTTGATACCTCATATCTACCAATATTGTCACACTCCATCAGCTACAATAATTTTCCATTAAGTAACAACAGAAAGCCCAAAATCTTACTTCATATTTTAACATTATTGCCTCGCACCATCAGCTATATTAGTTCTCTTTAATAACTGTAGTACGCCCAAACATCTTTGAAAACATTGTATTGTAAATCAAAATTGCCTTACACACTCAATACAACTAAGGGAACATGAAAGCTTCATTATTTTATACTCATATAGGTTGTGAAAAGAGAAACTACGAGAGAACACTTTGTGCCTGTTTGGAAGGCCAACTTGTAATTGGATTTGGGTGTACTACACAGTTTGACATGTTAGTTCAGCATGAAATTCACATGAAGTGGCTAGAATATCAATGCCCAACCAGTTTTAGAATGCAGTCCCACAAAAGTAGTTTCAGCCACAGTAAGTTTTCCTTGAAAAAGAGTTCCGTAAAATCTTATGGTTCAAAAAGGGTGAGTCTAGGCTTTAAGAAAGCAAATAGAAAACCAATATCAACCACACAACTACTACCCCCACCCGAAAGTAGCAGAAGAATAAGGGTTTGTAGTAATTCAAGTACCTTATCCTCTTGACGCTTCCGCTCCTTCTCTTTTGCTTTTTCTTTTAGTTCATTAACAAATTTGTCAAATATTTCAAGCAGAAAGCCCTCATCACCCATTATTCTGTAAAATAATAAACAGCAAAGAAATTCACATTCAATGTTACGACACAATGAGAATCGTGAGATTATGAATAAAAAAGTAAAAATCCAGAGCATTTCATTTATAGCCAAAGAGGCTAGACAAATTGAAACTAGAGATTTAGCAGCATACCTATCAGAAGCTTGAAACAATCACAAATGTCAGAAATTAAAAAACTAAAACAATCACAAATGTCAGAAATTTAAAAACTAACTGCTAGAGCTATTAAACACTCAGTGTTGGAACAACTAATAATTGACGTCAACCAATTTCTTGAGGGATAAGTTCAACATTAAAAGTGACTTAGCGAAACGGTAATTCATGTTAATACTGTAAAGGAATAGCCTACCTAAATGTTGAGGAATATAAAACAGCAAATCATTCAACACAGCTATTATTCTAAGGTACATTCTAGAACTATGTGAATTACTGAGTTTAGAATATTGAAGGAGTTGGTCCTTGAAAATCAATTATCACTCTCCCAATGGTCCTTGCAGTCATGTTACTAATTCTAGATCAATAAAAGCAGAAGTAGCTCCTTGCCTATCTCCAAAGAGGGATTTGCAGTCCTCCCATTTCGATGATGCAGTAATTTCCTGCAACCACAGTAAAAAATAGATTATGGTTTAAAGGAAAATATCATGGGATCCCATCCATTGCAATGTGAGAGATCGTAAACTGTTTACTATACCTTTGATGCATGAAGAAGTTCATAGAACTCATCTGCTAGACGTTTACGCTTTTTAGCTTCTTTTTCTTCTTTCTCCCTGGCCCTTTCCAGTAACTCCTCAAAGACAAACTATGCAGACGAAATATGCACATTCAATACTCAATGACCCGGCAAGCCCAAACATGTAGAACATAAAATTTAGAAAGGACGCATGGAATAAGATTCAGCATGATCCATGTATGTCCTCTTATTCCTTCGTTTGGAAGGCAAGGAGTATATAATGTAAAAGTATTATTACCATCTTTTGGAGTAACTCCTCACATTATAATCTTTGATAAACTGCTTTACAAAAGTTTTGAGATATTGAAAGTACACTAAAGCCTTAGAGACACAACCAACTGTCTAAGCATAATTCTTCGACAAGATACCCCTAGCCTTAGAGACCCAACCAACTGTCTAAGCATAATTCTTCGACAAGATACCCCTTGCAATTCCCTCTTCCCACATACATAGATTATACGCCATGACCATAAATAAACTCCAAAATCCAAATGATATTTGAAGAATATCCTCATTACAAAAATAGAAAATGATTGTTGATATCATCCAGTTATGCTGTTTAACCAGTTTCGTAGTGTAAAACTCTTATCCACTAACCGTAAAAACATAAAACTACAAGGCAAATTTCTTTGAATTAAGCAACTTAAGATATGTGTTGTAGGTGTAATATTAAGCACCGCCGTCCAGGAAATAAAAACTAAGGAAGATGGTACCAAAACTAAAGAATTGGACACAAAAGCTAACACCAAATATTTGATAAATGTGGTCCCCTCGTCTTTATGCTTGAAGGTTTCAGGCTTACTTGCTAACCGACACACAAGTCTTCTATTAACTCCATTACAAGAAGATCCAAATTTAATATGGTATGGGTTATGGTTGATACTCTAGTAAAATGCCACTAACCACAGTTGACTACCTACAAGTTGCCAATTTAGCAATCACAATCTGACCAACTTCCAGTGAAACATAACATGAATGTACTACTTATGCTTTAGCACTAAATCCACTCATCTTACGCAGGACCTGTCCCAAAGACAAAAAGGGGACAAATACATAGAAATCCATTTAGTGAATGGGGTACTTTAATTTCACAACATTCAATTCAACACGGGTCGATGTGAAACAGTATACAGTGCTTAGCCATAATTAGACCTTTAAGTTGGTATCTGAAATTGGTGGAGAGCTAATATACTTGGCGATTGCAACCTTAAAATCATCAAGCGTCCAGGCTGATGTCAATCCAATCTGAAAGTAGAGATGGCTCAGCCAAAATATTAGGTACTAGCCAAAGCACAACAGAGGTTAAAATGAAGAGTGGTGATTACCTTAGTCATCCTAACTGCATCTTTAATTTGCGACTTGTCATCAAGATACTGAAGCAACATACAAGTAACACAAATTCACAATGCTTATCAGTAACAAAAATAGGATACCAATGGAGCCTTGTCCGTGCATTTGAGTTACCATAAAGTCTATAAATTACAAGCAGGGTGATGGGGATGAAATTTCTTTCATGAATACCAACATTTCTCCACTTGTTCAAAGTCATCTACAATCTCACAAGGCACTTGACATATAAACTTAATTGCATTGATCAGGTTAAATTGAAGGAAATATCAAACACCCGTGTTTGGATAATAGAAAAAAAAATGAATAGCATCCCTGTTGTTAACAGCACTTTCGTTATATTTACTTGATAAGAATCATTTATGCACACAAACAGTAATACAAACTTTAAAGATAGAAGTTGACATCTTTATCTTAAAAGGGAAAAAAAAGAAAAGATTTTCTCAAGAAATCATTACCAAATTCAATCATTGAAAGAGAGTACGAACAGGATCATTACCATGCTAGGATACCAGGTAAACTCCCTCTTTCATCAAGCAAGGAGATAAATGCTAATAACATTTGATCATTCAACTTCAATTCTTTTCAGAAAGGGCAGAGGATGAAACAATATATCGTTTAGTTAGTCGCAAGTGTCTATTACGGCCAAAAAAATCATAGTGAGGGAGATGCAACTTTATACTTTATTTAGAGAAACAGAGATGCTCTCTCAGGCACTTTTTCCGAGGCTAATCTTTTCGAAGCCTCTACTTTCATTACATTTCAACTACCTCTTCAGAGGCGAATTCTGGCACTAAGTTTATTTAGTCCAATTAATATGGTTGACAACACAACATAGTTTGCATTGGGTTTTAAGTTGCACAATATCATCCAAAGTGAAACCAAAGCTGGGGTGTGGTACAAAAGGACAAAATGTGGTCGAAACTTGACCAGACAAACTACTTTTAGGTCTCATTTGTTTGCACTTATATGAACCTGTTCAGACCTCAAACCATTAAGTGCATTTATTTTTGCCAGGATTTTAGCTCTTAATAGGTCTGAGTAGGTCTTAATCATTCAGATGTGGAACCAAGTCTAAATATCATTTAGAGATATTCTTGTGTAGGATAAAATTCACCACCACTCTATCCACAATCATCTGTCACCACCACTAACAACCTCTGCCACCACCACCAACCACCTCCACCATCACAACCAACATCACTACCAACTACACTGTCAGCCGCTACCACACCTACTCCATTATTCTAATTATATCCAGCCACCACCACCATCAACTACTACCGGTCGATCCCTACTACCAACCAACTCATCTGTCACAACTAGCACTACCCCTAACAACCACTAACACATCATCAACTTCCACACATTCTTCGGGCACCACCACCACCACTGTCACCGACGTCACCACCTCTACCACCACCATCCGCTACACTCGCTACAGTATCTGTACTAACAACCATCTCCACCATCACAGCTAACAACGTCTCCAACGACCACCAACACATCGTCAACTATCATGCAAACATTTTTCCGCCACCACAATCAAACACCTCCAACTACTAACATCAAAAAAGTTCACATCACAACCACCACCACTACCAATCGTCACTATCATAACAGTTACTACAATACCAACTATCTCTACCATCACAACTATCATCACCAACATTGCTAGTCACTAACATCAATTATTACAACTACCACCACCATTACAAACCATCTCCACTACCACTAACAAGCATAAATGTTTCTTTTTTAATCAAATAATAACTTAATTATATTAAATTAAATATTTTTCTAATATATAATTACTTTTTTATTTGAATTGTATTTTTTATATATTTACAAATAAATAAATTTTGCACATTCAGATGTTGAAAAACAACCAACTTTAATCATTCAGTTTTCAAATCTAGAGACAATATCTTAACCATTCAGATGTGCATTCAAAATGATTCAAATGTCTGAATATTAATAAAAACAAATGCAGTCTTAGCTGAAACACAATGGTGTGGTTGTGTGATACTTTAAAGGAGGCCTCAAAAGTCAAAGAAACTACGTGAAAACATGGAAGTTTGATGATCACTTCTCAGAGTTGTTATGCTCGAGAAAATATAACAATTAAGGACGTAATATAACCATTATCAACATTCAAGGGAGGAGAAGTCAATTATAATTGTCCGTGAAATGGCATTTGATACAGCTTGGCTAGATTGAAAGAATCATCTATATCTATACTACATTAAAAGCATGGAACCCCTAACTTAAAAGTTTATCATAATACCATTCCTATCAACCTAAATACCTACTATCTAGTAAAAAAAAGAAGAAACTAATTGGCATAAAGAGAAGCAACACAGATGTTTAATAGGAACAAACAATCATTGTTCTTATCTCAACAAAATATGTGTTATTAAAAAAATAACAAGCAGAGGGGTAACTCTCAAATCTTAATCTCATGCTTTTATCCTACCAAGAACTTACTTTTTTACATAATGAATTGAACTTTTTAGGGATAACCTTTTATTAGATATGAAATAAATAACAATATTCTCATAAGTTTGGGGAGATAACATAAACATGCTACTTCGAGAAGTATATTTAATTAATTAACATTATGATTAGCTATGTTATTTAGACCACTTTCGATGCCGCATCATGTCGACATGACATGGATATGGGTACGAGTATGGGATCAGTACCCGATTTGGTCAACAGATTTTGGATACTTTGACCGAAAGCGACAGAGAATTCCGAAATGATTCAAGGAAAAGGAATGACCGATTTTTGGTACTTTAAAGAGAATTGAATACCTTGTACATAGAAATTTATATGCCGCTCCTTTTTCTTTTATCTCCTAGAATTCTCTTCTTGATCGATATTTTCTCCACAAGTTCTCCACATGATATCTCCTAATTTATGTTTTAACACTTTACTTTTAGATATTTGAATTATTTTTAGCCAAATTCCCATGCCCATATCCATACCTAGATTTGTATCCCAAAATCTTAAAATTTATCTCATGAAGGATTCGACCTCTAGATTTGCACCCGTATCGGACACCCACACTCAAATCTGAGCAACTTAAGTTGCTTACTTGATTCAACGAAAAAACAGAACGACGAAATAATTTTCTATATCTTTGAACAAAAGAAATTACAAATATTATATTATTTTTGTTTGATTCAATTAAATTTTTTTCAAAAAAACGGGGATAAATCAACTAAATTTTTTTTTACCTTTTTCAAGTAGTGTGCAAATTTCGTTTTAACAGGTAAACCAAACCGAAAAAAGTTAATGGGCTTATCAATATCAAGTTGTCTATTTATTTAACAATTTTTAAATGGTTTTGTTTTTTATTGGTCTATCAATTCAGTTATCAGTTCTTTGAGTTTACTTAACGGTTAAAACAATAACTGAATGAAATTCTGTTAAAAAATTATCTTTTTTATCTTGGGTTATATGAAGATGAGTTGGAATTATAAACCCTATTCCTAATTTCCTATTTCTTTTTTATAAGTTTTGCTAGTTTGACTATAATCCATTATAGTTAGTTATAATTAAACAAATTTATGGTTCATAACATGCCGGAGATTTTCTACTCGGAGAATAGTTATATTGTTATTTCTCCAATAAAAGGCAAGTGAAACCCAGCCTGTTATCTACCATCTATTTAGTAATACTAAATTTCTTGATACGACCTTAACGAAACTAAAAGTAAATCAAGGAGTCTACATTAGTTTTAAAAGATTGTTATTTTGCTTTAGTTGTTCATTATGGTAAAGAATATGTGCTAATGTGGAATCGAAGAAGATAAATTAATTTAGGCTTAAGGGTTATGATGGTTGAAGAAAATGCATGTTTAAAAGTGAAAACAGGAACGGAAAGGAAAAATATCCATACGAAAAATTAGTGGTTGGTTCCTAGAAGACATTTTCTTGTCAGTTAAATTTGATAATCGAATCATTGAGGAACACTAACCAATTAATCGAGAACTGATAAGGAATATCCTATTGTTTCAGTTATGGGCTTAATATATTTACAAATCAATAACCGATAAAGTACAAAATAGCACTGAACCGACCAATAAGCAGCCCCATTTTCAAGTTTGAACAAAGAAAGTAGAAACAATGCATTACTTTAGTTTGGTGATAGCGTCCAAATGTCGTTAATTTATACAAGAATTCGTGAAATATGCATATGGTTAAAGTTTACATTTTGTAATATGACCTTTAAAAAAATAACATGAACAAAATGGGCAACGCACGTTCAGACTAGTCAATTACGCAATCCAGAAGATAGAAGATAGTTAATACAGAGGAAGGTCTTTTTTGCTTGGGTACTGTCAGAAGGAATAAATGGACATCCAGAGAAATGAATGAATCTATCATACAAGAAAAAGGAGATATTATATGCATCTCTGGATGAACCGACCGGACTCAAAATGAACTTCTATGCAGAAGCATTGGCAGTCTTCCTAAAGGAAAGTGTGATATTCCTACACTACTGTTATTTCACAAAGTCAGAGATATTCTTGAGGAGATAGGAATTATGGGATGTTTACTCATTTGACACTACTATGGATCCGAAAGCTAAACTCTTGTCGGGACAAGGGGGGCCACTCAGTGATGCCAGAAGATATAGGCGACTGATTGATAAGTTGAATTATCTCATAGTGACTACACCTAAGTCAGTTTGTGGATTCTCATAGTCATTAGGATGCAGTTGTCTGTATTCTATGATATTTAAAGTCAGTTCCAAGTAAAGGACTATTACGCGATATATAAAGTTAGCTCCATGTAAAGATCTACTCTTAGAGGATCGACCCATGAGCACATCATTGGATATATAGACGATGATGGGGCAGGATCATCTTCTGATAGACGTTCTACATATGGATATTGTTTGATAGTTGGGATAATTTGGTGTCCTAGATGAGTAAGAAACAGAGAAAGGTTGCTCAATCTAGTGTATAAGCAAAATACCGAGCAACTAGTTGCAGCAACTTGTGAGCTAGTATGAATAAAACAGTTGCTCAGAGAACTAGGAAGGGAGAAATTAATCATATGGAACTTGTGGTTATAACTTATCGACCCTTCATATCGCATCAAATCCGGTATTTCACGAGAATACTAAGCACATTGAGATTGTCTGTCACTTTGTCAGAGAAAATATACTATTCGGAGATATTGTTACAAAATCCGTGAAGTCAAGTGATCATCTTGCAGATACTTTCACCAAGTCCCTAACTAGTCCTCATAGTAGTTACATCTATAACAAGTTCGGTACATATAACTTGTACGCACTAGCTTGAGGACGATTATTAGAATAGGAATAGGAATAATAATGTTACCATTTCAAAAAAAATGGGAATAAGATTGTATATACTATCCTACTGGAACTGGATTGGAATATATTGTCCATAAATAGGTCAAGTGTAATAATGTTGATACACAATTCAATGATATTTTTATCAATAAGATCCATTTTTTAACATGATATCAGAGTCCGGGCCATCCCATTTATCTGTTCCCCATATTTGGGCCCCGTATCATACTGTCCACGTTCCCATTAATGAGGTTTAGGAGTGTGCGGGTGTGTTAAGAGTCCAACATCGAACATGAGATGGGTAATTGGTCTATTCTTACATGGATTTGGACAATCCTCACCCTATGAGCTAGCTTTTGGGCTTGAGTTAGGTCCAAGATCCATTCTTTAATAGCCAGTTATTCCCTTCAAGACTAGAAAAGTAGTTTTATAAGACTTTAAAGGAAACTATCATGTAGTTTTATAAGACTTTAAAGGAAACTATCATGTGTTTATCTGCACCAGAATCAACAATCCAAGAATCAAGGTTGTTAGAATATGAGCAGGAATTGTAATAATATATAAAATCCTACTTGGAAAAGAATTATAATGTAATTTCTATAAATAGGATCTGGATGTAATTATGTAAATACACAATTTTCAAAAATATGTTATCTCCATTAATTCTCACATGGTAGCAGAGAGTTGGTGAAAAACTTCAGAAAAGAAAACTCAGTCACCGTGCGCCAATTCCGGGGACTGATTTGTGTCTTTTTATTTTGTGGGTTGTGTGAAAAATACAACACCACCAAGAGGATCGGGAAGCTCAGCTGACAAAAACCCGACCAAAACCGCCGAAAAAATACCATCCACGTGCCTGCCGGAATTCTGAAATTCTAGCTAGATCTGGTCACGCGCCGACGCGTGAGCCTATTTTCGGTCAAACTTTTGAGTTGTTCTTTTTTCGTTGGGGTCGCCGATCCATTCTGACTCCGACCAGTTACTCTTTTCCAGATTCCAACAAGTCTTTCAAGATTTCGATCGCCGGAACCTAAATTCCGGCGACCTCATATTTTTTTTTCGGGGAATTTTCAGACATTCAGATCTGTTTCTTGGGATTTTCAAGTCAAATTCTCAAGATGTCTTTTGGGCATGATATTTTTGGCTTAAAAAATATTGGAATTGGAAGTTCCAGTCTTATGATCACTTTCGAACTTTTAATGGGAAGTTCAAATTATTTAGCCTGAGCTTCCTCAGTTGAGTTGTGGTGCAAAGGACAAGGTGTCCAAGATCACTTAAAGAACAAGGCTAGTGTGGTAGATGAAAAGGCAAAATCTAGCATGAAAGATGCGAAAACTAAAGAACAATGGGAGAAAGATGACGCTCAATTATGTAGTCTCTTATGGTGATCTATTGATTCCAAGTTGATGCCCTTGTTTCGTCCATTCCAGACATGTTATTTAGTTTGGGAAAAGGCTCGTGCTTTATACACTAATGACATATCTCGTTTTTATGATGTGATATCTCAAGTGATCAACTTGCAGATATCTTCACCAAGTCCCTCACCGGTCCTCGTATTAATTACATTTGTAACAAGCTAGGTACATATGACTTGTATGTACCAGCTTAGGGGGAGTGTTAGAAAATGAGTAAGAATAGGAATAGTATATAAAATCCTACTTGGAAAGGATTACATGCGAGTGGTACTTGGGAGCTTGTTTCCCTTCCTGCAGATAAATCTATTGTTGGTTGCCGTTGGGTTTTAAGCGGTCAAAGTTGGTCCAGACGGTCAGGTTGATCGACTTAAGGCGCCTTGTTGCCAAAGGATACATGCAAATATTCGGGTTTGATTATAGTGACACTTTCTCTCCAGTGGCTAAAATAGGATCTGTCCGTCTTTTCCTATCCATTGTTGTCGTTCGTCATTGGCCTCTTTATCATTTGGATATTAAGAAGACTTTTCTGTATGGTGATCTTGAGGAAGAAGTCTATATGGAGCAACCACCTGGTTTTGTTGCTCAGCCGAAGTCTAGTAGCCTTGTATGTCGATTGTGCAAGTCAATCTATGGTCTGAAACAGTCCCCTCGAGCTTGGTTTGGAAAATTCAACACAGTAATTTAGCAGTTTGGCATGATTCGTAGTGGAGTTGATCACTCAGTGTTTTATCGACCTTCTCAACCAAATTTATGTATTTATCTGGTGGTTATTGTTGATGATACACCCTCTGGCAGAAATGCAAGATAAGGCTGCGTACGATACACCCTTGTGATGGGGCCCTTCTCCGCACACCGCGCATAGCGGTAGCTTTAGTGCACCGGGCTGCCCTTTTTTTTTATGTTGATGATATCGTTATCAACGGCAATGATGAAGATGATGTCACTAAATTGAAGCAACATCTCTTCCAGCATTTCAGACCAAAGAGCTCGGCAGATTGAAATATTTTCTAGGTATTGAGGTTGCTCAGTCCAGATCAGGTATTGTTATTTCTCAACGCAAGTATGCCTTAGACATTCTTGAGGAGACAAGAATGATGGGATGTAGACCCATTGACACTCCTATGGATCCAAATGCTAAACTTCTACCAGGACAGGGGGAGCCACTCAGTGATCCTGAAAGGTATAGGCGGTTGATTGGAAAGTTGAATTATCTCATCGTGACTAAACCTGACATATCCGTTCCTATGAGTGTTGTAAGTCAGTTTATGACTTCCACCTGTGATAGTCATTGGGATGCAGTTGTTCGTATTCTGCGATATATAAAGTCAGCTCCAGGTAGGGATGGGCATTCAGTATTTGGTTCGGTATTTTCAAAGTTCGGGTTCGGTAATTCGGTATTGGAACATAGATACCACATACCATACTTATGAACATCGGTTCGGTAATTCGGTAATCGATAAATTAAACTTCGATTTGGTACGGTATTTGATTTTACCATATTAAAGTTGGAGAAGTGCAAATGTACGTTTAAACTTCAAAGAGTATATTTAATAGAAACCTTATTTAGTATTCTTTTTGTTTCTTTTTACGAATATATTACCAAGTTTCAAGAGATTTTTTGGAATGACTAATACTATTGTCTATTGGGTCGGTTAGACATATATATGTGTATATATATATATATGTATATATATGTGTATATATATATATATATGTATATATATGTGTATATATATATATATATGTATATATATGTGTATATATATATATATATGTATATATATGTGTATATATATATATATATGTATATATAATTCGATATTCGATAAATGCCGAATACCAAACGGTATTAATATCTTGAACCAAACCCAATCTCGGATACCGAAATGTTAAAATTTTACTCCCAAATACCATACCAAATACCAAATTACCGAATACCAATTACCAAATTTTTTTGTTCGGTTTGGTAATTCGATTTTTCGATATTTTATGCCCAGCCCTAGCTCCAGGTAAAGGACTACTCTTTGAGGATCGAGGTTACGAGCATATCATTGGATACACAGATGTTGATTGGGCAGGATCACCTCTGATAGACGTTCTACCTCCATATATTGTGTTTTAGTAAGAGGTAATTTGGTGTCATGGAAGAGTAAGAAACAGAGTGTGGTTGTTCGATCTAGTGCGGAAGTAGAATATCGAGCAATGGTTGTAGCAACTTATGAGCTAGTTTGGATCAAACAGTTGCTGAGACAGTTAAAATTTGGAGAAACCGGTAAGATGGAACTTGTGTGTGATAATCAAGCAGCCCTTCATATCGCATCCAATCCGGTGTTTCATGAGAGGACTAAACACATAGAGATTGATTGTCACTTTGTCAGAGAAAAGATACTCTCAGGAGATATTGTTACAAAATTTGTGAAGTCAAGTAATCAACTTGCAGATATCTTCACCAAGTCCCTCACCGGTCTTCGTATTAATTACATTTGTAACAAGCTAGGTACATATGATTTGTATGCACCAGTTTGAGGGGGAGTGTTAGAATAAGAGTAGAAATAGAAATAATATATAAAAATCATATTTTTCTCCATTAATTCTCACACTATGCATTGACTTGCACAATAATCACAATGCAAGTAAAATTTATCAGAAGTGCAAATTTGGTAGTTCATGAGAGGCGATTAACCCAAACTTCTCATTGGAGCCTGATAAATCATGACACCTTGTCAACTCTCTTCCTGTTGAAGATAAGAGTGTGTGTCCTCAAGAGAAGGAAAAGAAGCTTTGCCAAGAACTTGAAGCCAACTCTGATCATTCTCTTGGTTCAATTGCTTATCAGTACACTTCACATGGAGATCCTAGTAATAGTCAATTTGGAGTCATACACTTTACTTGGAGATCCTGGTGATACTCACTTGGAGATCATTAAGTGATCTTGAACACCTTGCCCCTTGCACAACAACTCAACACTCACTTGGAGATCATTAAGTGATCTTGAACACCTTGACCCTTGCACCACAACTCAACCGAGAAAAGCGCAAGCTAAGTAGTTTGAACTTTCCATTCATGGGTTATGAAGTAACATAGGACTTGACCTACTTCCAATTTCATGTTTTTGGAGCCAAAAATATCAAATCCAATAGAAATGGTTTGACTGAAGAGAGTCTATTCAAAAGTTTAGCAAATAACCACAAATAATATCATATATGCCTGAAAAAGTTGTCGACGAAGGATCTAACAAGCTGATGGTTATCTTAAAGGACAGAAAAGACATCCAAAAAATTGACTGAAGTGGCCGACTTAGGGTTCCGAGAAATTGACCGGAGTGTTGTAATCTGAAGCTGGTGAGCTCCTTGAGTTAAGAGACTTGACCCAGTTTCTCCCTATGTTCCTCGTACTCTTCCAAAATACTGATGGGTGTGTGTCGGATCGTCCAATATTAGTGCATTTTTGGAGGATCCGACATGGGTATGGCATCAATTTAGGAGAGTCCGGGCAACATACTTTCTCCTATCTTTACTTCTTGTCTTTATTATTTCCCAGACAACTTTGTATATCAAGTTTTGATTTATCTTTCTATTAGAACGCTCTAGTACACGTGACACTGAGTCTCGGGATGGATCAGGTAGCACCTTTACCTTGTTTTATAAATATTCAAACGTTGAGTTATTCATATTGTCATTTGGTTTATTTCCGTATTAATTTATCTTTTCCACTTTTGTGGCTGGCTTACCTACTGGGGGTTATGCTAGGTGTCATCATGACTCTAGAATTTTGGGTCGGGGAAGATCTGAACCCTGAATGATTAAGACTACTTCTTTTTAGTATCTTAAGACGACTTCTTTTTAGTATCTTATTTGAATGTGAATAGTTTTATTTTAAAAAAATTAATGAGCATAATTTTAAAAATATACAATCAACTTTGAAACACCAGTAAATTTCCCCATTCTTGTATCCCTCGTACATCCACCACTAGAAGAAAAACCCAAATCTCCACTGAAATCCTTTTTAACTTCCAAATCTCAAATGGTAAGCATGTTATCTTAATACCTAAAATTCCCTCCAGCACCTACTCCTATTGGCGGAACTACCCATTTATGCCAAGGATATGTCAGTGACCTAGCATGACAAAGCACTCTCTGAGGCATAGAATGTCACATTTTTTGGTCAGAATATCCACAGTAATGTCGCTGTTAGATTCTCCACTCGAAATAACCATAACTCCACAGAAAACCACTGTCAATTCCAGAACCACCATTGTTTCCTTGGAATATGACTTCATTTGGAAGATTTGCCAGTTTCTTCCCGCGAAAGACCTAATTTCAAAACATGGCCATTTGTATTCTCTATTTTTGTAAATGTATTTACCAGGAAGAAGGTGGCTATGGTGACTTTTGTGGCTTGACAATGACGGAGGATAGGTGAGATGAAGATGAAGGTTGACGAGTCAGATCTGCTGACGATGTATTGTTCTACACGGAGATAGATCCGAGCAAGAGGAATTTTAGAAGTGTTAAATTAATTAAGTTTAATATCAAAAAAAAAAACAAGAATGTAAAGGATTTGAATGATTTTCAGACTTTGTTTAACATCTGATTCATTCAGATGTATTAACAGGTTGAATCTTTAAAAAAAATAAACACTTAATGGACTGATATCTTAACCATTCAGATACACACAGACCTTCATTAAGTGCAAGCAAATGAAAAGGGATTATAGTGTAAAGTCTATAAATAGGGCTTAGTGTAACAATGTAGTTTACAAAATTCAATACGGTTAGCAACCTATTTCACCTGTTTCTCCAGCTCATCCATAACATCTGCAAATAAGTCTTTTGCTGTTGATCCTGAAATATTTGATGAGACAGCCAGATATGCAGCAAAATCTTTAATCTGCAATCACAAAATAAAGAAGAAAATTATTGGATGAGAAATTCAAAAAGACGAAAAAGGAACTTTGAAGGTAATCCACTCTCACTGAACACAATAATCCACTCTCACTGAACACAAGAAAGAAAAACTAACTTTGATGCAATAATCACGCCAGTTAGTTTTTGCATTAAGAATTCCCGCAGCAACATGCTCTTCCATCAGTTTTCGGAACTCATCACGATTTTTACGTTCAGCCTTCCTCAATTCTTCCTATTTGAATCCACGGTGTATGCCCAGTGAGAAAGAGATAAATCAAAGTCTCCAAACATAAAATTAATTTTAACCCCCGAGTCTAATTAGCAATATACCATCCGCAGTTTCCTTTGCTCCTCTTCTTCTCTCTCTAAATCACGTATATATTCCTAATACAGAAAAGGTTGCAACATAACTTTAAAACTGCGGCGTACAAATGAAATGTTTGAAAAAAGTTATTATGATGTATTAGAAAAATGAGAAGTACCTGGAAAATCTCCAAGCGGTCGATTTTCTCTAGGCGGGGGCATCTTTCATCAGCTTCCAAGCGGTCCTGAACTTTCCGCCACTGGCTACTGGCCTGAACAAAAGAAGTCAGCAACAATGGAACTATGGAAGTTCTATCTCCTGGAAATAGAAAAACATAATCTAGGAACTGATGCTAATTCCACTAGAACAAATACCTTAATAAAGTCACAGGATTTTAAAAATTCTAAATACACCACTCTATTGCGCTTCTGCTCCTCCAAAGCCTTCGCATGCTCCTAATAAAATCCAGTACAAAGTAAAAAAATAAAATTTCTCTATAAAGAAGACAATATTTACAAAGAGACTTTAACTACACTTGCATGAAAGTAATAAAAAACTTTTTCTATTTTACGTCGGAGGGAGGAGAGGAAGAAGCATATCATAGTTTCAAGTTTCAAAAAAATTACACACAATACATGAAAGACTGTTTAAATTGGAATTCAATAGTCAACAAATTTAAATGTTGTACCCTTGAGAAGCCATTAAAAATGTATTCAAAGAACACTAGATTTTAAGTTGACTATCTACAACAGTTCTTCTTTCTACTCTTTAAGCAAAACAAAAAAAGGGAACAAACTAAAAGACATCCTCCAGAGGAACGGAATGAATGTTGTTAATCAAGTGGACCAGGGCCTAACTCAACTTCGAAAGCTAGGTCAGGTGGTGAAGATTGTCCAAGATCATATAAGGAGACTACAACACATACACCTTACCAGTGTGGGATTCTCATACATTAATCGCACACCAAGACTGGACATCTGAAGCATCAGTTAACCTAGGTTGGCTAACATCTAAGGTGTCGTTTGGTGTCAGGTATTAAAACATATAATCCTGGGATAAAATAATAGTCCCATGATAAATTTTTTGATGCTATGTTTGGTTGCCAAATTCGGGATAACTTATCCCGAGATTAACAAATAGTACTGGGATAAGTTATCCCACCTATAGGGTGGTATAAATAATCCCACCATATTTTAACTTGGGATAAAGTCATAAAATGACAAAATTACTCTCCAAATCCTTTAATTATATATATATATATACACACACACAACTTTACTACTATATATAAGAGAGCGCGAGATTTGGTAGTCCTTCATAAAAAAAATTTTGACAATTTTATCCCCAATTTAAATTTTAATTACTCTACAAATTTTCACTCATTTTGATAAATTCGAATAATTATATGGGCTTAATCTATATCTGTGTGTGGGTATATATATATATATATATGTATGTATATATTATTTTACTACTATATATAAGAGAGAACGTGGGATTTTGATAGTCCTTACATTAAATTTTTTTGATAATTTTATCCTTAATTTAAATTTTAATTACTCTACAAATTTTCGTTCATTTTGGTAAATTTGAACAATTATATGGACTTAACTATTTATACAATCAAATTCAAAATTGATACGAGAGTAAGATTAATAATTACAAAATACAAAAACAATAAACCAACAACAACAACAACAGACCCAGTATATTCCCACAAAGTGAGGTCGGGGGAGGGTAAAATGTACGCAGTCCATATCACTACCTCCGAGGAAGTAGAGAGTTGTTTCCGATAGACCCTCGGCTCAAGATAGAGAATAGTATACCAAGGTCGTAATGAGACATAAAATAGGTTGTATAGCATAACAGAAATAAGAGAAAAAAATAAGAACACTAAGTCTCAGAGAAATGGGAAATAAGAGAAATACGAATAATACGGAATATGAAATAAGAACATAGATCCCCAGACCTCACTTTGTGGGAATATACTGGGTCTGTTGTTGTTGTTGTTGGTTTATTGTTTTTGTATTTTGTAATTATTAATCTTACTTCAAATTTTTATTTTTCCTAACAAATTTATCACGGATAATTAATTAAAGTATCTTGACATTTCCTTTCTAACTTAGCACATGCTTAATTATTAAATAAAAAAATTATTTTTTATATATAGTTAAACATGTTTGAAAATTTAATTTTTTTAGAAAATACAATTCAACTTTCCAAATAGAAGTATTAATGATACTAAATAATGTACGATGAGAGATTCTTTTTCACATTTTTTTATGATGAATCTTTTTTTAAGAAAAATGAAATTATCAACATTTTATAGAATTTAGGACAAAATAAGTAATTTAACATGAAATGTTAAGCTAATTAAGGCGAAGGGTATTTTTGTAAACAAACTATCTATTCTTAGAAAGGACGTAATGCCTATCATTTTTAATACCACAAACCAAACAATCACTAAAATATAATATCAGAATAACTTATCCCAGGACAATTAATCCCATTATAGCTAATCCCAGCATAACTAATCCCAACATAACTTGTTTCCCAACCAAACGACCCCTAATAGTCTAACATCAGGATAGATCTGCCTCTAATACCACTTTTAAGAAATTGGACCTTGTTTCTATCTCAAATGAAAGGCTAACTCAATTTGTGAGGAGCCAAATACCATATAAGGAAACTACAGTCCACACACTTAGTGTTAACATATAGAAGCTTACAAGAAAGTTCATTGAAAGGAGCTTCACCTTTTTCTCAAGTTCCTCCACATGATTTTCAAAAAGGTCCTCACGGTCTTTAGCTCGCTCAACAGCTTTAAAACGTTCATCATGTTCGAATATGGAGATTGCCTTACTGAATAATCAATAGCAAATAGTTAGTGGATCAAATGGAACTTGCACAAGTAATGGATCAACTTCAAGGTACAAAAACATATACAAACAATGACCAAGATTAGAAAACAAGAAGCAGATAACTTAGCATTACAAATGAAAGACAAACCTCCATCTTGACGATGATGACAACTCCTTGCAATCCTGTAAGATTGAGAACAACGGACATTGTTGTGAAAAATACCACTTATTCTTTTGAACAAGTCAAATACCAGTCTCTTACACATCATGAATATTATGATAATATCTTTTTCTTTTTCTTTTTCTTTTTCTTTTTTTTTTTGAATCTTGAGCCGGGGGTCTATCGAAAATAGGTTCTCTACTTCTTCGGAGGTAGCGGTATGGACTGCGACCCCACTTTGTGGGAATACACTGGGTTTGTTGTTGTTGTAGTATCTTTTTATTTTTGAAACTGGTAATGTGAATATTATGATATATCAAATAGAAGACACCCACAAAAGAAAATTTCACTTACTTCTAACATTATCCTGAAATCTTCCCGAGCTTTTTCCTGTTTAACACGCCTCTCTTCAGCTTCCAGTTTTTTCATTTGGCTCAGATACTGGAACAGACACACAACTTCAAAATGATAATTATAGACCTTATCTTTTGCAATACGGCATGCTGAAACATTGAAGCAGCAATTAACCCATTCCAGATATTTGTTATGCAGCCAAAAAAAAAAGAGGGGGGCCTTCAATCATCATTGAATGCCCACTTGGAGAGATACCTCATTAAAAGCTTGCTTCCGCTCACCAAGGGATTTTAGAGCACCATATCTCCGATCATTAATTACTGCTCTCATGGCCTGACAAATACAATTCATGTCAAATGATCTCCCTCAATTGTTTGGTACGCACAAAACAATCAAGTAATAAACCTGATCCCACGTGCAATCAGACCCAATATTTGCAGATTCCAAAAGAGTTTTGAATGCACTCTTTGCCTCCTAAATTTAGGAGCCCAGAGTTGAAAACAATGTGCAAAAGGATATGATAACAAGCAAAATAAGCAATAAGCCAAGGCAATAAAATCAGATACTTAAAATAGGAGTAAGAGAAATTTCGCGAACATACATTAAACGGGACAAAAAGTCAATAATCAACTATACCGCTTTGCTCTCATAAACTAATGGTCCCAGCTCGACTGCTTTCTCATCTGATGGAGTAGCACCTCCTATTTCAGTTATTGCAGCATCTTTCTTAACTTCCTGCATTTTAGGCACAAAATCAAGCACAAAGGACAAAAGTGAACCTCATTGGAGCATATTCTTCACCTGTTAGCAGTTGATTAACAACTGCACTACAAAATTGTTGGATCAACATCCAGCATAACAGCTACGAAAAGCTTTCTTGGTGTTTTAACCAGTAACCATTAGTAATTAACTAATCGCATAAGTATTTCAGAAGGACAAAGTACCTCTCTATTCTCCGGAGAAAATCCATCACCATACACTACTGCATCTTGAGCTGAAGTAGTCTCAAAACTACAGAAAAATTGAATTTTAAATATGAAGCAACACAAGCCAGAGGCAAATTTAGAACACATAAATCTGAGAGCATACACTGGTGGCGCGACAAAAATTCCCAAGGTTACAGCTATTCCAATTTTCTCCGAATTAGCAGTAGCTGGCGAAGAAGGTTCTGAAGAATTCTTCATTTCGACTGTTTCAATCATCGGAGAAGAAACCTTACCAGATAAACTAGATGATTCTGAAGCCAAAATAGTTGGTAAGTTAGCAGCTGGTGACACAACAATTGGGCTTGATTTAGCACCTTGTGCCAAGACTAATGAACCATCTGCATCCGGGGATGATGTTTTAACAACAGAAATGGATCCAAAATCAGAAGCGTGCGAAATGGTGTCCTTTACACGAGCCAACTGTGAATTTATAAATAATTAGACTTTATGAGAAATAGAGTATCCAAGAAAACAGAATATTGCCCCTTCTTATCATGCTAGCAACTGTGAATGCATAAATAATTAGATTTTATGATAAATAGAGCATCCAAGAAAACAGAATATTGTCCCTTCTTATCATGCTATTTAAAGCACAGAACAATCCCTTCTTATCATACTATTTAAAGCACGGAACAAACCCATATTGGATTTAAATCTAACATCACCTTGACTTCATCAGGCATTCTCCATTGGGACGTTCTAGTAACCTTGTTGTAGTAGTATCTACAGAAAACACACAAAGCAATCAACATTATGCACAAGTAACACACAAGAGTACCCACTGTAGAAGAACAATTGGAAAGAGGCCAAGAAAATATACAAGTTACACACTTTCTTCCCTCAGGACTTGTAAATTCTCTCCAGTCAGTTGATGCGTCTGCCCTCTGTCCCAATGAAAACAGCATGAAAGCAGGTCAAGTCAAAAAACTGAACACAAACAGTACCCTGAGAGTAGAAATCAGTAACTTCCAGCAGTACAATACTGGATGGAAGTGTTAGAATATGAATGTATACAATGTCCCACATGGAAAAGGACTAGTATGTACTGTGTAGAATATAACTACAAACAGGGTGGAAACATTGCCAAGCTGCGGCCGAGCTACAGCCATCCAAGGGTAATCAACTGAACACCATTCGCCGGATAATCGCATTTTGTATATATAGCTCAAATTCTGTTGTTTCTGAGTATTTTTTTTAATGTTGAACACCCTTGCCACAAAAAACAAGACTGTGAGTGACAGTAAGGGTGTTCAAATTCTGCACCGAGGTTCTAAGTTCCATACTCAACACAGCCCCCCACCATAATTTTGTTTCATTTTGACACGTTTGAAACTCATAAACTACAGTTATGCTTTTTTTTTCGATGAATCAATTTCTGAACATGTATTTTTTCTCCCAATTAGCTCTTGCAAAAGAACTAGTAACTAGCATGCCATGTATAAGAATTTTGTCAAAATAAACTTGAATGGTTTGTAAGTTTTAATTAATCTTAGAATTGTTATATATTTTTCAAGTTTCTAAAAAGTGAAAGTGAGGACTGATACTTGAGAATCCCAAAAGATTGAAATTTCAAGTATCTTGGGTCTATAATCCAAGGAAATGGTGAGATTGATAATGATGTTATACATTGTATTGAGCGGGGGGAATGATACGAGGCTCATATGCAATGTCTTGTGAGATAAGAATGTACCAACACGACTTAAAGGTAAGTTTATAAAGTGGTTGTTAGACTAGTTATCTTGCATGGGGCAGAGTGTTGGTTGGTCAAGAGCTCGCATGTTAAAAAGATAAACGTAGCAGAAATGAGGATGTTGAGATTGATGTGTGGGCATACTAGGAGAGATAGAATAAGGAACAAAGATATGCGAGAAAAAGTGGTAGTGCTCTTTGTGGTGGACAAGATGAGGAAAGCGAGACTGAGATGGTTTGGGTATGTGAAGAGGAGATGCTCAAATGCCCTAGTGAGGAGGTGCGAGAGGTTAGCTATAATGGATCAGAAGAGAGGTAGAGGTAGGCTAAAGAAGTATTAGGAAAAACTTATTAGATATGACATGACATATATGCAGTTTACTGATAACATGACCCTAAATAGGAGATTATGTCAATCGGGGATTAGGACAGAAGGTTAGTAGGTAGTTGAGCGTCATCTAGTTTCCCTTCTTTTACAATGTTTGGATAGGCTTATTTTTAGGTGTTTTTGGCTTTTCAGCACTTTTTAGTTTTTGGTGGTGTTTGACAAAAACACAAAGTGCATTCAAGTACTTTACTTTAGGCTTACAAAGTACCCAAAAAAAAAAGCCAAAAGCCAAAAGTTGGTTACTACCAACTTTTGCCTTTTGGCCTTTAGCTTTTAGCAGATAAGTCACTTAAAAAAGCTAATCCAAACCTAAGTTGCTCGGACTCTTCAAAAATGTCTATAGGTGCGTTCCGGATCCTCAAAAAATAGAGTATTTTTGAAGGATCCGACACAGGTGCGGCAACATTTTTGAAGAGTCCGAGCAACTTAGATCCAAACACTCCATTTTGTATTAATATTAGTTAGTACTCTCTTATTATCTTACTCTTTGATTTTCGTACTACATGTTTCCTTTTTGCTTCGATTATCATACTATTTGTTGTTGCTACTATTCTTTTTTCCATGATTTTCAAACCCGATTTGATATGTTTTACTTGGGTTGAGGGTCTATGGGAAATAGTCGATCTACCTTTAACAAGGTAAAAGGTATGGGTGGGAGGTTGCATACAGTCCACCCTCTCCGAACCCCGCTTAGGGGAATACACTAGGTATGTTATTAGGAATGTTATTGCAACTTTTTTAATACTACGATTGTAACCAATATAGAATTATTTATATGAATAAATTAATTTTTGAAATGTGTAGTATATACACATTAATTGTAGTGACAATTCTATCCAATATGGAGTACACTTTTGAGATTAAAAAACTCAATCAACATTTTGTGTTGATATTTCGTGAATTAAATCAAAAAAACAACTTTATAAATCCAAAGTCAAATTGGTAAATTGTGCTATTTTTCTTTTTTTTATTGCGTGATCTATGATTACAAAAATCTAGATCCACTCGGTCGTTCAGCCAATATTTCACTTTGTACAATAGTCCATATATTTGTATATGTATTATATTAAAAGCATGAAGGTCCTTAGTAATACTGATTGAGCTTTTTGTCCTCATTAAAAGACTCTAGAATAGGCAAAGTTGTGATTTACTAGTCTTTTCAAATTAATTGGTATTTAATTATCTCAATTTTTAAGACTTTAAAATTAATGAACGTTATAACTATTAAATCTTACTTATTTATAAAAAGTAAGAGGTCCTAATATTTAGTACATTTAAGACTTTAAAATCAATTACAATTTTGTTAACTTATTACAGTTTTTTCTTTAATGGCCTAATAACACACATTTTTAACGTAACAACTTGAACAAAAAAGAAATTGAGAATGTTTGAAAATAAAGAGAGCTTAGCCTGATCATGGCATCTGAAATCATCGGAAGATTAGTATTTAAAGTGAAAGTGATTGGAAGCTTAGTAAAAGAGAAGAAAACAAATTACAGATTGTTATGTTTAGTGAAATCTACACGATTTCTTCCGTTTCAATTTATGCATACTGTTTGACTAGACACGTAGATTATGAGAAAAAGAAACTTTTTGAAGCTGAAATCATCTCATAAAAGGTAAAATGAAAAGTCTAAAATTAAGTTATCACCAAATAAAGAACGAAGACCCACGGTAAAATGTCGATCACCTTTTAAAATAGAGTTCATGCTTGACAAAATACTCATTATTATTTTTCTAATATTAGGATTTTAAAATTAATTTAAGACATTTAAAACTTTAATATTTAAAAACAAAATTAAGTAGGCATTTGGCCATGAGAATTTTCACTTTTTTTTCGAAAAATTATTTCAATTCAGTGAAAATAGTAGTGTTTGGCCATAAGAATTATTTTACTTTAGTGAAAATTGTTTTTGGAAAGTGAAAATTTCGCTTTTTTCACTCCTATTTATCTCATAAAATTTCAAAAACAACTCCAATTTATATTCATGGTCAAACACAACACCAACTTTAACTCCAACTCCAACTCCGAAAAATTATTATTTTCATGGCCAAACGGGGCCTAAGATTTTACCTATTAAGAAATAATTTTACTTTGAATAGAACTGTACTTGCAATACAAAGCAACCTCATACTTAGGACTTTTGAAAATACAATTAAAGAAAAGGTAATCGAGTTCACAAAGCATCCCGTGTTAACAAGATCCGAAGAAGGAACGTACCCCAAAGGGTGTGATATACAACCTACCCTAATGCAATAATTAGTGGCTACTTCCACTAATTTAGATGAGTCTTTCTTAGTTTAGTGGCATAACAATTCATTAAGGACCAATTTCAAATAAATAATGTGTTTGTGATATGATATCAATTTATTAGTGTCTCCCTATGCTCTGTATGAAAAGAATGTGTTGCCATTACTTAAAGGTATACAAAGTTGGTTAGATCGACTATGTTACATGGGTAAAGTGTTGAACAGTCAAGAACTCTCATTGTGACTCCCTTTTTATTCCATATCCAAGTGTTATCTCTATATACACCTCCTCGTGCAAGTCCTCATGCGAGAAGGCATTTTTCACATCTAACTGAGACAATGGCCATGATCACTGTGTAGCAAGCGATCAAATTAGTAGCAAAGGCACCAAGGCGGACGGTTGGTTGAACCGGGCGATAGCTTCACTCTTCTATCTCTTTTGAATCCCAGGGATTGTCTCAGGGAAGAGGCCACTCCCTGAAATAGCCATCTCGATTTATGGGCACACTAGATTGAATAAGATTAGTAGGAGCTTCCCCCATAGAGTATAGAGTATAAGATGTTGGAAGTAAGATTGTAACAATTCGAGCATGTGAAGAGGTGATGTGCGAATGTCCGACGCTAATCATAAAGGGCTTGAGGAGGGGTAAAGGTAGGCATAAGAAGTACCAAGGTGAGGTAAATAGGCAGGAAACAGCGCAACTTTAGCTCACCAAGGATATGACCCTTGATAGAGGGCTTGAAGGTCGAGGATTAGGATAGAAAGGTAGTAGATAGTCGTACATTCAATGGGGGATCATGTAGTTCCAAGTCTTCAATCCATCTATTGAAATCAGACATAACATTCGTGATCCTGTTGCATCCCGTCCTTTCTGACATGAGCCTAACAGTGTTGAAATCGCCACAGCCAATCCAAGGTCCACCACATAGCTCTTTGATTGCTGCTACTTCCTCCCAGCATACAAATTTCTCACTTCTAATGTGAGGTGCATACACCCCGGTGAGAAACCAAGTAAAGGAGTCCCAAGCAGATTCAAATTTTAAAGTGATGGCGTAAAGCCCAACTTCAATTAGCACTCCATTCCAGATCTGATGTCCCACATAACTAAAATACCCCACTACTACCTTGAGCTTCAATGAAATTACATCTCATCCACCTGCTAGGCCATAGTTGTCTGGCAATCTCTCCCATACTCTTGCATAATTTTGTTTCTTGAAAGCAATATACATCTGCCTTCCATCTCTGCCTAAGGCTCCTAACAAGATTCCTACTAGAGCTGATATTTAACCCCTTACATTCCAGGTGATAAGGTTGACCTTCATTTAAAAGTCAGACTCAGAAGTTTCCCCCCCCCCCGTTCTTGACTCTCGTCAGACTCAGAAATCTCCCATGTTCTTGACTCCCTCCACTTCTTTGTTTAGGCTTGATTGCAGATTTTTTAGTTCATTTTTCCCAATCCCCCTACTTCTAAGAGTTGTACCAGTTTTACCTTGTTCTTTCCTCTCCAAAGCAGCCTTACTATCATCCAGCCTCATAAGTAGAGCTAGAGCTTCTTTTTCGAAGCCCTCAAATGCCACTCCGTACGTATTACTCAGTTCTAGTATGTGAGAATTGACCCAATTTGAGGCCTCTGTTTCAAGTTCTCCTTCATCTCCCGTAGGTAAAGTTGATACAGGATCCGCATCAAGAGTTTGTTGCAAGTGCATGTTGTTTTCCACTGTTTCCGGCTGAGTAGAATTTGCGTAAGTCCCCTGTTTTCATGCGAGTTAGTCTCCTCCGTCACAGTTTCTTTCCCCCTTTTGTGTTTGTCGCTACTCTTTCTTCGTATTCTCAGTCCTTGTATGCCTCCAGAAACTTGGCTTTTTGGTTCTTCAGACCTTTTGAGATATTTCCCTTGTACTTCGGTACTTCGGTTGTCTGATTTCCTTTGCTGGGAAAACTCACGTGATCAGCATATGCCTTTGAAGGCTCAGATAAGTGACCATGGATGGGTGGTTATACAGCCCTGGCCCTTATCAGGTAAAGTCGGACCACTACACTTCTCTTCCCTTAAATAGGATCGGCCCAGATCGTACTTTGGGATAAGTTCCCCCGTAACTCTCCATGTGGGGCAGCGGTATCACGTGGCCTCAATTTTGTCGAGGATTTAAAATTTCTGGACGGACCCCCCCCCCCTTATATCCTTTGGGTCTTTCTCAATGGACCTCTGGGTGATTAAATTAGGGCAACTGGGTGTTCCCGCCATCATTCTCACCGGAATTTCTACCCAAATTTGCAGAAAACAAGATGTTGTCATTCTCCACCGTCATCTCCTTAGGGATTTCTCTCCCATCACTCGAACTTTGATCCTAGCCCACATAAGATAGTTTATGAGTTCTATTTCCTCCTCAGTCTCAATCCAACCACCGCAAACATCTCCGATAGATTTAAAGTTTTTATGAGACCAGAGGTGAAGAGGGAAACCACAGACTCAGATCCAAGTCTCTTTAGGCATGATTTTTTGTCTCGGCAGCCCCTACAATTGGGTTCCACCACTTTAAATTGAGATGGAGGTTTTTCCAACTCCACTCGTCGGCCATCAACTGTTCCGCATCCTGGTTGCGAACTCAAAAAGAAATTGTCCATTGTCCATCTCGTAAATGTTCAATCCATGAGTTTGCTTCCAGGTGTTACTGTACCATCTTCTGACTTCTGCAAGTGTGATGGGTTCTTGAGCTTCGTTAATGAGCTTCCCAACCAAGCTTCTCTTCAGGACTTCACTATGCAATAATGATGCATCATTAATGCATATTCTACCCCCCTCCATCATAAATGAGTTGGATGCCTCTACTTCACCCCCTACTCTATTAGTCTATTTAATGTTCTTCATTGCTTCAACATAAGGAATGTTGTTGTCTGTCACTATACAATAATCAAGAGTTTTCGCAGCTCAGCGTTTACTAATAAATCTTCCTACTTTGTCAGCAATGTCTGACCATCCGGAGTTAAATGTGATGAGATTTCATGTCCGAGAAGGGGTCCAAATCTTGGACCAACAGATATTGAGGGAAAACACAATGGGTAAAGAAGCAGCTAATACCAACTCTTTTAAGAAGCTTGTGGTCCCAGCACGTGAGCTCCCACGTGATGTACTTCGTGAACAGGAAAGTGTAGCTATAAGGGTCATGTGATGAGGGGTGAGGTGATTTCAAATTTTCAAGCGGGCCCAGCAATTCTACATGTAGGTTGGAGTCTAGTGGGGCAAGTGGATTTTTTTAGACTCAGAATATAGGTATTGGGTCTATTCTGGAGAAGCTCAATCCTATTTCAAAATTAACAAAACCCAAACCTTTGGGCCCAAAAAAAGTTTCAAACCTTTTTTCTGAGCACTTTTTGAATTACTTTCAGTCAGTTAGCAGATGAAGAGTCCGTAAATACAAACTTTGTCACTTTCGAAGAAAGCAGTGAAAACTGACTCTGCAGGAACATGATAGAGAACTGTGGGGGAGACGAGTTATATGCGACAATGCAGAGGATGAAAACATGGGTGAAATTGAAATTTTTGTTGAGGTTGAACCAATACAGAAACAAAGCACTGTGGAGGAGATGGATTTCTCTGAAGCCTTGGTAGTAATGTATTCTGAGGATAATCCTACGCCTCTTCAAATTGACAACAGCGAATTAGAGGAAGATTTAGCCTCAAAACCCAATTCATGGGTCCAATCTAACATGATCAAGTTAAGTCAACAATTTGGAGTCGATATCAAGGGATGCAAAAAAGAAGCCTATGCTCTGTTGATGAAGTTAGATCAAAGGAGAGAAAAGGAGATGAAGCAGGGAGAAGGTCTTAAAGCCACAAGTCTAATAGCATTATCCCAAAAGAAGTGAGAAATTTATTCTTTGATATGAATTTCAAGGATGGGGAACCAAGGTCTAGTGGGAGAACTCTAACTCTTAATTATCAATGAGAGTTAAAACTATCACTTGAAATGCTAGGGGGTTAAATGGAGATAATAAAAGAGTGACGGCGAGGAAGTTAATTAATCAGTGGGGGCAGATATTTATGTTCTTGTGGAGACAAAGTTGGATGGTCCAATAGACAACATGTTACATAGTGTATGGAGCAATAGATGGGCGGGGGAAGTTCACAAGGAAGCACAGGGGAGCAGTGGGGGGATTTTAGTTCTTTGGGATAAAAGAGTCTGGAAAGGTGAACTGGTGGGGATGGGGAGTCAATGCATCACGTGCAAATTTTCAAGTGCGAATGAGAGTTTAAGTTGGTACCTTAGTGCAGTTTATGCAGAATGCAACAGAGTTACTAGGAGAACACGGTGGCAGGAACTGAAAGACATTAGAGACAGTTGCAATAATCCTTGGGTAGTGCGCGGGGACTTTAATGTCACCAGGTATCCGTCTGAAAGGACCAACTGTAGCAGATTAAATGGGGCCATGACTGAATTCTCATCATGTATTTAAAGAATTAGATCTGGTGGATCCTCCTTTATTTGGAGGATGTTTTACATGGGGGAACATGGTTGTGCATCTAGATTCTAGAATAGACAAATTTCTACACTGTACTGAATGGGGGAATACTTCAATCAGATAAAACAGTGCAGCTTAGCCAAACTAGCATCAGACAATAATCCTATTATGTTGACTAGTGGAAATTGGGAATGGAAAAGGTCTTATTTCAAATTTGAGACTTGGTGGTTACAAGTAGAAGGTTTCAAGGAAAAGGTGAAAGAGTGGTGGGAGTCTTTCGTGGTGACCGGCAGACCTGGTTTTGTACTTGCTGAAAAGTTGAAATTGCTTAAAGCAAAGTTAAAGGAATGGAGTAGAGAGAATAGGGGGAAATAGAAGCAAAGGATAGAGGATATCCTTAATCAGATTGCAAACTGGGAGATTATACTGGAACAACGACCCCTCACGATGATGAAATGTTACAGAAGGTTAACCTGTTCATGGAGTTTGAAGAGGTAGCAAAGAGGGAGGAGATTGCTTGGAAACAGAGATCTAGGGTCCAGCGGTTGAAACATGGGACTAGAACACAAAGTTTTTTCACAAAACTGCAACCTCGCGCAAGAGGTTCAATTCCATGGAGCAATTGGTAGTGGAAGGAAATAATATTCAGGATCCAGTAAGCACCAAGGAAGCAGTGCAAAGCTTCTACAAAGATTTATACAAGGAGACTGAGACTTGGAGGCCTGACTTAAGACTACATGAGGTCTCAAGGATCACTGAGGGGGAACAAATATGGCTACAGAGTATTTTTGAGGAAGAAGAGATATTGGAATGTGTAAATTTGTGTGCTAGTGAGAAATCACCCGATCCAGATGGTTTCCGATGGTCTTTTTCCAAACTTTTTGGAGTTTGATAAAGCAAGATATCATCAGTACAATTCAGTACTTCCATTCAAATCAGGCATTTGAGAAGAGTTTCAATGCAACCTTCATTGCTCTAGTCCTAAAGAAATCTGGAGCTTCAGAGTTAAAAGATTTTAGACCAATTAGTTTGGTAGGTGGAGTTTACAAGATTATTGCTAGATTACTTGCTGAAGCGCTTAAGAAAGTGATAAACAAATTGGTCAACAAGAACCAGATAGCCTTCATTAAAGGGAAGCAAATAATAGATGCGACACTCATTGCTAGTGAATGTATTGACTCAAGGTTGAAGAGTGGAGTTCCAGGCATAATGTGTAAGTTAGATATACAGAAAGCTTATGATAATGTGAATTGGGCTTTCCTGCTTAACATATTGAGACAAATGGGGTTTGGAAACAGATGGGTTAAGTGGATAGAATTTTGTATCAAAACTGGCAGGTTCTCCATTCTCATAAATGGAGAACCTTTGGGGTTTTTTGCATCAGGAAGAGGGTTAAGGTAGGGTGATCCCATTTTCCCCTTTCTCTTTATCCTGGTAATGGAGAACAATCCTGCCCTGTATTTGGTGGACTGTATGGAGCGAGAGAAGTTGAAGGTGTTTTGAAGATAAATATAATTCCATTCAGAAAGTTAAATGGAATAGCATTGTAGATTTATTTTTTTTGTGTAAGGGCCAATGTGTACAGGATGCATAACAGGTAGTAGATCTCTTTGAATCCTCGCATTATTTTCACTATTTTTCATTTCTTTTGGACTGCTAGCTTAACCTTAACGTTGATGAATACAAAGTAATCTTTTTCGGAAAAAAACTGTTTATCTCAAAAAGAAAAGAATAAAAACTGTTCAAACTTCCTTACAGCTCCAGTTGTTGGTCCCTTAACACTTGTGCCTCACAACCAGCCAAACTTTCTTTGATAACCGTCGTGTTTGGGCCAGCTTGCATCTTGACTAGTTACAGCAAGTACTGCTACCTCCCACCAGCACAAATACCGGGTAACTCTGTCCATCAAGGCTTGGACAGAAGGTGACCAAGTGTTTTTATCTCTGCTGGAAATTAAACCTGAGACCTCATGGTTCACAATCTACTCCATTGACCACTAGGTCACACTCTTGGTTGCAAGTGTGCAACCAGCCAAACTATTATTCTGCAAACCAGAATAAGAAGTGTGAACCGCAATCTTATATCAAGTTTCCTCTCTCCATATCGCCATAGAGTTGCAATAACATTACATTAATCAGAAAGAAGAAAAATTGTTTAAAATAGACCAAATATAATCCTGCCGTGTATGCTTAAACACATTTTTTAGAACAATAGTGTCAAATATAAAATCTTTTAGAACTATATTGGAAATAAAAGGCCAAGGCAAATCCCAAATGAAGCCTACATAGTATAGTAAGATCAAGGAGATCTGCTAGCTAAACAAATTTTCATCAGAAATCACATATGCTTAGGAAAGAAAAAGTGGTTCTACGAAGCTTCATACAAAAAGAATTGTGTACATCTCTTTTCATTGATAAGCACAAGAAACTGGATAAAACTACCCATAATTATCTGCACTAAAATCTAGATGACAAGAGACCTCACCTCCATTTCTGTCATCAGCTCTTGAGGTTTCTCCCAGGTAGAGATTCTTGTCCTTCTATTATAATAATATCTAAAAATCAATTCAAGAATTGTAAGAATGTCATTAATTGGTTGAAGTAATAAAGCCATAGGAAATATGACAACATTAGCAACCATAATTGGCCTCCTTATCATCAAAAGATGCTGAAAATAGCAATACCTAATAGCATTTAGCCACATGTAAAATATGTATGATGGTAGAGAATGGGGTCAAAATGAAGTTATCGGTAGAGGTGTATCAAGTTCTGCTGATCAACAGTCAGGTAGAATTTGGTAGCGGTGAACGGCAGCCCATGCGATAACTTTGGCAAAGAGAACTGAAACAAAGGGGCGTATTATCTCCAGTGATAATGGAAGCAGAATGATGTACAAAGCACTAGATGTGATACTTGAGGGACTTCTTGGCAGTGGTGGGGGCCAACTTATCCACCACTTGTTCATAGACAAGATATGCAGACATTAACTTATTCATATGAGTAATCTATGTGAATATAATCCAAAAGCAAGGATTCCGGAAAGCCAAATCGACATGCTCTTTTTTCTGTCTGGAGAACACAAAGTGGTAAAAAGATTGGATCTGAATGAAAGTGATATTTTTGCAGAGCTCCTTTTCTTTTATACCGAGGTTTTACACCTTTTTTGTTCACTGGAATCTTAATTTGCTTACAAAAAACTGCACTATCATAGAAATCAAATGTTGACTCTCACAATCAACACACACCCATTAACCCATTAACTTAAGCATGTTACTTGTTGACAAGTCAAAAAGGGGAATCACATACTTTTTCCCCTTTCGAGAAGTATGTTCAATCCAATCTGACTGAATATTCTCAACAGGGTCAACTATGTAATTTGCTTCCTGAAACCCAAAAAATAAAGAACCTGTCACCTTCAACCTAAAATCCTATTATAGATGTCAACAATATTTATGCAAAACGGTTACAATAAAACACATTGAATTCTCACCGGACCAACCAAGGGAGCTGCTAGTTCTCCATTCTTCTGCATAGTTGCCGCAGAATTCACATTATGATTACTTATTGGCATCCAGGGTTGTACCCCTGATGGAAACCTATGATCATTTATCTGTGTCTGATACTGGGAGCCAGAAGAATCTGCATTTACCTGCTGTTAAAGACGATAACACAATGTATTTCATCAATATATGAATGGAACATCGGAAACTGATTGACAATAACCACAAAAGATCTTCCCAAGGACTTACATTATATGAAGAAGAAAGAGGTAAATTTGGGCCACCAGAACCAGGCATGTGGTTATTTGACGTCGGAAGATTTCGCTGAAAATCATGGGGAATAGGTGGTCCCTGAGGCATACTATGCCTTCCTACTACAGGTCTACCAGTAACCTGTTGCATAGGTTGAGGAAATTGGATTTGTGAAGGCTGAGGCATCGCAACATTTGCATGTCCAAGTGGCTGAAATCGTTCAGATAACCCGGAACCATATGGTTGTGCATGCTGGGCTAGAAGCATAGGCTGGAACTGCTAAAGATGTGGGGAAAATAGTTATCATAATGTCTCTACATTAAGAAGTCATTTATCCCTCCCCCAAGCCTCCACAACTTTACCTGCAGTGACATGGATGGAATAGCACCAGGAGGACCAGCCAGAGGAGGTATAGGAGGCTTCTCAACCAATATCCATGCAAGGAAGAACAGATGAAATCAGAATATAGCTACTTTTCAATCATATTTAGTTAATTTTCCAATCAATGTTGAAAGTTTATATCCATGCGCAACTCCCTAAATTAATTTGAAGGACAAGGCAAGAATTTGGAAGCCCAACCACATAGTAACATGAAAACCTTTTCTTCATCTAATCAATAGAAAGCTTGAAACGAGAATAAAGAAAGATAGGAAATAGATGACCTATCACAGCGTTAGACGAGAATGGACAAAATGATAAGCATCTTTACCTTATGGCTTGGGTTCAACAGCTACTGATGGCCTAAGTATCTTTTCTTTGGGTGTAAAGAAGCACGTCTGTTAATACAAAATTTTTGTCAAACTAGACAAAACCACAAAATATATTAGTGAGACTTCAGTTAAGTTAGTTAATATGCGACTCGATATAAGTTTATTGAGTTGGAGTTGTTATTCTACAAAGATGGGATTACTTTTTGATAGCCATCTGATGTATTATCATCCCACCCACCCACTATCTAGTGAACATCTATCCAAACCAACTACTTCCTTGATACTTTTTCAGGCTACAGAATCTAAAATCAGCCCTTAAGGGCTCCACTTGTCCTTCCCAGGTAATTGCAGAGTGCTGAATCTTTTCACTTATTCCAAAACAAACTAAAACTGAGATTTGGTTAGGAGAAAAAGTAACACAATGAAGAGGCATTTGGACATGAATCGATTGACAATAATTCACAAGGGTGAATTGGGATATATATATATATTTGAAACTAAATTGAAAAAAAAGTATTAGGAAGTTGAACTGTGTTTGAAAATACATAATTGAAGTTTTGTCGGTGAAACTTCAAGAAACATGAGACTCTCCTAAAACCTGGTTTTCAAATTGAGATTCCATATTTCAAGTTTGAAGTTGAAATAAAGGTCAGTTTGATAAACAAACACTTGAATAGAAATATAAATTGAGATTCCATATTTCAAGTTTGAAGTTGAAATAAAGGTCAGTTTGATAAACTCTTTTGGAATCTGCAAAAGTATTACTAAATTTTAGGCGACGGTCCATCTCTAGATCGACAGTCCGTCAACCTAGCCGTTGCACCTGGGCGATTCTGACAACTTTGAGTAAAACGTCCATAACCTTTTACTCCGATATCGGATTTGGATGAAATTGGTATCGTTGGAAAGCTAATTCAATTTCCCACATGATAAAGAGTAAAAATCTTAAAAATTATATATGTACAAAAATAGATTCATATTTCAAATTAAGTTTATAATATTCTTGGGACGGTTTCAAGCTAGGTAGAAGTACGGGGTATTATAGGAGGTGAGTGAGGTCCTGGTGGCATACATCAGATTGATTAAGGTCATGTATAATGGATCAAAAACTCAGGTGAGA
Organism: Capsicum pubescens; assembly: GCA_030864215.1. Taxonomy (NCBI): domain Eukaryota; kingdom Viridiplantae; phylum Streptophyta; class Magnoliopsida; order Solanales; family Solanaceae; genus Capsicum; species Capsicum pubescens. The sequence continues at coordinate 213,328,729 of CM061548.1, forward strand.
ATGGCGGGAGAAGATTCAGAGCATTTTCCTATCTTGACAGGGTTACATCAAGGATCGACTTTTAGCTCATTTTTGTTTGCTTTGGTGGTGGATGTGTTGACGTGGCAAATTCAAGGAGAGGTGCCTTGGTGTATGATTTTTCCAGATGATGTAGTTTTAATTGATGAGATATGTGGATGTGTGAATGATAAATTAGAGGTTTGGAGACAAACCTTTGAGTCTAAAGGGTTCGGTTGAGTAGGAGCAAGACAAAGTATATGAAATACAAGTTTAATAACTTAAGATAGGAGAATGAGGTGGTAGTAAGGTTGGATTATCAGGTTGTTTATGAGAGGGATAAATTTAAGTATCTCGAATCCATGATTCAAGGGAATAGAGAGATTGATGAGAATGTCTCCCACCATATTGGGGGCAGGATGGATAAAGTGGAGGCTCACCTCGGTAGTGTTATATGATAGAAAGGTGTTGCCCAAGCTTAAAGGCAAATTCTATAGAGTGGAAATCCATTCGGCCATGCTGTATAGAGCGGAGTGTTGACCAGTCAAGAAATCCCACATTCAAAAATTGAAGGTGGAGAAAATGTGGATGTTGCGTTGGATGTGTGGGTTTAGACTATCTAAGAGAAAGTAGAAGTGGCTTTGGTTAAGGACAAGATGCAAAATATTTGGTTGAGATAGTTCAGACATGTGATGAAGAGGGACACAGATGCCTCAGTTCGTAAGTATGAGAGGCTAGCTTTGCATGGTTTCAGTAAGGGTAGGGGTAGGCCAAAGAAATACTAGAGAGAGGTGATTAGACATGACATGGAGCAGTTACAGCTTACTAAGGACATAACCCTAGACAGGAAGGTATGGAGGACGCGAATTAGGTTAGAAGTTTAGTGCTTGTGAGTGGGTCGTAGTCTGTAGTTAGGAGAGATTTGGGGTAGCCGGACCGGTAGTCTTAGGGCTAGGTCTATAGGTTGGAGTTGCTAGTAGGAGGGTATGGGGGTGGGGGTGCCTTTAGTTCGTTAGTGTAAGGGTATTACTTTGTGGATGTCTTATTTCTATTATTCCATATTGTTTCATGCTTTATTACAAATTTATTTACTATTCTTTGTCTTGAGCTGGGGGTCTATAAAAAATAACCTTTCTACTTCTACGGAGGTAGTGGTATGGACTGCATATATTTTACCCTTTCCAGACCCCACTATGTGGGAATATACTGGGTTTGTTGTTATTGTGCTTCGTTCTGTCTCCTTTTATGAATCCTCCCTTTAATTACGCTATGCATGCTGCATTATCTTCATATAAAATCGTAGAAACTTTACCACACTTCAGACCATATTTTTCTCGAATAAGATGTGCCATGGATCTCAACTACACACATTCTCGTCTTGCTTTATGAAGCAATTATCTCAGCATGATTTAAAGAAGTGATAGCTATTGTATACTTTATCGAATGCCATGATGTAGTTGTATCTCCATATATAAGTAAATAGTCTATCTGAGATTGAATTTTATGTGGATTAAATAAATACCTTTTCAATGTATGTTAATCAATGGACAAATATTTCATTTGTCAAACACTCCGTGTATACATCCAATAATACGCATTCTTAGTTGCCTCATTAAAAACCTTACTAGGAAAATTCTGTGGGATAAAACCTCGGCTAAGAAAAAAAGAGTGTTGCGTGTATTATACTCGCATCGATTAAATCATCACTTTACTCTTATAAATGATGCTCCACAATTCATTGTGCACCAACTGCACTAAAGTATGGTACTTACTAATCATTTTCATGAGATCAAAATTTATTTGTTTTCAAGTTAAGCGATCTTATAATCATTGGGACATTTAGTGGAATCGTTTTTAAATGCTTCAAGGATTTTCATATAAATTTTATCATCTAGCTAGACATGACAATAATTTATTATACTTATTCAAGTTTTTCAATATTGTCAGAAAATAAACGTCATTTCATCTATCAATGTAGAATAATTTTCCTACAATAATGCCAGGACCTTTGTGAAATCTTTATTCCCCAAGGTGCAAGTCGTACTTTATATCTTTCGAATTTTACTTTTTGCATAGTAAAACATTTGTACCCCACTGTCATTATACCTCTGGTCTTTGGATTATGAGTTAAAATAGTCACTTTTCAAGTGAAACAAACCACTTGAATTACATACTTTTATTTGGACAATAATTTATCTGTCCATATTTTTTGATAGATTTGTATTCAAGATCCTCGATATTATTTATAATATTGAGCACTCCATTATATCAAAGATATCATCGATGACCATTTGATATCGATTCCAATAAGACATAACTTATGAAGAGCTCTTCATATTCATTATTATTCAGGTACCTGAACCTTTGCCAAGGTTTTATGAAGTGTTATGTCAGTGCTCTTTCAAAGCATTTGCCTCATTATCATGACCATCTTGATTATTTGCTCCTTTACTTCTTCAAGGAATATTACCTTTGGAACCAATTGGTCTATCACGCTTCAGGCGTTCCATAGACTCTCATTTTACAGACTTTTCATTAGCGAATTTTACAGTTGAATTATCATATAGAGTTAGCAAGCACATCTGATAATTAGTTTTCAATATTTTTCTAATGAATTATCTCTTGAACTTCAAGTTCACATATATATTTTTTATGAGGATCTAGATAATTTATTTCATACATAATTTTCAACTGTTAATCAACTTCCCCCTAATGTTAGGAAATCTAACATTTACCTCCAACCTTATCTTGCCATTTATATTTCTGCATTGTGATGAAGCAATTGCATCATATGCTGCACATTTAATTTTTTAGATAGAAATTTTTCGGTTCTTGACCTTGAACCAATAGTGATAGGGAAGCTTTGTTGGCTTGATGCATATGTGTCACGATCCGAACCAGGGCCTAGACGTAATGGGCATCCCAAGTCCAACTAGGACCGGGGACCGCCCTCTGTTACCCAATGCAACCACCTATACCCAGCCTTAGATGGGCTGAATTTTGAGCATATAACAAGATAACGTAAATGCTCTCATAAAGACTCTGGAATAGGGTCACAACCATGACCGACCCAACTGAGTCTAACAGTACCAAACCAATCATCCAACCATACGTAACCAAACCAAGGTCCATAAACCAGGCCGTAACCAAAGGGGATACCAAAGCATAATATGATAATCAATCCCAAAATGTAATACAATGGAACAGTGAGAAATCATGTTCGATGATGCCAGCCTCTCAGCTTATTCCAATGCCAAGGCCGATACCAATACTGATCCCGCCCATACCAACCTCCAGAAGTACCACAAAGCCTCTATCCAAAAGAGTAAGAATATTCGATTGGGACATGCCCCCAACCATGGCTAAAACCAATATCCATAATAAAATAAAAATGTCCAAAGATGTCCATAACATGAAATAGAGCCTTCCAAAAGGATGAAAGCTCACCACTTCAGTCCAAATGCTGATACCGAATCTGCATGCTAGACATGAGGAGTAGAATGGTCGGTTCCTGCATAGCGTGCGCATAGAGTCACCAGTAGATGGGTTAGCGAGTGATTACTAGCATGAACTCAGGATAAGGATAAAATAATGTAGTTATAAAACCAAGTAAAATAATTCATGATGCATACAACCATACTTATATATATGTAAGTATAGGGAAAGGGAATCCGGGTTTATCATGTATTTAAACCATTACCTTGGCTGTGTAGCTTTGCCATCCTAAAGTACTCACGGGCAATATGGGTTCAGCTCCCCCTGCTGAATGGGCCCTAGCGCGTGTAGCTGTATGACCAGGGAAGTATCTCGTTGGGATGACCAATTACATCCCCTAATATGAGGTATGACATCATGCACATGGTCTACCATGACCAACCTCATATCGACAAATATGAGTTTTCAGTTTCGATCCCCCCGGGACCTCCACCTTTCACGGCTTAGCTACATCTCCCCCTTTAATGCCCAATTAAAAACCATTTCCAAATAATCCATTTATTATTTATTAACCAAGGCCATTTAGTGGTGGTATTGTCATACCAACCATATTTGCAAGTACTATCCATAGCCAACCACATGTAGGTATAGGGGACCTTAAGTGCCTTTCCAATTACCATATTAAATCCACTTGAGGGAATCCGTACCCCATAAGCCTAACCATTTAGCCATTTACCTTTCCAAACCATTTAATCCACGCATAAATCGTTTACCAAGTTTAAAATAAGCAAGAGTTCCATTTAAAAAAAGTCAATGCAATGGACATATCTTTATAAGCATTTTTTCAAACACATTGGGGGCATAATATATATCTAAAACCAATTCCAATTACCAACAACCATTCCCATATAATCCAATTACCCAAAACCACCATTAATGCACAAAAAAACATAATTAAAACCATGGAAAACCATAACCAACCATTCATAAGCAAAACTCCCAAATCATATTTGAAAACCCAAAAGCAATCAACAATAAAATCATAAGAACCAAGAGTAAAATCATGCCTTTAGTTGGAACTAACAATGAGGGAAGAGAATATGCCTTATACTGAAGAATTTGTGGAAAGAAATCACCAAAGCATGCCCCAAATTAGTCCTCAAGATGAAACCCTAGTTTTCTTGCCCTAAAGCTCTTAAAAGGATTTTAGATTATTTAGGAGTAGTTTTTAAGTGTTAAAGAGTAATATAATAGAGTAAATACTCTTCCAAGTAGGTTATAAGTCATGGGGTCTTATTAGGGTATGTAGGAAAATATCCAGATTGCCCCCACTTAAGTTACATAAACATCCTGTCATAGGGATACGATTGATCTATACGAGTCGTACCCTTTCGATATGAGTGGTACCCACCACTCATATCCTACCCCAACCCTTGGACCTAATATTGTCCAGCATACGACTCATCCAACCAAGTCGCATCCAAAGTATACGATCCATACCTTTCATCCGTATCCCTGGCAGAATAAAATACCAAGAGGATTGAACACTAACTACTATACGAGTACTAGATGTGACTCGTACCCAACCATATGACTCTTATCCCCCAAGTCGTATCCATTCTAGTAACCTATCTATCCCACCAACAAACACTGGTCAGCATACGATAGAACTATACCACTCGTATCCCAACATATGGCTCGTACCCTGGAGTCATATTGGGTCCGAAGAATGAAATTTCAGGAAAAATTCTAAGGCCAAAAACCCAAGATGTAACAATATGAATGCTGTTATATTTTAAATGACACATCTCATACCAAATTTCTTTTGGGAGATTTGTTCTCATAATTAATAATTTAGCTAAAATTGGAGGCATACAATTTCAACTAAATCAACCAGCATTATCAACATAATTTATAGTTTGGAACTGTGATCTTAATTTAATAATTCATGCAAAAAACTTTGCAAAAATTAAATTGCAAGTTAATAGAAAAGTACAAGTGACCATATCATAAATGCATCTATTAAACTATATAATAGTAATAGGTCCACATGGAAGGCGAACGGGTCCATATTCACCTTTTTATCTATTCAAAAAATTTAGAAAATATAATTCCAACCGTATCTGGTACAATGATCAATTCATTGTGAAAACAAGTAGAACTTTTTTACTTTTTTATTTCTTCAATATATAACCACATGAATTCTCAATTATTTTTGCATCACATTTGAACCGGGATGGTCAACCGTCATGCCAATTGATATTTATTTTAGTAAATTTTTTAATTTACTATTGCATGTGATTCTGTAATCATTCTCATATTTGTGTATTACAAATAAGAGAAAAAATGTGGATAACCTTTTACGTAAATATTTATAACCCGCGCTGATTATAGTAATATGAATATATAACATCTTTCCCTTATTTATAGTCTCAATATAATTTATTTTTGGCAATGTCTTTGAAATTTAATTAGTTTCTTTGAGACTTACTACAATCCCAATATTATGAATAATTTCATTCCTCCAGATAGTAATACTTAAGCTCTTTTAGAGCTCTCATTTAATTATATGTACTATACATATTTCATACACTATTCATATGGTGAACGTTTCCTTCAAGGAGAAAATCATATAAGTACGATCATAATCTTAAAAAATTATATAGACAAAACTTGTTTCTTGCTTTTACCCTTTGGTAATCCATGATAAACATATCAAAATATTTATGGCATACTACAAGTACGCGATCAACGACTGTTTATGTCAAAATAAAATTTTCTTTATTTTTCTCTAATCTTCTGCGATTTAGATATTTTTCTATGTTTAGTCGAAGAAATAAAATTTAAAGTATACATGGTACAAAACCTATCTTTTCTTTCTCCCCTTAATGTACACCCTCAACGTTCACCTTTAACATTTCACCCGTAACGTCAACTTCGTCTGACCGGCAAATTCTGACATTGGCAATGGCGTTGTCGTGCCGACAATAGGTAAGGTTTAATCTCTCTCCCCCCAATTCTCCCTATCTTCTTCCCTCTCTCTCCCCCTTTATTCTATCTTGTCACTACTATTACCGGTGGAATTAGGGTTCCCGCCAGCTCGACTCTAGCGATGGTGCAAGTGTGTAGCAGTGGTCGGCATCTAAATCCCGGCAGTACCCAGAAGACACTCCGACGATGCACCAACGACTTTTTTTTCTGGCGATTTTATTTTGACAACTAATTTTGACATCAAAATTCCTGGAACCAGCAGCACGCAAGTGTACCAGTGACATCTAAACTTTGATATTTAGTCACTTCCCATAGTTTTTTTTTTAATTATTTTGTTTCTTATTTATTTTCTGTTCCTTGCTTCTTGTTTCTTGTGATTTATAGTGGTGATCTGGCTGCTTTTGTTATTGGTGGATTTTGTTATGTTGTGCTAGCTGCTAAGCCAAATAGTGTACTTTGTGCGTGCCTTATCTTACTATTTTCATACGGTTGCTTTGTTCTCCTGTTTGTCAGTTTTGGGCTTTGCTTTAGTTTTTGAGTATTGGCTGGAGGGGTCGATGGTAGAATAGGGTCATGTCCGAAGAGGTTGAGGGCGAAGACTATTTTAGGAGGGGTGAAAAGGGGAGGTCGAGGGTGGGTAGGAGGTATAGGTTAGGCGTTAGGGCTGGGTCAGTGAGGGGTGTTAGAGGTAGGTAAGAGGCAAGAGAAGATAGATTGAGGGTAAGGTCTTAGAATATTGGGACCCTTCAAGGTAAGTCCGTAGAGTTGGTGAAGATTCTTAATAAGAGGAGAATTAATATTGCATGTGTTTAGGAGACTAGGTGGGTAGGATCTAAGGTTAGGGATGTAGATGGGTACAAGCTATGGTACTCAGGGAGTGAGAGGTGTCGGAATGGAGTCGGTATCTTAGTGGATGAGGAGCTTAGAGGACATGTGGTGTAGGTTAAGAGAGTCAGTGATAGGATGATGAAGATTAAGTTGGTCTTTTGGGGTTTTACGTTGCATGTGTGTAGTGTTTATGCACCGCAGGTGGGCTTAGAAGAGGAGGTGAAGGCAAGATTTTGGAAGGATTTGGACAAGGTGGTGAGAAGCGTGCCTAACTCAAAAAAGATTGTCATAGCAGGGAACTTCAATAGGCACATTGGGGTCTTACCGAGAGGCTATGATAATATGCATGGTGGTTTTGGTTTCAGTGTTAGAAATAGTGAGAGAGCTACTCTGTTGGATTTTGCGAGGGCCTTTGGGTTGGTGGTAGTGAATTCGTGCTTTTCAAAGAAGGAGGATCACTTGATTACCTTCTGAAGCATGATAGTCAAGACTTAGATTGACTTTCTGCTGCTTAGGAAGGGGGATAAGGTGTTATGTAAGGACTGTAAAGTCATTTCGAGTGAGCACCTTTCGACCCAACACAGGCTTCTAGTGATATACTTATCTATCAAGAAGAGCAAGAAGAGAAGGGACAGAGAGGGTCGACCTAGAATTAAGTGGGGTTGCTTGACGCCAGTTAGTGCACTGGAGATTGGGGAAAAAGTGGCGGGTTTGGGGGTGTGGGAGGCAAGGGGGACGTGGATATTTTGTGGGATAGGGCTTCCAGCTATATCATGGAGACTGCTAGGGAAGTGTTGAGTGTTTTAAGGGGTCGGGAAGGACGTCATAAGGGGGACTGGTGGTGGAATAAAAATATAAATAAGAAAGTGGAGATTAAGAAGGGGGCGTATGTTAAGTTGAATGAGAGTAAAGATGAAGAAGAGCAACAAGTGAATAGGGAGTTCTACAAAGTAGCAAGAAATAAGGCTAAGTTAGCAGTTATAGCTACTAAGTCAACAATATTCGAGAGCTTGTATGCGGGGTTTGAGGAGAAAGACGGAGAAAAAAGGTTGTATAAGATTGCTAAGGCGAGGGAGCGGAAGGGTCGTGACCTCGATCAAGTGATATGCATTAAGGAGGAGGATAGTAGTGTTTCGGTGGAGAATGTTCACATTAAGAAGAGATGACATGAGTACTTCCATAGACTTTTAAACAAGGAGGGGACAGAGGCATTGAGTTAGAGGAGCTGGAGCATTCGGAGGAGATCCATGATTTTAGTTACTATAGGCGTTTTAAGGTTGAGACGGTCAGATAGGCTATTCTTAGGATACAAAGGGGTAGGGCGACGGGGCCTGACAAATTTTTGGTGGATTTTTGGAAGTATGCTGGTGGGGCAGGTTTAAGGTGGTTGACTGATTTGTTTAACGCCATCTTTAAGACTGTGAGAATGCCCACGGCTTGGAGATAGAGTACAATGATTCTATTATATAAAAATAAGGGTGACATTCAGAGTTGCAACAACTATAGGGGTATTAACCTGTTGAGTCACACTATGAAGATTTGAGAGAGAGTGGTTGAGCGAAGATTGAGGGGGTCGTATCCATTTCAGAGAATCAGTTTAGATTTATGCCTCTTCGCTCGACGATAGAGATTATCCACTTGGTGAGGAGATTGGTGAAGCAGTATATAGGAAAGAAGAGGGACTTACACTTGGTGTTTATCTACCTGGAAAAACATATGATAAAGTCTCGAGGGAGGTTCTTTAGAGATGCTTGGAGGTAAGAGGGGTCCCGATGGCATACATTAGAGCTATTAAGGACATGTACGATGGAGGGAAGACCAGGGTGAGGACGGTGGTAGGATACTCAGAGCATTTTCGGTCGAGACAGGGTTGCATCAAGGATCGACTCTTAGTCCGTTTCTATTTACATTGGTGATGGACGTGTTGACGCGGAGTATTCAAGGCGAGGTGCCTTGGTGTATATTATTTGCAAATGATGTAGTGCTAATTGATGAGACGCAGTGAGAGAAGAGGGTAAATAACAAATTAGAGGTTTAGAGGCAAACCCTTGAGTCTTAGGGGTTCAGGGTAAGCATGTCCAAGATGGAGTATTTGGAATGCAAATTTAGTGACTTGAGGTAGGAGGGCAAAGTGGTGGTGTGGTTGGATGCCCAAGATATTTATAAGAGGGATAGTTTCAAGTATCTCGGGTCTATGATTCAGGGGAATGATGAGATTGATTAGGATGTCGCTAAACGTATTGGAGCAGGTTGGATGAAATAGAGGCTCGCCTCATGAGTGTTGTGCTATAAGAAGGTGCCCCTTAAGATTAAAGGCAAATTCTATAGAGTGGTTGTCCGTCCGGCCATGTTGTTTGGAGCTGAGTGTTGGCCAGTCATGTACTCCCACATCCAAAAATTAAAAGTGGTAGAAATAAGGATGTTGTGTTGGATGTGTGGGCTTACTAGAGGGGACAGAGTTAGGAATGAGATTATCTGGGAAAAGGTGGGAGTGGCTTTGGTGGAGGACAAGATGCAGGAAGAAAGTCTAAGATGGTTTGGACATGTGATGAGGAGGGGTGCGGATGCACCAGTTCATAGGTATGAGAGGCTAGCGTTGGATAGCTTCAAGAGAAGTAGAGGTAGGCTATAGAAATACTGGAAGGAGGTGATTAGACATGACATAGAGCAGCTGCAGCTTACTCAAGACATGAACCTAGATAGGAAGGTGTGAAGGTCGCAGATAAGGGTAGAAGCTAGTGTGAGTGTGTTGGTTGTAGCTAGCAGTCAGGAGAGACCTGGTGTAGCCGGGTTAGTAATCCTAGGACTGTGTACATAGGTGTCTTTGGTTTGTAAGTGTATGTTACTACTAGGTGGATGTCCTATTCCTTATTTCTTAGTTTCTATTTTCTTATTTCTTGTTGCCCTTATTTCTCGTATAACGTATTGCTTTGATTTCTATTGTATCATTTCTTACTCCTTATTTCTATTATGTCATCCATTCCCTTTTTTAGTATTCTTTATCTTGAGCCGAGGGTCTATCAGAAACAACCTCTCTACTTCTTCAGAGGTAGCGGTATGGACTACGTACATCTTACCCTCCCCAGACCTCACTTTGTGGGAATACACTGGGTTTGTTGTTGTTGTTATTATTTCTCTAATCTCCCATAGAGGTAAGATGCGACATTTATCCAATCATGCATGATTATGTCCTTATTCATAATTTTTATCTCATCTTGGCATATTCATTTCAAGAATGGTCAAGCATTAACGATGCTTATTACAAATCTCATTCTCTTCAAGGATTGAATTATAATCATATGCACATGCTTCATAAATTTTCATTAGAAGCTCATTCTCATGCCATGATATTTATTATATTTACATGACAGACCTCAAGATCTCTTTGAAAGTTCAAGTGCACCATCACTTTATATTCCTTTATTTTGATGAAGGATTTATAAAACTTATAACAAATTAGATCGCACGTCAATCACGTACCCAGTGACCTTTCATACCATGCCCATTAGTGGTAAAAATTACCTTCACCTTTTGAAGGATCATTTGACAACTCATGATGTTTTTCGAAGAATCTTCTTTTTTTAATATATATTTTATGTAATATTTATGTGCACATCTTCGGGATGAAAAAACCGTTCATGCCAAATTATGAACTTGTTTGTACTAGTAAACTCCAAGTTTACCATGACATATGAATTTTACTTAGTAAATTTCAGATTTTCTAGAACATGAATAATTTTTCAAGTTTACTATTTTGGCATATATTTTATAATATTTGTCTCAATTGGTCTACCTCTTATGGAGATGTTACTCTTATCACATTCACCCCAGGGAATGGAACTTGAGGATTAGAAGCAGACTCTTATCCTATATTAGGCTATGACACATGTTAGCTTTGGTAAAACCATTGGTGCTTATTAGACCCTTGGAAAAGTGTATTGAGAAATATTGATTTAAGTGAGGGTTGACTCTTATTTATTATGCTATTATTTATTCTATTGATGATACTACCTACAATATTGATTATATATATTCATATCCGGTTCAAGTTCAAAAGATGATTATGTTATTAATTATATAAATATACCCGATTTGAGTTCGGAGGATGATTATGGTGCTAAAGATTAATTTCCGATTCAAGTCTGGCTATTGATTATTTACAGGTTCAAGTTCGGCTATTGATTATTTACCAGTTCATGTATGACTATTATTTTTTACTGGTTCAAGTCTTGCTATTCATTATTAATCGGTTCAAGTCAAGCCATTGATTATTTATCGGATCACGTTCGAATATTTATTATATTTATATGCTAAGATGACATACCTTTTTTGGTTGATGATATCAGGTTGTGAGATTGAAGGTAGTAATTTGGCTAAGTTGGGAAATTTGGAAATAATTATAATGTGGGATGAAATAAATAGACTTAAACGTAATGACTAGTTGATAAATGATTGTTAGCTAATAAATGATGACTAGTATTTATATGATGACTAGCTGGTAATTGATTTAATGTTATGAAATGAATATTTGATCAATGATGACTAGCATATGAATGATGATAAGGTTGCTATAGGTTGGTAAATTATGAAATGATGGTTAAGTAATGACGAATGTTAGTTATAGTGTTGGTCGATTTTTATTCTATTCTTCAATGTGCTCTCCAGGCATATGAGAGTCTGTGATAAGTTGTTTACTGTTCTCTCACCAATTGGTGTGTGAGAGCTAATTTTATGGATATGATTACATGTGTTGATTATTCATGATACGTTATGTTATTACTCCAGTTTATTTACTTATTTTTGTACAATGGTATTGGATGTGATTTAGGTTCGATTCTGTACCTTGACATAGTTATATAATCTAGTATTTTATCATACTTATGTCATGATTTAGCTTAGTTCTCCGATGATCCCTACTGAGTACCCATTATTTTGGTACTCATACTACACTTGTGTACTTTTTTTATGCAAATCTGAGTACTAGTTTCCTTTATTGAGCATTCATTGAAGATTGATTTCCAGAGATAGGGTGAGCTCTTAGAGTTCGAGTTGCCCATTTCCCTCTATCTTTTATATTCAATCTTTTGTTATCAAGATAGATATTGCTAACTATTCAAGACATTTGATTTGTATAGTATTAGACACTCTTGTACTGGCTCTATTAGGTCATGGGATGGTATCTTGCACTGACTACTTTTATCTATTTAAAACTCTTTGTTTTTTCTATAAGTGTGTTGTTCATTTTTGCCTATGTTGGGCATTTACTATTAAATTAACTTATTGCGTTAGCTCTAGGTTATGGTTTGGCTTACCTATTTGAGGGATTTGGTAGGTGACATCATGATCCGTAAATTAGGTCATGACAAATTATTATCAGAGTCTAGGTTATACTGGTATTGTTTGAATAAGAGCAAGTGTCTAGTTGAGTCCTATGGATCAAAACAATGACGTTTGGTTCCTATCTTCAGGAGGCTATGAGGCATTCTTAGGAATTTATCATTCTTTCACTCATATCATGCTAAGAGTCTGAGTTGGTTTGTAGGGTATTCTTTTGCATATGGCCAGGATATATGCTACTGCTACACAAGGAGATAGTCCCAAGACCGAGCATAGGGATCCTACAATTGTTCGTAGATGATCTAGAGTTTGTGAATAGCCGCGTGATGTGTCCCCGGCTATGATAAAGGATAAGACGCCTTTCTAGATCCTATTCTCGCTTCGAAGCTGAAGATTCTTCTTCTCCAGTTAGCGGTTGGCTAGGGACCAACATAGGTTCTATCAGGGTTTATTTCTTCTTCAGTTCATAGAGATGTGTTGGTTATTCTTTTGGGGATGGTTGGTGGTGTGCCATCTAATAATGGTCAGTCACAAATCAGAGTGGTACTGGGGTGGGGTCACAACCCATAGCTGCGACTCCCAGAGTTGAGGTTTCTCTTGCGTCGGTAGTTGCTCAATAAGTGGTTCCACAACCCTTTATGTCTTTTGAGTAGTAGAAGATGTTTGGTAGATTCTTAAGATTGGCTGCGCCTAGGTTTTCTAGTGCTTTGAACAAGGATTCTTATGCGTTCTTAATTTTTTGTGAGGATAGGCTCCATAGTTTGGGCCTTGTTGAAACTCGTGGTGTGGATAACACTATATTTTAGTTAAACTTGGATGTTCGACACTAGTGGAGAGGTTTTATAGATTCTAGACTAATTGGATATTCTCCTTTTTCTTGGACATAGTTCAATAAGATTTTCCTGGAGAAGTACATGCCTCACAACCTTAAACATCATTGGAGTGATCAGTTCTCTAGATTGGAGCAGGGCTACATGACAGTTGCATATAAGAGTCTTATTTTCATGAGTTGGCTAGGATTTCAACTTTTATTCTGGATACTGAGTATGGGAGTGTTCTTTGCTTTGTTAGAGGGTTGAGACTTCTCATTTGTATGTCCACTCATAGGTTGGTTGCTACGACTAGGTCTTTTATTAAGGTTTTGGATCATGCTTGGGTAATGGAGGAGATGCATTACAAGACCCAAGAGGATAATGATAAGTGGCCTAGATATCAGGGCAGTTTCAATCGGAGTTATAGTTGTTCCTAATTCAAGGTTAGTAGTTCTCATGGTGGGTATCCTTCGCGTCAATCTTAGAAGCCTCTAAGTCAGCCTAGCCAACCTATTTATGCAGCTCTTCAAATTACTGACGAGGGTTAGTCTAGTGCCAGAGTCCGCTCTGGATAGGGTGGAGGTTTGTCTTTGAGGAGTTCATATTTTGGTCATTCTAGTCGTGATGGTTAATCCGAAGCAACCGGATCTATTAGTTCTGATTAAGCTCAGGGCATATATTATACTTGTGGATCTCTTAGTTACTATTCACATACGTGCCCTAGTTGTAGGGCAATTGTTATTTCAGATCAGGGTATTTCCCCTATTAGAGCAGTTCATCCCTCAACTATAATTGGTTCTCTTAGTTGTATGGGTGGTTTCCAGGGTACTTGAGGAGGTTCTCAGGCCGACAAGTTTGGAGGTTAATCAGTTTCCAAACCACATGGTGGGCGTGGTCAGTTATATGCAGTACCTCCTAGGATCAAAGCTGAAACTGTAAGTGATGTTGCTACAGTTTTGATTTTTGTGTGCCGCCAATTGACCCTTTATTTGTTTAATTACGGATCCACATATTCTTAAATTTCTGCTACCTATGAACCTCAGTTTGGAGTTATCTTGTGGTTTATCATCTATACCATTGCACGTTTCTACTCTCGGAGATCCTGTGTGGTGATTATTAGAGAAGTTAATACTTATGTTGATTTTATTATTCTTGATATAGTCAATTTTGATGTGATTTTGTGCATGGACTATTTATCCCACTATCATGCAGTCATAGATTGCTTTGCCAAGATCGTTACCTTAGCCATACTTGGTATACCCTCAGTCGTGTGGCAGTGAACGATTAGCCATGAGCCAACGATGATTATTTCCTATGTTTGTGCTAAAAGTTTTATTTTGAGGGGTTGTGAGTCTTATCTCTCTTATATTTATTATGCTAGTGTGGAGAGTCTATCGCTTGACTCTATTTCTATTATTTATGAGTTTCCTGATGTGTTCCCTACCCATCTTCCTGGTATTCCCTTGCCCGTGAGATTGAGTTTTCTATTGATCGCAAGCCCGACACATGAACAATTTTTGTGGAACCTTACCGTATAGCTCTTATCGAGCTTAAGTAGCTAAACTCTCAGATTAAGGATCTTCATAGTAAGGGTTTTATTAGATCGAGTGTATCCCCTTGTGGAGCTCCTGTATAGTTTGTGAATAATAAAGATAGCTACATATGTATGTTATTGATTATTGGCAGCTTAATAAGGTGACAGTCATGAACCGTTATCCTATGCCTCGTATTGATGATTATTGACCAGCTTCAGGGTGTGACAAAGTTTTCTAAGTTAGATTTGAGATATTCTTTCCATTAGTTGAGGACTCAGGCTGAGTATATCTCGAAGATATCTTTTAGGACCCATTATGGTCATTATGAGTTCTTAATAATGTCATTTGGGTTGACTAATGCCTTAGCTGCATTTATGCACTTGATGAATTGAGTATTCAGGCCTTATTTGAATTCCTTCGTGATTGTGTTCATCGATGACACACTTGTATATTCGAGGAGTAGACGGAATCATGCACAACATTTGAGGATTGTGCTCCAGACATTGAGAAATTATGTGCTTTTTATTAAGTTCTCCTATGTGTTAGTTTTGGCTTGATTAGGTGACATTCCAAGGACATGTGATGTCTAAGAATTGTATTATGGTAGACCAAGCAAATATTGAAGTGATTCATGATTAGGATAGACATACATCTCCGACTGAGGTTTATATCTTCATTGGTTTTGCCAGTTATTATAGATGGTTCATTGAGGGTTTTGTTACTATTTCTGCACCTATGACCAAATTGATGCGGAAGGAGTTTCCTTTATAATGGTTTGAGCAGTGTGAGTCGAGCTTTGGGAAGCTCAAGGATTTTCTTACTTTAGGTCCTATTTTGGCTCATCATGTTTAGGGTTAGGGATTCATCGTGTTTTGTGATGCTTCGGTGTTTGTTGTGGTTATGTATTAATAGAACAAAGGAGTCTTATTCCTTATGTTTTTTGACAACTTAAGGTACACGAGCGCAATTACCCTACTCATGATTTGGAGTTGGCGGCAATAGTTTTTGTGCTTAAAATCTGGAGGCATTATTTTTAAGGTGTGCATTGTGAGATTTTCACTGACCATCACATCTTCAATATCTTTTTACCCAAAGAAAGCTTAATGCTAGACAACGTAGATGGATGAAGTTGCTCAAGGATTATGATATTTCCATCTTGTATCATTCGGGAAAGGTCAATATGGTAGCAGATGCCTTATGTTGGAAGGCATTGAGTATGGGTAGCTTTTCTAGTATTTCAGTTTCTCAGAGGCTGGTTGTGCAGGACATCTAGTCCTTAGCAAACTTGATGGTTCACCTCGATATTCTAGATCCTAGGAGGATTTTGGATTATGTGGAGGTAAGGTCCTCGTTATTTGAACATATTTGAGATCTATAGTTTGATGATAGTAAGCTTCGCTTCCTTTGTTATCCGGTGTTGAGTGGTGAGTCCGAGAGGAACAGAATAGATTTTGATTGTGATTTGAGATTTATTGGTCACATTAGAGTTTTGAGGTCGATGATTTCATTTAGTTGAATATACATGAGGCTCACAACTCTAGATATTCTATTCACCCTAGCATGACCAAGATGTATAGTGATTTGACACATCATTATTGGTGGAGTGGCATGAAGAGAGATGTGGCAAACTTTGTAGCTCATTGCCTCTGTTGTCAACAGGTAAAAACTGAGCATTAGCGACCTGGTGGATTGACTCAGAGGTTGCTCATTCCAGAGTGGAAATGGGAGAATATTACCATGTATTGTTTTAGTGGTTTGCCTCGCACTTCCATGGTTCGGTTGGTATTTGGGTCATTATAGATTGTTTGACCAAGTCAGGACATATCATTCCTATTCAGCTACCCTTCTGTGTTGAGAGATTTGCACATATCTATTTTTTAGAGATAGTCTATTTGCATGGTGTGCCTATTTTTATAATTGTAGACCGTGGTTTCGTGTTCACTTCGAGGTATTAGAGAGCATTTTAGGAGGATTTGGGCACTAAGGTGAATCTTAGTATAACCTTTCATCCGGAGACAGATGGCAAGTGAGAGCACACTATTCAAGTGCTCGAGGATATGCTCCAAGCTTGTGTTATTGATTTTGGAGGCCAGTGGGAGCATCACTTAGCCTTGACAGAGTTTGCATATTTAAATAGATCTCATTCAAGCATTGAGATGGTTTCTTTTTAGGCTTTGTATGGTAGGAGCTATCATTCTCCAGATGGATAGTTTTAGACTTTCAAGATTAGGCCTCGTGGTACTTATGTGCTTCATAAGTCATTGGATAGAATTAAGATAATTTAGGATAGTTTGAGAGCATCTCAGTGTAGGTAGAAGGCCTATGCAGACCGTAGGCTTCGTACCATAAGTTTTAGAGTTGGTGATTGTGTATTCCTGTCTGTGTCGCCCATGAAGGAAGTGATAAGGTTCGGGAGAGAGAGAAATATCAGTCCAAGACATATCGGACATTTTGAGATTCTTCGTATAGTTGGTAAGGTGGCTTATGAGTTACATATACCTCAAAATTTTTCCGTTGTTCGTCCAGTTTTCCTTGTCTCCATACTGCGTCGATGCATTCCTTATCCATCTCATGTGTTTAGATAGGGCGCAGCCAAGTTGGATGAGAGTTTGACCTTAGTAGAGGACCCGTGCTCATTTTTGCTTGTGATGTCAAACGATTGCGCACTAGAGAGATTCTTGTAGATAAGGTTCAGTGTAGGCACCACCCAGTGGAGGAGGTCATTTGGGAGATCTAGAGCAAGATGCAGACCCAGTATCCTCACCTGTTCAAACCTTCTGGTATATCCTAATGCTTAACTTTTCGAACGAAAGTTCCTTTATTAGTGGATATTATAATGACCCTTCAGGTAATTTTCTACATTTCTGCATATTTTTACTACTAGATCTTTTTCACAGCTGTCCCAAATCATTTATGACTTGCTGGGACTGATAGTTCAGTCACCGAGTAGTTCATCTAGTTTCTAGAGCTAATACCCTATTTAGTTGTCTTTGCAAGTTCCAAATGGCTACCGGGAAAAACCTTCAGCAAGATGACCTCGTATGTCAATTCTGACTGTGCCATCAACTCTAGAATGTCTATTTTAGGCTAGGTAGACCTTTTGTTTAGGTCCGGATGCACCTAGGCTCATTTCAACCTATTGGTCGAAAAGTTTAAAAAATAAATTATGGGGTGGAACCCACATTTGGTTGAAATGACCTTGGATAGAAATTTCGAGTGCTCCATCATGTCTAAAATACCATATTTGGTATGTTTACATACTTCATTCGTGTATACGGGATTAGGGATGAATCTCGAGGGCTTGACAAAAACTTGGTATAATTCCATGTTTAAGCTTCTCTCTAGTGCAGCTGCTATCATAAGGAAAGACCGTGATTGAAGGGCATTGGTTGCGATCGTAATCAGCTTGTGCAGTTAGCAGATATTGCTATCGTAGGTCTTGGTTTGCTATAGCGGGATCCAAGGTATGGGTATAAATAGACCCCAATGTAACAATTTTAGCTATTTCTCACCCCTTTATTGAGAGCATAAACCCTAAATAGAGATATTAAGTGAAATTTAAGCTTGTGGGTGACTTGGGGCTAGATTAACATTTATTGTTGCAATTATCTTTCGATTTAAGGTAAGAAATCACCCTTTTTTGGTGAAATTTTTTGATTTATTGCTCAAAACCCCAAAACATTTTGGGGCTTGATTTTAGCCCCAATTAAGCTTGGTTTTTACCCATTTATGATGGTAATTATTACATGAGATTGATATAATGTTGGGTTGGTTTCAAAAACATGATTTCCATAAGTGGGACCTACATGGTGTTTTTGAATGATTTTTTTGACCCAAACCGTAATGGTGCAATGTGGGTTTTGTTATTTTCGTATTGATGAGTAAAGTATGTTTTTCATATCTTGGTATCGTGAATAGGTTTCTCGAAAAGGAAAACAATGGTTTAGCGGTTCGTTGATCTTTCTATGGTGTCAAGGTAGGATAGGTTTGTCCCTTTTTAAATTGAGCTATTTCATAGTATTATTATGATATTGTGTTAGATTTGGGATAGATTTTTGGTTTTAGATTGTTGAAATACGAGACTTAGGTTAGTTGGATTATTTAGGTTAAATTGAAACCATAGAGGTGAAATACTTAACTTGTTCCGTATGCCTTATGTGAATTGGACTTTATTACTTTTTTTTTAGCATGCGAATGCCTTAAATTGCTGAAGATTAAGTTAATACTCCAGTTGATCATGCTTAGAGTAAGTTTGTCCTTAGTGTCTTATACTTATGAAGGTTTCCATAGTTTGCCTTTGAATTAGCTAAGGTTCTTGAGAAGAATCTCTACCTTATGGCAATTTATGGATTTCTATACATCTAAGAGTGGATTTAGATACCTTAATTCTAGTTGGGGTAGATTTTTCATAAAAGTGAAACTTGAGGATTAGAAGTGGTCTCTTAACCCACTTTAGTCTATGACACATGTTAGCTTTGGTAAAATCGTTTATGCTTATTAGACCCTTAGAAAAGTGTTTTGAGAAAATATTGAGAAATCTTGATGCGTGATGGTTATGTTGGTTAAGTGAGGGTTGACGCTTATTGATTATGCGATTATTTATGCCATTTTTTTTACTACACATGATATTGATTATATATATACATATCTTGTTCGAGTCCAAAAGATGATTATGTTGGTGATTATATAAATATACCCGGTTTGAGTCCAGAGGATGATTGTGGTGCTATAGATTATTTACCGGTTCAAGTTCTGCTATTGATTATTTATCGGTTTATGTATGACTATTGATTATTTACAGGTTCAAGTTTAGCTTTAGATTATTTAACAGTTAATGTTCGGCGATAGATTATTTATCGGTTCAAGTCTGGGTATTGATTATATTTACCGGTTCGAGTTTGGATATCATAATATGCTAGGATGACATACTTTAATGATTGACGATATCTAGGTATGAGATTGAATATTGTAATTTGGCTAAGTTGGAAAATGAGGAAATGGTTATAATGTGGCTTGCCATGAATGGACTTAAAGTGATACATAATGTCTAGTTGACAAAAGATGGTTCGTTAATAAATGATGACTAGTGGTTATATGATGTCTATCCTATAACTGATTTAATGATAAGAAATGTATAGTCGATCAACGGTTACTAGCTTATGAATGATGATAAGGTTGCTATAGTTTTATAAATTGTGAAATGATTTTTAAGCAATGAAGAAGGTTAGTTATAATGTTGGTAGATTGTTTTATTCTATCTTTGAGTGTTCTCTCAAGGCGTATGGGAGTCTGTGTTGTGTTGTTTACCTTTTCGTACCAATTGGCGTATGGGATCCAATTTTGTTGATGTGACTGCATGTGTTGATGATTCATGTTATGTTATGTTATTACTTTTGTTTATTTATTGACTTTTGTACAACAGTATTGGAGGTAATTCAAGTTCGTTTCTATACTGTGACTTAGTTATATTTTCTTTCATTTTATCATACTTAAATAATGATTTAGATTTATCGGACAATGACGCTTACTGAATACCCGTTGTTTTGGTACTCATACTGTACTTTTGTACCTTTTTGGTGTAGATCCGAGTACTAGTTGCCATCATTGATACGCGTTCGTGCGGTGATTGATTTTTGGAGATAGGGTGAGCTATTGGATTTCGACTTTCCCATTTCCCTCTATCTTTATATTCAGTCATTGGTTATCTAGATAGATATTATTATTTATTCAAGACATTTGAGATGCATTATTATTAGACAGTATTGTATTGGCACTATCAGGTCGTGGAATGGTATCTTGTATTGACTGCCTCTATCTATTTAGAACTCTTTGATTATTTATAAGCGCGCTGTTCATTTTCACCTATGTTGGGCATTTCCTACCGAATTGACCCATTATGTTAGCTCCAGATCATGGTTTGGCTTACCTACTGGCGGGATTTAGTAAGTGCCATCATGACTCATAACTCGGGTAGTGACAAGTGTGAACTTGTACTATAATCTGCAGGGTGCAGAAGTGTAGTATAAGTATCAAACATGAGGTACTCAGTAGGCATCGTCCGTCTTTGATCCAAAGTTAATGTAAAAATAGAGAACATGAAGGTGAGAAAATAAATAATAGACAACCATCTAAGAAATAAAGCATAATAGTGCTAATGGAGAAGTAAGTAAAAACTATTATATATCTCAAACAACCAGGGACAGAAGAGCAGTATCACACGCAACTAATCGATATACTAATAAGAGTGGAGATGTACGATAATAATAGTACTAGGCAATGAGGTAATATAGTCTATGGACAGGCAAGAAAGATAATTAATATACAATGACATTATAAAAGGAATTAAACATGAAGTTACTAACCTGAGGAAGCTAGCCTAGCCTCTCGAGGATCATAGCAATAAGAGTGCTAACACCGGCACAATCAAAATCTCTATCCAAAATACAAATAATAGAATAAATAGGAAAAAAACTTGAGAGAGTACCTACAATCTCAGTACCAATCCATAACCATTTTTCCATGAACGACACAATTATATCTAAATAGTAACGTAAATGACTAGCTAACAATAACCTAACCACCCCAACTTAAGCTCAAAAGGTACAAACAATGACTGATCAAACAAAAAAGATAACCTATACCTATTAAGGCCCCTATAATACAAATAGATAGGAGTATCACATAATTATATAGGTAAGAAGTGATGCATATGAATGAACGAAAGCAACAAAAAAATAGATGATGCAAGATAAACCAATTACTTTATACAATACAAGTGCATACACCTCCTCCAGCTAAATAGCTCTCAAAGGCAGGACCTGCGATGACCATACTTCTATAGTGATGTGGCTCATCATATAATGGGGCCTATAGGGGAGTCGGGATATCTATATGTAATGCCTGGTTTGAAACCAATACTTTGATAATCCATAACAACTCCACTCCATCTAATATAGGAACAAATTATAGGTATAATAAATGCTCAAAATTGAACCAGGACTTAAACAAGTAGAAATCCATAATGTCCAGTGTCAAAGATCGAATTTGGGACAAAAATGGTAGAATAGTAAAGGCTCGAGATCTTTGTTGACCAAAATAAGTAAATAGGGTTAAGTTGGTAAGTCAAAAATTGATCCAAATCTGCTTTAGTCTAGGCTTCAATAGTAATATGTTTAGTTTTAGAAAAGGCATAAACCATTGATAAGGGTGGTATGACTCCCGTTTAAAAATTAGTTCTAAATATTAAAAGTGAGAATAAAACTCTTTTTGGAAAACAGTAGAGAAAATTAATGTTTTAGTTGGTGTTGTACTACTAAATAATCTTAAGCATATATATATTTGTGCACGACATCACCAGTATAGAAAAAGTACATGCGTAAGAACCTAAGAATCTATAAACTAATCCATAACACTTTTAAGACATAGTAAACTAACTTGTTGTTTTACCGGTCATGTAACCAAGGCTCCCAGTCCAACAATATATAGTGAAAAGGGATGTACAAAACATAACTCAGAAAGATAAGGTAGACAAAACTTATAAAGCTAAGCTAAATAGTGAAGAATTCCCTATAGCCTCCAAATAATAGGATATGGATGTCGTCATACCGATCTGCAGGGCGTTACTAGGTCCTTCACTTTGGTACCAATAGGACCTGTGAACCCATAGTCTAACACAAAATTGTATGACATAATATCTCAGGTCATGATGGCACCTACTATGACTCAAGAGTAGGCAAGCCGACCCTTAGCCCAAAACAACGAGTAATGCGCTAATAATAGAAAAGAAGAAAATAGTGGAAAAAGAGTCCAATAATATCGCTAATATCAAGAAATAAGAAATAACATACACTAATGCAAAAAGGAGGAGAACTAAAAGGAGAAAATATATGCCCAATAAGTAGTAAGGTCAATATAAGATCCACTTTTAGAATAAGATCAAACAAGAATAAAAGGTAACCACAATAGAGATATACCCAAAACTATCACTGGAATGCATAATAAAGATAGTCCAACAAAATAGGGATAGTAGGAAAACTCTAGATGCTAGAATATCACCCTATTCTTTGATCCTTAGTAGCTCTGAATAATGCATACACCAATAGCGAGAACTCATACTATGATCTATGGGGTGAAAAGGGTAGTATGAGTACCAAATATGAGGTTCTCTTACTAGATTGGTCGACTATGCTCCAAAGATAATGTAAGCATAGAGAACATATAAGGTTAGAATATAAATAACAGACAACCATCTAAGAAACAATATACAGTGATTCTAATGGAGGATAAGAATGAAATACTATATATCTTAAATAACTAAAGGATAGAAAGGTATACCATAAGATACTAACTAGTACACCAATAAGAGTGAAGTAGGACTATACAATAGTAGTATGAGGCAATGTGGAAATATATAATAAGGACATATAATGAACATAAGGAATATATTGTCATTAGAAAAGAAACTTATATAAAGGTACTAACATGAAGGAGCTAGAATAACATCTCAAGGATCATAACAATAAGTGAGCTAACACTGGCACAATCAAAGCCTTTAACCAAAATATAAATAATTGAATAGATAGGAAAAGAACTCTTGAATATACCAATAACCTCGATACCAATCAATTATTAGCATGCCTTGAACATCTGGATTATATATAACAATAACATAACTATCTAGCCTAGATAAATAATAACCTAATCGGGGCCCCATAATCCTCGAAGGTACAAGACATCACTCATGAAAAAGTAGATGTAACCTATACTTATTCAGCCCTCCAATGGGTTGATAGATACATGTGCCAAATTATTATACTAGTGATAGCTGATGCATATGAATGAGTAAAAGTTATGAAAAAGATCAAATGATGCAATATAAACCAAATACTATAACTAATATAAGTGTAGACACCACTTCTAGCTCAGCAGCTAGCAAATACAAGACCAATGGCTACAATCCTTCTTTGGTGTCATGGCTAATTGGACAAAAGGGCCCATAGGGGTCTTGGGATATCTGTCTACACTTCTTGGTCTTGAACCAGGACTTTTATAATCCATAGCCAATCAACTCCGTTTAATATAGAAGGAATTAAGCATATAATCAGTTCTTGAAATCAAACCAAGACTAAAATAAGTAAAAATTCATATTTTCCAATGCTTGAGATCAAATTGGGGACTAAAATAATAGAATAGTGTAGAAAGGGTCGAACTCTTCATCTACCAAACTAAGTAAATAATGATAGGTTTGCAACACAAAATTAGGTAAAAATCTACTTTGGTCCGATCTTCTAAAGTACTCCCTCTAGTTCAAAACGAATGACCTATTTTGACTTGGCACGGTGTTTATGAAAATAGGAAAGACTTTTAAATCTTATGGCCTTAAACTAATATTGTCTTAAATGTACCAAAATTCCCTTTAATTATGTAAAGACCCTTCAGGGAATTTTCTATATTTCTGCTTATTTTCACTATTAGAGCTTTTTTATAGCAACCCGAAGTCATTTATGACTTGCTGGAAATGACAGTTCTGTTACCGGGCAGTTTTTTGTTTTTTAGAGCTAATTCCCAATTTTAAAGTCTTCACTAGTTCCAAATGGCCACTAGGTGAAAATATCACTAATATGATCTCATATGTAAATTCTGACCGTGCCGTAGGTCTAAAATGTTGATTTTAGGTTAGGTAGACCTTTTGTTCGTGTCCTGAGGCACCCTAGCTCATTTCAACTTATTGGTCAAAAAGTTATGAAATGAAATATGGATGTGGGACCCATATTTGGTTTAAACAACCTAAGATGGAAAATTCGATTGTGCCATTGAGTCTGAAGCATCAAATTTGGTGTGGTTATAAAGCTCATTTGCATATACGGGATCCCGAATGAGTCTTGAGAACCCGATTAAAGTCCATTTTGAACATAAAAAAAATCTGAACCTGGTGCACCACTATAGTGGGTCTTTGGACCATGATTTCAACACGCTAAAGTAGAGGAGATACCACGATCATGATAGGGGTGTCACAATCATAATTTATGTGGTGGACAGTAGATGGTGTGATCGGTAATCTTATGATCGTGATATCGACTCCCGAGTACCTGGACTGGGTATAAAAGAACCCCTTTTCCATGATTTTGGCTATTCTGCATCACTTTCATGAGATCTAAAAACCCTAAATAGTGTGATGGCCTAAAATTGAGACTTGTGGGTGACTTAAGAGCTTGAATATCATTTATTTTCTTAATTATCTTCACATTTAAGGTAAGAATTAAACCTATTCTTAGTGGATTTTAGTGATTTATTTCCAAAACTCCCAAAAACATTAGTGTTTGGATTTTGCTCCAATTTAGCTTGGTTTTTACTTTTTTTTTTGGATAATGATTCCTTGAGCATTTAAGAATGTTTAGTTTCTAAAATGCAATTTCTGTAAGTGGGACCCACATGGAGTTTTGATGTTATTTTTTGGACCCAAAGTAGAATGGTGCAATATGGGTATCATTATTATTGTATTGATGAGTAGAATGAATTTATGATAGCTTGGTATCTTTAGAAAGCTTTTTGGAAGGAAAAAATAGTAGTTTAATCGTTCGTTGAGCTTTTTTTGGTGTCGAGATAAGCTAGGTTTATCCCTTGTTATATTGAGCTATTTTATAGTATTCTTATGATATTGTGTTACATTTGGGATGACTTTTAGGTGTTGGATTGATGAAATGCGAGACATGGGTTGGTTGGATCATTTAGGCTATTTTGAATCTGTAAAATAGACACACTTTACTTATTTTCTTTGGACTTTGGTGAATTGGCCTTCATTACTCTTGTTTAGCTTGAGAATGCTTTATATTACTCAAGTTAGATAAAAATACTTTAGACACTCATGCTTAGGGTAATTTTTTCTTTAGTTTCTTACACTAATGAAGGTTGATCTAGTTTCTATGGACTTAGTTAAAGTGCTTGAGAAGAATCTCTACCTTAGGGCTAATTGTGGTTTGCTATACATCTAAGAGTTGATTAAGATACCTTTGCCTAGTCCGGGGTAAAATTTGACTTAAAATGTATTTTGGGGACTTAGAAGTGGGATTTTTGACCCACCTTAAGATAGGATCAAAGTTAGTTCTCTTGAAACCCTTATCCATTGTTAAACACCTATAGAATGCCTTTTGAGGCAATATTGAGAAACCTTAGCACTTGATGGTTATGGTAATAATATAATTAGAAGTTATGTTCATAGACTAATAGATTAGATTGTCACTTATTCTATGATGAGATATGGATCATGTCCTGATAAGCTATTGGTTATCCCATGTATAAAATATCTATTATGATAATGATAAGCCTTTGATATGTTATTGATAAACTATTGGGTATACTATTACTTATAATTATAATCATGCTAAACAATTATGCTAGTAATCATACTAGGAAACACTCCCGAGTTAGTGACATTCCTTGAACTTTTGGTGTCCAAGGAGGTATTATGGTAGACCCAACTTAGATTGAGGTAATTTATGATTTGGCTAGACCTACATCTCTGACTGAGGTTCGTAGCTTCCTTGGTTTGGCTAACTATTATAGATAATTCATCAAGGGTTTTGCTATAATTTCAGCCTTTATGACTAGATTGACTTGGAAGGTGGTTCCTTTCTGTGAGTTGAGATTTGGAAAGCTCAAGTACTTTCTCACTTCAGCTCCTATTTTAGCTCTTTCTATTAAGGGTATGGGATTTACTGTGTTTTTTAATGCTTCTAGTGTTTGTTTGGGTTGTGTATTGATTTAACAAGGTTATGCTATTACTTATGCTTTTAGAAAACTAAGGTGCATGAGTGAAACTACCTAACTCACGATTTCAAGTTTGCAACAACAGTCTTTGTGCTTCAGATTTAGAGGCATTATCTGTATAACATGCATTGTGAGATTTTAATTGATCATCATATTCTTCAACATCTTATGACCTAGAGTGAGCTAAATGCTAGACAATGTAGATGTATGGAGTTGCTTATGGATTATGATATTTCCATCTTGTATAATTCAAGAAAGGCAAATATAGTAGCAAATGCCTTGAGTCGGAAGGTAGTGAGTATTGGTAACTTATGTTTTATTTAAGTTTCTTAGACGTTGTTGGCACACAATATTTAATCCTTAGCCATCTTGATGGTTATCCTTGATATTTAAGATCCTAGGAGGATTCTTTCTATTGTTGAGATGAGGTATTCATTATTTGAGAAGAATTTAGATTGTTAATTTTTAGGATAGTAAGCTTTGCTCCCTTCGTTACTAGGTGTTGAGTGGTGAGTCCAAAATGAACACCATATATTAGGAGGGTGTTATGATATTTTATGGATGTATTTGAGTTTCAAGGATTGATGACTTGATTCAATTAATTCTGCATGAGGCTCACAACTCTAGATATTCCATTCATCTCAACACAACCAAGATGTATAAATATTTTAGGAAACATTATTGGTTGAGTGGTATAAAAAACATATGGTAGACATTGTAGCTTGTTTCCTATGTTGCCAACAGGTAAAGGTAGAGCATCAATGTCCAAGTAGTTTCACTCAGAGTTTGCCCGTTCCCTAATAGAAATAAGAATGGATTACCATGGATTTTGTTAGTAGTTTTCCTCGCACTTCCCATGGTTCGAATGGTATTTAGGTCATTGTGGATCATTTGACCAAGTTAACGTATTTCATTCCCATTCAAATGTCCTTCTGTTCTGAGAGACTAGCACATATCTATGTTAGAGAGATAGACCATTTCATGGTGTGCCCATTTCTATTATTTCAAACTGTGGTTCCATGTTCACTTGGAGATGTTGGAGAGCATTTTAGGAGGAGTTGGGTACTCCGGTGGATCTTATTACAACCTATCCACAGACAGATGGTCGGTTCAAGCAAATTATATAGGTTCTTGAGGACATGCTCTGATCCTATGTTATGGATTTTGGAGTTCAGTGGGAGCAACACTTAGCCTTGGTAGAGTTTGCATATAATAACAACTAGCATTAGAGTATTGAGATAGAGCCTTTTAATTCTTTGTATGGTGGGAGATGTCTTCTCCGATTAATGGTTTGAGATATTCGAGGTTAGGCCCTGTGGTACTAATTTTCTTCAGGGTTTATTTGATAGAGTCAGGGTGATTCTAGACAGATTGAGAGCTACCAGAGTAGGCAGAATGCTTATGTGGACCATAGGCTTCGTTCCTTGACATTTTGAGTTGGTTATCATATATTTCTCTGTGTATTACCCATTAAAGGTGTGATGTGTTTTGAAAGAAGGGCAAGTTTAACCCTAGAAATATTAGAACTTTTGAGATTCTCTACACACTTGGTGAGGTGGTTATAAGTTAGCTCTACCTCTATAATTTGTCATTGTTCATCAAGTTTTCCATGTTTCTAAGTTGCGGTGATATATTCCTAATCATTCTCATGTGCTAAGATGAGACTCAGTCCAATTGGATGAGCATTTGACCTTTGTGGAGGAGCCTGTAGTTAAGGTTCAGTAGAGACACTGACCAATGGAGGTGGCAACTTGGGAGACCGAGAGCGAGATGCAAACGCAGTATCCTCACCTGTTCAAAACCTTAGGTATATCTTAATTCTTAGCTTTTGTAAAAAAAAGTTACCTTAGTAGTGAATATTACTCTAACAACTCAAGACTACCCCCTAGTCATTACACGGTGCTTACGGTCCCGAGAGACCACAAGCTAATCCATGAGATGGTACCTGCTGTGAGCACTGAATGATATAATCATGAATGCGGAAGAATAACTGAAATGCCATAAGGTTTTAATAATGAAATAACTACTGAATTATGAATCAAATAAAAATACTAAAATCTAAATAGTCTGAATAGATAACTATAGTGTCTGAAAAACCTCTAAACTGGATAGTGTGAGTTGATGGGATAGGCCCCAACTAACTCTACTAACTACTGAGATATATACATGAAGTAATATAATCTGTCCTCAAATGATGAGAACTCACCACTGCTACTGTACTGCTGATGATCTGAGGGACTAAGTGCGATTCGGAAACTGACCGTCAACACCTATGATATGATACATCATAGCGCAAAAGAAAGGTATGCGATCAGTACTTTCAATGTACTGGAATGCTAAATGAGGTAGGCTGATATGCATGGTATCATGAAGAGGAATAATAATAATTAACTGGACATGCACGTAAAGCATAAAGTACTGAATAAAGAGCATGAAATATAGAGATACTGAAAATGCATGAAAATCTGTAAATACTATGGATGCATGACCAAGCATATAACATGAACTAAGTAAAATCTATAAACTGAAATACTGAGATAACTGAAATTTGTATGCTTTGGTCAAACAACACTAACAGTGAATAACTGAGCTGGTACTGTAACTGAGACTACATCTGAGACTATGAGAGGTATCATCTAACCGACGATCCCTAATTTGAGCTAATCGGAGTCCAACCTGTAACCCCAGTTGGAAGGGTGTTAATACCATGCCACTGGTACAAACAATGGCTGGTGGATCCACTAAACTGATATAATGTCCAAAGGACTAAGGGTGTCAAGCCTAAACTGATGGGTGACCCCTGCGAGATAGTCAAGCCTAATCTGACGGGTGACTACTCATATCCTATGCTGGATATGTAGTTCTGGAGTATAAGGACTTCTACTAATGACTCTACCTATCTGACGGGGAAGCCGCCATCCCTTCACTCGCTTGGTGCTAAATCCTACTCCCAACTGAAAGACACTGAGATACTAGACTGTTCTGAGTTCAATGACTGATATCTAACTATTTTGATAATGCTCATAATATAATCAGAAGACTATTCTATGATATACTGAGACTATACTAAATAAACAACTATGGTTTTCGGGCATTCAATACCCCCAGGACTCAAAACAACAATACTGTAAAGACACTAAAGCTTGAAGGCCAAAACATGAAGGCTCTTATTAAATAAAATCACTCTTGTAGGCATTTTATCAAACACTTGTACTTCACAGTTTAGTCAATTCATGGGAATAGTATAAAACATGAAATAATAGCATGGCTTTAACATTTATAACACTAAATCATGATCTAATTCGAAGAATGACAATATTAAAACATGGGGGATTTGATAACAACGGTAATTCTATTAAAGTATCGTATTAAATCAATATTCATGGAAGTTCATGGAGATTCATAGTTTTAAATCACAATTTAATATCATAAATCTTGAAAAGATGATAGATTTGTAATTGAAATGGATACTTGGACTCCATTGATGAAATAAACCCATGGATGAACATCGAACATACATGTGATAATGAATTTGGAAGGATTGATGGAGAGTTCTTGAGATTTGACCTTGATTCTTGAGTGCTAGAGTTTCTTGTTCTTGAAAGAAGGGACTTTTAATTTGAGAGAAAGTGAATAATGATGAGTATTTAGGTCTATTAGGGGTTAAATTTTGTGTTTAGGGTGAGTTTAGGGCTTAAGAAAAAGACCCAAATACCCTAAATCGAATTTAAAAACACAAGCTCGAAACTAAAATCCCGATTTTTGGCCTTGGCGCGATGCGCCACTATCGCACGAAGCCACTGGAAAAGGGACAACTGAGACCTGGGCAAATGTCGCAATGCTCCACCATCATGGTAAACCTGTGGATGTCAATTTGGCCATCTTCGCGACGCGCCATAATCGCGGAGGCCCACTAGAAATTGACAAATGGGAAATTGGCCTGCTCCACGATGCGCCATGATCGTGGAGTCACACTAGAAATCGAAATTTGTCATCTGGGCTGCCTATGCGATGCGCTAAGGGTTAAAATAACGATGTTTTGCTACTGAAATTTAAAATCGCCATAACTTCTTACCCGGTTATCCAATTTGGGAGAATTTTATATCGTTGGGAAGCTAATTAAATTTCCTACACAATGGCAGGATCCAAACTAAAAAATAATGAGTGTTTCAAAAATTTCATATACAAATACTCATGTATTAGGACTTAAATTATGCTAGGGAAATACGGGGTGTTACAATATCTCCCCCTTGGGGTCATTCGTCTCCGAATAAAACTAGTTAAGCTAAGGGAACTGATGGACTAAGCTTACACACTGAATATGCATGTCTGATGCATAGAATGTATGACTAAACTGATTCATGAATGCACGACTAACATGAACATGGTGTGCAACTCAGAAACTAGAGATGATTCTGAGCTACTCTGCACCCATACTGTGATACCCCGAGTTTTTCCCGTTAAATATTTTGCTCCCAAATGTGTTGATTTGTTAAAGCCTTTTTATCTTGCCAAGAGAATCTTAGCACTAAAAAAAATAAAATAAAATTTGCTAAGTGTTGAAACTTTCTCATTTAGACCTCTGATCTTCGGGTATTTATTTGACGACTTTTTCGACATCCGTTTTTCGATTTTCAAGTTGCGTTGTGATGGGAAAAGGTTGTAATACATCCCGAGTGATTTTCAGAATTTTTGGAGTAGCATAAGGGCACGTTTGGGTGCCCAAAACAGTGGCACCATGCGATTAGCATGCTCCAGAATTTTTCAGCATTTCAGGGCCAACTTCAAACGATCATCACTTACTGAATATAAGGAACTGGAAGATCTGCTATATATCAAACGGAATCTCTTTGAGTCTTCTTTCCAATGCAATTGGTTTCCCCCCATTCCAACATCAGAGTAATAAGTTACGATAAATTTATGTCAGCATGTCAAATCAGTAACTGAGGGACGGATTTGATTTGGGTCAACTTCGGTCCATCATAACTCCTTATATATGAAGAACTGGGTGGTCTACCATATATAAATTAAAGATCTTTGAGTTAGATTTTCAACGATATAAATTTCGCAAAAACCCAATACCCGAAGGAGGAGTTATTCAGTTTTTCGTGGCCAAGGTACGCAGGATTTTTCTGCCATTTTTCAATTTCCTTAGGGGCAATCCAGTCATTTCACCCTTGCCCCATTTCGTGGAAATAAGCATAAAAATTGATTTTGGGCATCAAAGTTTGTTATTTTCAAAAAAATTCCAAGAAAGAAACCCTAAACCTCTAAATTCCCCTTCCTAAATCTTCCAATTCCACCATGGAAATTCTAAATTAATTTGATAAATGAAGTCCCCGTTTCGAGCTCTTCGAGATGCATCAATCAATTTTGTGAATAGTGTTCCGAGGCACGAATTCATTCCAATCTTTAATTTTAAGATATGTGGGGTTTGAACAAGAATAATTCTTCCGTTCTTGTGCCCGTATCTTTAATTTTTATTATGGATTATTATGAGTTTGGCAAATGAATTTATTTCCAAGATATCCTACCATGAGATTTTGATTATGTATATATGTAAATTGTTCAAGCTTGACAATTATGATTATTTAATGGATTCATATGGTTCTGTAAGTTGAATTATGTCTAAATAACTCGATTACGAACTTATAAAGATTTGAATTGTAAGTTTTGAATCACATGAGTATTTGACTATTTTCGTTCTATGAATTGAGATTTAATATTGGTATTCTTGGTGTTTCTATCAAGAATTGATATATTTTGAACATGTATCCACGTTTTAAGTTCAAGAATGAATTATTGGTATTTCCAAGTGTTTTCGAGCCATGTGTCAAATTTTGAGCTTTCTTATGACGATTTTAGTTATTGGGTATATTGATATCGAAGTTGCAATGAGTGTTGGTATTTTTTGGATGGTTTTGATGAGTTAAATTGTTGAAAATATTACGTATTGAGTCTTCATATCCTTGTCCAAATATCGAGTCGATTATGGTTTAATGCATTGATACCTTGTTGATGTTGAGAAAAATTAAAATGTTTTGAGCTAAAATGTGTTGAGTTAGGAATCCACAAATTGATATGATTTGATAAATGAGAAAGAGATTTGATTTGGTCTTTATGATAGACCCTTGTGATGTTGTGGTGGATTTCCTAACGCGTTTTGAGCTTGTCGGGGAGTAGTACTTAGCACCGAGAGGGAAAATTGGTATTTCCCCAAATCTATGTGCCACCGTAGGGTTGTTTGATGATGATATTATTGGCCAGAGAGCCCAATTGTGATTATTACAGTTTTAAGGTCGTACTCCCTGGCAAAGAGTATGAAGCTCCCGCCAACGGGGGTTTCAAACGTTGGTATTCCACGTAGCTCACGTGGGGTTGTCAGTTATAGGAAACTCCCGTGTCCATAAGATTAAGTTTCTTGAATTACCGAGTCACTCCGAGATTTGAGTCAAAGAGTTGAGATGTTTATGATGTTTTATGGTCATTTATGATGAGTAGGGGTAGTTGGGAGTCATGACCCGGCTATCTTTGGTCAATGCTAGTAGAGGCTTCATAGACAGTCACTAGTAATCAGTGTATTCAGTTTCAGATTTGTATATATATGAGCAGAATTGTGACCGTGTAAATTTACTTTCATGTTGGTCAGACTAAGTTATGGGTTGTTTCCGCATTATTCCTTCTATTTTATGTATTTTATTCAGTTGATTTGGGTTATGCTAGATGAAGTGTTAGCTTGGGATCACTTGTGACCTTAAGCACCGTGTGACGTCTCGGGATCTAATTTTGGGGCGTTACAAGCTTGGTATCAGAGCACAGAGTTCAAGTGTCCTAGGGTGTCTATGAAGCCGTGTCTAGTATAGTCTTATGAACCGGTACAGAAACGTCTGTAATTTTCTTTAAGAGGCTACGAGGCATTTAGAAAAATGTTCCCTTTCTTTCAAGTCGTAGATTGTGCTGTGGAAAGGTTCCTTTATAAATTCATACGGGTTCATATCTTGCATAAATTGGGCCATTTTGCCTTATTCTAAAATACCGGATATAGTCAAGAGTAAATCCTTATAGATGGAGCTTTGTTAGATAATCTCCTTTGATATTACGGGCTTGTAAGTGAGCTAGAAAAAAAATGATTTCATTAGTGCTCTTGAGTTTCAAAAAATTGAGGTGTCATATGTATGTTCTTGAAGGTTGTGCATTAAGCCTATGTTGGAAGTGTTTTTGGATTTCTCCCTAGAATTCATGATGTGATTTCGTATTTTCCTTATCCGTGTACTAATGTTGAGACAGGGTGATTAACTAGTTCCAATTTCCTCTCTTGATTATATTTCTGGGCTTACTAGCAAAGGTTCCATAGCTTTCAAGATGTACCCTCATCTCTCTTGAGTCGTTCATTTGAGGTAAATCGAGACACATATTCTCGAATCCTTGATTATGGTGTACCGGGCTTTTATTTCTTGAAAATATTTTCTGATCATCTTTTGATGAAAACTTGAAGTCCAGTGAAGCCGTGTGGGGATTATTTCGATTTACAAGAATAATTGTTTTGATGTTTATTTCCTTTTTCAAAATACAAAACCAAAGTCTAGTGAAGCCGTGTGAGGCCTGTTTTGATTCACTAGCAGCTGGCTGTTTACTCTGTTGTTCTTGCAGTGGTTGGAAACGTGGTGGAAGGCGGTGTTAATAAATTATTATGGCATAGGCCATGGAATTGTGGATGATTATTGTCGTTATGAGGTTTTGGTGGACTAGTATGTTTGGGGTGTTTGATAGATGGAAATGGTTGTTGAGATTGTTGTTAATCGTAGTCAGAGTGAGTTGTTAAGTTTGTATAGCGGGTGATGAGAAAAATGAATTTAATGATTGAATTGCTACGACGTTAGTGATAGGGAGGAGATTTAGTAGGTTTGAACCGTATGTACGGGAGCTTAAGTCTATTTGTTTGTGATCAAGTGTGATATTATGTGTTGAGGTAGTAGTATGCTCAAGGTGTTATGGGGATTTTTTTAAGATATTAAATGTTAAGCGGTTAGTGTTATCCTTAATCGGGTAAGTATGAATGAGGATATGTGGTATACGATATAATTGTGAGTTAACTTGGGCATTAGAGGTTGATGAGGGTGTTAGTTTGAGATGTGATGTTAGTAAAGCACGAAGAAGTTAGTATGGTTTAGCGAAGGTTTGATGTATCCATGGTAAGTACTAGAATCTAAGCTGCGGAGTGCATGAATTGTTGTATGATAACTTTTGAAGTTGTCTAAGTTGGTGGGTATTTGAGAGTTATGTTAAGAATGGGTTTTGTGCTCGCGGGTATAGTTATGTGGGTTAAGTTATGGATCTTGTGTATGGGTATATCTGGGGACCTGGAGTAAAGCGAATGCCGTGGACTAGAGTTTGTATGGTGATTCGTTGACTCGGAGTGTTGGCTTAACTAAGTTAAGATTGCGGGATTCAGGTAGGTGTATCAGTGGGTTGCAAGTTGGTGGTGAGAAGTAGTGTTGTTGATCCTATTTTACCCCAGCCTTTTCAATGACTTCAATATTTTCTCATGCCTTATGTTTCATTCCCCCGATCATAATACATGTTCATGCATATCATGGGAAAAGTATTCTCCTAACTATCAAAATATGGAGCCCTAATTTTTCTAGTGGGCAAAATCTACATTCCATAAGCTATAAACTCCAAACTCAAGTTGCGCGGTTCATAATGCATGAGCTTAAGTTTTATTGTATGTTTAAGTTCAGTCCTCCGACAACACCCTTAGCGACCAATAAGATTCAATTTATGTCCTGGGTGTCCTTAATCTTTAATCTTGATTCTGGTTGAATTCATGCATTTGATGCCCTAGTTCTCTGGCCTCAATAACCGCACAAAGTCATACACAATATCCCTTCATATTCTACTCTTTCATGACTTTCCATTTGTCGAGGGAGTGTGGATGAACAATGGTGACGATAGGAGAGAGGGAACGAGTTTTTGTTGATAAAGAATGTGGCATGTTCATTTTAGCTAAGGTGGCAAGTGTGGAGTAAGCTTGAGGCTAGGCTTTTGATGGATGTCATGGTTATTTGAAGCATTTCGTGTTGTGTTTGTGAAAGTGGTTGTGTGATGGTTTATCTAGGTTTGTAGGTGGGGAATTATTGAAGTGAAGTCTTGTGCATGGCTTAGTTAATTGGAAAAGTTAGTGAGTGTTTTCTTAAGAATAGTGCCCAAAAGTTGTCTTAATAAAGGATTGTAGAATTTGAAAAAGGCATTTTATAGGTGTTGATTAGGAGTGTATACGTAATTATAAAGATAGGCTTGAACATCATGTGTGTATATATGGACAGAGATTAAAGTTTATATTATTGATAAGTTTTGGGGTCTATGTTGATTTAGAAGTCTAAGCTAAAAGCTCTTGTAAACTGATCTTGCATAGAACTCATGTATTGTGAATATATCTCCTGTCTGAGGATATTAGTTGCAAGCCTTGGCCTTGCTATAAGTTGAATTGCGTATATGCCTATGAATAGTTCCCTAAGCTTCAAGACTTGTTGATATGAATATGATGGTTGAAAGTGGTGAGTATTAAGTGGATTAGAGTTGATTGAGTGGTAATAAGAATTATCTGTGAGATGAGGAATTGTAACAATGTGGATGTGTGTAAATTTATAATTCGGAATGGTGCTATGTTACGGTGTTAGGTGGAGGAATTGGTGACTCCAAATTAAGCTTGAAAATGAGGAGAGAGAGTTTGACTTAGTTAGATTTGAATAGCCAAGATTGCAAATGCCTTGTGAGAATTATGAATTGAATCAAGTAAGTTTGGTATTTGGGGAAAATAGTATTGTGGAGAAAGGGTGTGCGAAGCGTATTTATAAGCTTGAAAGTAAGTTGTACTGCGTGGGGTCTAGTACTTTTATTTTGATATAAGACTGATCGCCCTACGCTCCGTACTTAAAATTGGGGTCGAGTTATAAATCATTATTTCAATATATATATATATATATATATATATATATATATATATATATATATATATATATATTGTTCGGACCATATCCCAAACCCAATTGCTTCCTAGTAGCGTTGAAAGTTCCTTGGAAAGATTTTGAATCATGTCCTAATTGAATGAGAGAGTGTCTTGATTCGGTCCGTGCACCTAGAAATTCAACTTGATAGTTATTCCGATGGATTCATATATTTCTTCCATCTTCCGATGTGGTCCAATCTCACTACTTGAAGTTTCGTGAGCATAACCATTTCAAGAATGATTTATTTGCGTCGAAGCGAGTTACCAAATTCTATTTAGCCTTTGCTTTTGTTCCCGACCCAAGTATTAAGCCATGGGTTGATCATAAAGTGTCCCGTGTATCAATTAGTATTATTCGGGGAGAACCGATCCCAAGAGGGAGATATTGTGATATCCTGAGTTTTCATATCCTAGATCTTTCATCTCTTTCTTTGTGAATGCAGATTTAAATCGAAGTTAATAATTTTTTCTTCATCCAACCCTTTTAGTAATATACTCAACTATGTCGTTGTGATTATCATAAGCTTATGCGTCGGAAAGTACTCCAAAGCTTAGAAAAATATAAACTTGTTCATCAAGCTATTTTAGTTGCGTATCCTCAATTTTCCTTGCCTTCCTAACCTAACGAGCGACATTCGGGGATGAATGTTTCCAAGGGGGAGATGATGTGATACCCCGAGTTTTTCCCGTTAAATATTTCGCTCCCAAATGTGTCGAGTCGTTAAAGCCTTTTTATCTTGCCAAGAGAAGCTTAGCACTAAAAAAAATAAAATAAAATTTGCTAAGTGTTGAAACTTTCTCATTTAGACCTCTGATCTTCGGGTATTTATTTGACGACCTTTTCGACATCCGTTTTTCGATTTTCAAGTTGCGTTGTGATGGGGAAAGGTCGTAATACATCCCGAGTGAGTTTCGGAATTTTTGGAGTAGCATAAGGGCACGTTTGGGTGCCCAAAACAGTGGCACCATGCGATTAGCATGCTCCAGAATTTTTCAGCATTTCAGGGCCAACTTCAAACGATCATCACTTACTGAATATAAGGAACTGGGAGATCTGCTATATATCAAACGGAATCTCTTTGAGTCTTCTTTCCAATGCAATTAGTTTCACCCCATTCCAACATCAGAGTAATAAGTTACGATCAATTTATGTCAGCATGTCAAATCAGTAACTGAGGGACGGATTTGATTTGGGTCAACTTCGGTCCATCATAACTCCTTATATATGAAGAACTGGGTGGTCTACCATATATAAATTAAAGATCTTTGAGTTAGATTTTCAACGATATAAATTTCGCAAAAACCCAATACCCGAAGGAGGAGTTATTCAGTTTTTCGTGGCCAAGGTACGCAGGATTTTTCTGCCATTTTTCAATTTCCTTAGGGGCAATCCAGTCATTTCACCCTTGCCCCATTTCGTGGAAATAAGCATATAAACTGATTTTGGGCATCAAAGTTTGTTATTTTCAAAAAAATTCCAAGAAAGAAACCCTAAACCTCTAAATTCCCCTTCCTAAATCTTCCAATTCCACCATGGAAATTCTAAATTAATTCGATAAATGAAGTCCCCGTTCCGAGCTCTTCGAGATGCATCAATCAATTTTGTGAATAGTGTTCCGAGGCAAGAATTCATTCCAATCTTTAATTTTAAGGTATGTGGGGTTTGAACAAGAATAATTCTTCCGTTCTTGTGCCCGTATCTTTAATTTTTATTATGGATTATTATGAGTTTGGCAAATGAATTTATTTCCAAGATATCCTACCATGAGATTTTGATTATGTATATATGTAAATTGTTCAAGCTTGACAATTATGATTATTTAATGGATTCATATGGTTCTGTAAGTTGAATTATGTCTAAATAACTCGATTACGAACTTATAAAGATTTGAATTGTAAGTTTTGAATCACATGAGTATTTGACTATTTTCGTTCTATGAATTGAGATTTAATATTGGTATTCTTGGTGTTTCTATCAAGAATTGATATATTTTGAACATGTATCCACGTTTTAAGTTCAAGAATGAATTATTGGTATTTCCAAGTGTTTTCGAGCCATGTGTCAAATTTTGAGCTTTCTTATGACGATTTGAGTTATTAGGTATATTGATATCGAAGTTGCAATGAGTGTTGGTATTTTTTGGATGGTTTTGATTAGTTAAATTGTTGAAAATATTACGTATTGAGTCTTCATATCCTTGTCCAAATGTCGAGTCGATTATGGTTCAATGCATTGATACCTTGTTGATGTTGAGAAAAATTAAAATATTTTGAGCTAAAATGTGTTGAGTTAGGAATCCACAAATTGATATGATTTGATAAATGAGAAAGAGATTTGATTTGGTCTTTATGATAGACCCTTGTGATGTTGTGGTGGATTTCCTAATGCGTTTTGAGCTTGTCGGGGAGTAGTACTTAGCACCGAGAGGGAAAATTGGTATTTCCCCAAATCTATGTGCCACCGTAGGGTTGTTTGATGATAATATTATTGGCCAGAGAGCCCAATTGTGATTATTACAGTTTTAAGGTCGTACTCCCTGGCAAAGAGTATGAAGCTCCCGCCAACGGGGGTTTCAAATGTTGGTATTCCACGTAGCTCACGTGGGGTTGTCAGTTATAGGAAACTCCCGTGTCCATAAGATTAAGTTTCTTGAATTACCGAGTCATTCCGAGATTTGAGTCAAAGAGTTGAGATGTTTATGATGTTTTATGGTCATTTATGATGATTTATAATTATCTATGATGATTTTTGACGATATGATAATTTATGATGATTTAGGATGATTTATCATAATTTATGATTTATAACGATTTATGTGGATTACGAGATTTTATCATATGAACTGTTTATTATGAAATTACGAAAAGTATGATTTGATATAACTCAAGCCAAGTGAGTCATCATTGTCCGTATGCATGTTTTCATGAAATTGATTATACTATTTATATTGTTGCATGCACCCCCACATACTCAGTACATTTTAAAGTGCTGACCCACATATTTCCATGGGCTACATTCTTACCAAAATGTAGGTACAAACTGTAGCGCACATATCATGTTCAGCTGGGTCGCAACTCTCGATCGGCAGGTGATTAGTCCTTTTGATTCAGGGACTTGAGTGGTTCAGATTTGAGGTGTATTGTATTTTCTGTATTCAGTCGTGTTGAGTAGGGGTAGTTGGGAGTCATGACCCGGCTATCTTTGGTCAATGCTAGTAGAGGCTTCATAGACAGTCGCTAGTAGTCAGTGTATTCAGTTTCAGATTTGTATATATATAAGCAGAATTGTGACCGTGTAAATTTA
Organism: Capsicum pubescens; assembly: GCA_030864215.1. NCBI lineage: Eukaryota > Viridiplantae > Streptophyta > Magnoliopsida > Solanales > Solanaceae > Capsicum > Capsicum pubescens. The sequence goes on from CM061548.1 coordinate 213,368,743, forward strand.
CTTTCAAGTTGTTCAGACTAAGTTATGGGTTGTTTTCGCATTATTCCTTCTATTTTATGTATTTTATTCAGTTGCTTTGGGTTATGCCAGATGAAGGGTTAGATTGGGGTCACTTGTGACCTTAAGCACCGTGTGACGTCTCGGGATCCGATTTCGGGGCGTTACACATACACTACCTTCTGCTGAATCGACTAAGTGGACACCTAGTTTGGAAAACTGATGAGCTTCCTGAGCTAACTTCTTCTTACCATCCTCAACATGAGTAACACTGCCCATAGACAATCTATTGAGAGCATCAACAACTACGTTGGCCTTTCCCGGATGATACAAAACACTCATATCATAATCCTTTAATAACTCTAACCATCTTATCTGATGCACATTTAAATCGTTCTGAGAGAAGACATACTGAAGGCTTTTGTGATCTGTGAACACATCTACATGCACCCCATACAAGTAATGCCTCTAAATCTTTAAGGCAAGCACTACAGCTGCTAGATCAAGATCATGAGTTGGATAATTCTTCTCATGAGGCTTAAGATGTCTGGATGTGTAGTCTATGACCTTACCTCTCTGCATGAGGTCACAACTCTAACCTACTCTGGATGTATCACATTACACAAAAAAACCATCTTAACCATCTGGTAGAGTCAAGACTGGGGCTTAGGTGAGTCGAGTCTTCAACTCTTGAAAACTCTTCTCGCAAGAATTTGACCACTGAAACTTAACTTTCTTCTGAGTCAATCTGGAAATAAGGGATGCAATAGAAGAAAACCCTTCAACAAACCGACGATAATATCCAGCTAAACCCAAGAAAATCCTGATATCTAATAGAGAGATGGGTCTAGGCCAATTTCTCACTGCTTCAGTCTTTTGAGGATCAACTCTAATGCCATCAACGGAAATAATATGACCAAGGAATGCTACTGATCTTATCCAGAATTCACACTTACTGAATTTAGTGAATAACTGATGAGCTTTAAGAGTCTGAAGCACTACTCTGAGGTGGTCTGTATTCTCATTTTCACTACGGAAGTAAACAAGGATGTCATCAATGAAGAATATAATGAACATGTCCAAGTACTGCTTGAACACTCGGTTCATCAAGTCTATGAAGGCTGCTGGGGCATTTGTAAGACCAAAGGACATGACTAGAAAGTTGAAGTGACCATACCGAGTTCGAAAATCTATTTTTGGGATGTCACATTCTCTGACTCTAAGCTAATGATAGCCTGATCTGAGGTCTATCTTGGAAAAGTAACTGACACCCTGAAGTTGGTCGAACAAGTCATCGATTCTAGGAAGTGGATATTTATTCTTGACTGTGATCTTGTTCAACTGATGGTAGTCAATACATGTTATGAGAGAACAATCTTTCTTACGCACGAATAAAATAGGTATGCCCCACGGGGAGATACTGGTCCTGATGAATCCCTTATATACGAGATCCTTTAACTGTTTTTTCAATTCTTTGAGTTCAGCTGGAGCCATTTTATATGGAGAAATAGATATAGGCTGAGTATCTGGGAGAAGGTCTATTTCGAAGTTGATTTACCTTTTGGGAGGAACTCTGAGAAGATCTTCAGGAAATACATCTGAAAATTCATTTACTACTGGGACTGACTTAAGAGTAGGAGTTTCTGAGTTAGAGTCTTTGACTCGTACAAGATGGTAGACACACCCCTTGGATATCATCTTTCTGGATCTAAGGTAAGAAATCAACTGACCACTAAGAGCTGTAGTACTACCCCTCCATTCAAGGACTGGTTCATTTGGGAACTGAAAATGAACTATTCTATTTCTATAATCAACTAAGGTATAGCACGAGTAGAGCCAATCCATGCCGAGAATGATGTCAAAATCCGTCATCTCTAACTCTATGAGATAAACTGAGGTAACTTTTTGAGATATTATGACCGGACAGTTCCAATATACGTGCCTGGCTATAATGAAACCACCTGCTGGGGTAGACACTGAAAAGGGCTCTGCTAGATTTTTGGGACTGACTCCGAAATTGACTGCTATAGATAGAGTTACACAAGAAAGAGAAGCTCCAGGGTCTACTAAAGCATAAACATGTAAGTGAAAGACCTGTAATGTTCCAGTGACTATGTCAGGAGAATTTTCATGATCTTGAAGGGACTGAAGAGCATATAATCTATTCGGACGCTGACTACTGGTAGCACTGGAAGCGGCACCCTACTGAGTTGGGTGGCCGGATGGAACTGACGATTGATGGGACTGGCTTTGTTGGCACACATCCCTACCTTTCTGATCAACTACCCGACACTCCCTAATCCGATGGCCTGGCTTGCCATACCCGAAGCACGCATCACTACATACTCTACACTCTCCCTGATGGTGTCTACCATACTTCTGACATAAAGTATTGGTATGAGCACTGCTAACACTGATATGGGACTTAGAGCCTGGTGCCCTATCCCTATTGTCATTTCTAAATTTGGGTACTGGGGCACTGGTTGAAGAAGGTACTGGGGCTGAAGACCTCTGATAAAACTGAGGACGGTTACCACCTTCTAACTTTGGCTGATTAAAATTAAAACTACCAGTTCTAGCTCTCTTGTTTCCTTTCTCCCTCTCCTTAATCTTTTACTCCTTTATCTATTGAGCATGGACCATCAACCTAGAAAAATCTATCTCACTAATCAATATTACGGTCCTACACTCTTTGACCACACTATCATACATGCCTGACACAATCTTACTCATCTTGGACCTACTTTCAGATACCACATGAGGAGCATACCTAGTTAACTGAGTAAACTTAATGGAATACTCCCTCACGCTCATGCTGCTCTGCCTCAAGTTAATAAACTCTAACACTTTTTCCTCTCTTAACTCTAATGGGAAGAATCTGTCTAAAAAAGCTGTGGCATACTCTTTCTATTCTATAAGCCCTGCATCTAACCCCTATCAACTTTTCATTGCTTAAACCAAGTATGGGATAAATCCATTAATTGATATGCAACCAACTCGGCACTCTGCCTAGACGTCACCCCATAGCATCTGTTACCTTCTAAACCATATCTAAGAATTCTTGTGGATCCTTTTCAGACTTGGATCCCATGAAAGAAGGAGGATTCACTCGGGTGAAGTCCTAAATTCTAGTTGCAGTAGTATTGGACACTGAATTGGCTAGAACAATGACTGGCTGTTTATTCTGTGCTACTACAGAGTTTGCTAGAGTAGTGAATGCAACCCTGAATTCTGCATGAGAGACATGTTCATCCAGAGGATCTGCCTAGATGGGCTGAGGGCTGGCTGAGTTCCTATTCTTTTTCCGTTCTTCTTGCGAGGCATGTTTTGAAAATGGAAGGAAGAAGTGGATTAGACAGGGAGTTTAACTTGAGATCATTCTCACTCGCACGACATGAATACTGAAAGAAGGGAAACTTTTCCTCAATGCCTTGTATCCTCTCATCCATAAGTGTGGCGCTCTATACGCCCATGCACAAGACTTTACTCGATGTGACTTTTAGATTTTCTAGGACACTTTAAAACCTTATGCTCTGATACCAAGTTTGTAATTACCCAAGACTACCCCCTAGTCGTTACACTGTGCTTACGATCCCGAGAGACCACAAGCTAACTCATGATCTGGTACCTACTGTGAGTACTGAATAATATAATCATGAATGCAGAAGAATAACTGAAATGCCATAAGGTTTTAATAATAAAATAACTACTAAAGTATGAATTTGATAAAAATACTAAAATTTGAATAGTCTGAATAACTAACTGTAGTGTCTGAAAAACCTCTAAACTGGATAGTGTGAGTTGATGGGACAGGCCTCAACTAACTCTACTAACTACTAAAATAAAGACATGAAGTAATATAATCTATCCTCAAATGATGAAGACTCACCACTGCTACTACACTATTGATGATCTGAGGGGACTAAGTGTGATTCGGGAACTGAGCGTCAGCACCTATGATATGATACATCATAGCGCAAAAGAAAGATATGCGATCAGTACTTTGAATATACTGGTATGCTAAATGAGGTAGGCTGATATGCATGGTCTCATGAATAGGAATAATAATAATTAACTGGACATGCATGCAAAGCATGAAGTACTGAATAAAGACCATGAAATCTGTAGATACGAAAAATGCATGAAAATCTATAAATACTGTGGATGCATAACCAAGCATATAACATGAATTGAGTAAAATATGTAAACATAAATACTGAGATAACTAAAATTTGTATGCTTTGGTCAAACAACACTAAGACTGAATTACTAAGCTGGCACTGTAACCGAGACTACACTGAGACTGTGGGAGGTATCATCTAACCAATATTCCCTAATTTGAGCTAATAGAGGTCCATCATGTAACCCCAGTTGGAAAGGTATTAATACCATGCCACAGGTACTAATAATGGCTGTGTGGATTCACTAAACTGATATAATGTCCAAAGGACTAAGGGTGTCAAGCCTGAACTGACGGGTGACCCCTGCGAGATAGTCAAGCCTAATTTGACGGGTGACTACTCATATCCTATGCTGGATACGTAGTTCTGGAGTATAGGGACTACTACTAACGACTCTGCCTATCTGACGAGGAAGCTGCCATCCCTACACTCGCTCGGTACTAAATCCTACTCCCAACTGAAAGACACTGAGATACTAGACTGTTCTGAGTTCAATGATTGATATCCGACTATTCTGATAATGCTCATAATATAATCAGAAGACTATTCTGTGATGTACTGAGACTAGACTAAATAAACAACTATGTTTTTTAGGTATTCAATACCCCCAGGACTTAAAACAACAATACTGAAAAGACACTAAAGCTTGAAGACCAAAACATGAAGGCTCTTATTAAATAAAATCACTCTTGTAGGCATTTTATCAAACACTTGTACTTCATAGTTTAGTCAATTCATGGAAATAGTATAAAACTTGAAATAATAGCATGACTTCAACATTTATAACACTAAATCAAAATCTAATTTGAAGAATGACAATATTAAAACATGGGGGATTTGATAACAACGATAATTCCATTAAAGTATGGTATAAAATCAATATTCATGGAAGTTCATGGAGATTCATAGTTTTAAATCACAATTTAATATCATAAATCTTGAAAAGATGATAGATTTGTAATTAAAACGGATACTTGGACTCCATGGATGAAAGAAATCCATGGATGAACATCTAACATACCTGTGATGATGAATTTGGAAGGATTGATGGAGAGTTCTTAAGATTTGACCTTGATTCTTGAGAGCTAGTGTTTCTTGTTCTTAATAGAGGGGATTTTTAATTTGAGAGAAAGTGAATAATAATGAGTATTTAGGTCAATTAGGGGTTAAATTTTTTGTTTAGGGAGAGTTTCGGTCTTAGAAAAAAGACCCAAATACCCTTAAACGAATTTTAAAACACAAGATGGAAACTAAAATCCCAATTTTTGGCCTTGGCATGATGCACCACTATCTCTATAAGCCACTGGAAAAGGGACAACTGGGACCTGGACAAACGCCGCGACATGCCACCATCGCGGTAAGCCTGTGGATGCCAATTTGGCCATCTTCGCGATGCGCTATAATCGCGGAGGCCCACTGAAAATTGAAAAATGGGAAATTAGCCTGCTCTACGATGCTCCATGATTGCAAAGTCACACTAGAAATCGGTAATTGTCATTTGGGCTGTCTACACGACGCGCTAAGGGTTAAAATCGCCATAACTTCTTACCCGGTTATCAAATTTGGGCGAATTTTATATCGTTGGAAAGGTAATTAAATTTCCTATGCAATTAAAGGCTCTAAACTGAAAAATAATGAGTGTTTAAAAAATTTCATATAAAAATACTCATGTATTGGGACTTATATTATTCTAGGGAAATATGGGGTGTTACAATTATAGTAACGCTTCAAGTAATTTTCTATATTTTTGCTTATTTTTGTCGTTAGAGATTTTCTATAGCTGCCCAAGTTATTGATAACTAGCTTAAACTGACAGATCATTTACTGGATAGTTCATTTAGTTTTTTTAGCTAATTTCTTATTTTGAAGTCTTCACTGGTTCCAAATTACAACACGACAAAAACTTTAGTAAATTTACCTCGTATATAAATTTTAACCATGCCAATGGATCGTGAATGTCAATTTTAGCCTAGGTAGACCTTTGGTTTGGGTGGTAAGGCACCCAAGCTCATTTTAACCTATTTGTCAAAAAGTTAAGAAAATAAAATAAGGGTGTGAGACCCATATTTGGTCAAAATAATCTTGGATGGAAATTCCAATTATGATATTAAGTCCTAAGAGTCAAATATGGTGTGGTTACATAGTTTATTTTCATATACGGGATCCCAAATGAATACCAAGAACCAGTTGAAGTCCATTCCAGACATGGAAAAAATTTGGTGCACTCCGATGGCAGCTCTTTGGACCCCGATCGCAACTCGCTTGAGTAGAGGAAATACCGTAATCGTGATAGGGTTTGGTGCGCTTGCTAGTCTAATGGTCGCGATAGCGACTCCCAAGTACTCGAGCTAGGTATAAAAGGACCCCTTTTACATGATTATGGCCATTGTTCATCACTTTCTTGAGAGCAAAAAACCCTAAATATTATGATCGCTTAAAATTGAGACTTGTGGGTTACTTGGGATCCTTATTAACATCTATTTTCGCAATTATCTTTTGATTTGAGGTAAGAATTCACCCTTTTCATAGTGGATTTTAGTGATTTCTTGCTCAAAATAGCAAAAACTTTAAGGCCTTATTTTATCCCTAATTTAGCGGGGTTTTCATTGATTTTTTAGGGTAATGAATCCTTGAGCATGGAAGAATATTAGGTTGGTTTTGGAAACACAATATCCGTAAGTGGGAATCACATATGGTTTTGATGTGATTTCTTGGACCTGAAGCACAATGGTGAAATATGGGTATCATTATTATCATATTAATAAGTAGAATATGTTTATTATAGCTTGGTATCTTGAGTAGGCTTCTTGAAAGGGAAAAATGTTGGTTTAGCAGTTAGTTTAGATTTCTTCGATGTAAAAATAGGCTAGGTTTATCCCTTTAAAGATTGATCTATTTCAATGTATTCTTATGATATTGTGTTAGATTTGGGGTGAATTTTTGGTGTTGGATTGATAAAATGCAAGACTTGGGTTAGTTGGACCATTAAGGCTATTTTGAAACCCTGAAGTTGATACACTTGACTTGTTTCCTTATGCCTTAGTTGAATTGGACTTCATTAATCATGTTAGCATAACAATGCTTTAGATTATTCATGTTAGATAAAAATACTTTAGACGCTCATGGTTAAGGCAAGTTTTGATTTAGTTTCTTACACTAATGAAAGTTTTCCTAGTTTCCATTGGACATAGTTAAAGTCCATAAGAAGAATTTCTAACTTTGGGCTAATTGTGGATTTCTATACATCTTATAGTGGATTTATATACCTTAACCTAGTCCAGGGCAGAATTTGACTTATGATGTATTTTGGGGACATAGAAGGGGGCTATTTGACCCACCTTAATTCAAGATCAATGATAGTTCTCTTGAAACCCTTATTTATTGTTAAAATCCTATAGAATTCCCTTTAAGAGAATATTGAGGAACCTTGGCACTTGATGGGTACGGTAATGATAACATTAGGAGTAATGTTCATAGACTAATATATTAGATTGTTGCTTATGCTAGGATGAGATATGGATCATGTCACAATAAGCTATTGGATATGCCATTTATAAGCTATCTATTATGCTAATGATAAGCCTTTGACCATGCTACTGATAAGCTATTCCCTATGTTATTACTTATGATTATGATCATGCTAAACAATTATGCTAGTAATCATGCTAGGAAATACACTTATTGATGATGTTGGCAATTTTGTTATTAATTATGCTTGAAGTTATGCTTATTAATTATACGAGAAGGTATGCTATTAATTATGCTAGAAATCATGATGTTTGACTATATTGGAACGTATGGCATTTCATATTCTCGGTTCAATTACAAAAGATGATTATGTTAATTACATTTGGTTCAGTTTTGGAATATGATTATGTAGATTATACCCGGTTAAGTTTCAGTATATGATGTTGATATTGATTATACCCAGTTCAATTACGGATGATGATAATGTTGATCATACCTAGTTCAATTTTGGAAGATGATTATATTTATTATACTCAGTTCAATTCTGGAATATGATTATGTTGATTATATCTAGTTCAATTCAAGAGGATGATGATGATGTTGATTATACCCAATTCGATTTCAAAGTATGACTATGATGATACATTTCTAATCAGCAAGGCAGGAGGATGATTGTGCTGATATATCTATGTGTACATCTACCGATTTGAGTTTGGGTATTAATTATGATATGCTAATTATATATATAAATTTATTTACAATGTTTGGTATGATGTTGATATTAGGGATGCTAAATATAGCCCAAAAATAGTAAAAAGATAGAAGGTGGTATAATTGATGGTTAGTGATAGTTGATGATTTGTGATAAATAAGGATTAGTGGTGGATTTTGTTTAAGTGACTAATCATGAATAGTTGATAAATGAGGATTAGTTGGTAAATGGTGATTTATGTATATATGGTGAATAGTTGTTAAATGATGAATAGAGGTTATAAGATGCCTAGAAATCAAATAAACTAGTTAAGAAGAGATGGTTAGCTAATAAATGGAAACTACTGAATAATGATGGCGAGGTTGCTATATGTTGGTAGAATTGTGGAATGTGGGTACATTTTCAAATGTTGGTAAATGAATGATTGCTGAAAAATTATGGAGTGATGGTTAAATAACGAATTGGTTATTTGTAAGTGATGAATGGTTGCTTTATTCTATCATTGAGTGTATACTCCAGGCGTATAGGAGTCTGTGATGAGTTTATTTACTTTCCGCACCAATTGGCATATGGGAACCAATTTTGTAGTTTGTGATTACTTGTGTGATGCCATGTGATGTGTTATTATTCTGGCTTATTTACTTATATTGCATGGAAATGTTGGCATGCGTTGATGCCTTGTGTTATATTGTTATTTCGATTAAATCACTTCTCAAGTACAACAACATTAGAGATTATTCAAGTTAGTTTCTGTACCTTGACATAGATATGTTATCTTGCATTTTATCATACTTATATAATGATTTAGCACAATCGGCCGATGATCCTTACTGAGTACTAGTTGTCGTCATTGATAATTGATTGTGCTGTGTTGATTTTCCGGAATAGGGTGAGCTCTTGGAGTTAGAGTCACCTATTTCCTTCTATCTCTAGGTATTAAATCTTTGTTATCGAGACAAATGTTGTTGACTATTCTAGGTCATTGAGTTTTATTACTATTAGATACTCTTGTACTGGCTCAAATAGGTCATGGGATGGTATCTTTTATTAACTATTTCATCTATTTAGAACTCTTTTCTTATTTATAAGTATGTTCTTTACTCTCGCCTATGATTGGGCGTTTTTCACCAAGTTAACCCATTGGGTTAAGCTCTGGGATACGGTTTGGCTTACCTACTGGCAGGATAGAGTAGGTGCTATCAGGACTTGTAAATCGGGTCATGAAAAATCTTGTGGACTTAAACATGCCATGTATAAAGTTGAAATTAAAGTATTGCCAAAAAAAGAAAAGGGTCATTTTTTTGAAATGGACAAAAAAACAAAGTAGGTAATTCTTTTTGAAATAGATGGAGTAATATGTTTAGTTATAAAACTGGCATAAACCGGTGATAAGAGTGGTGTAAATCTCTTCTAAAAATTAGTATCAAAAGTTTAAAGTAGGAACGAACTACCTTTTGGAAAATAGTAGAGAAAATAAAGTTTTTAGTTAGGCATACTACTAAATAAGCATGAGGATATAGAGATGGATGGATGCCATAACCAGTTTCAAACAATACAAACATAAGTGCCTAAGAATCTATAAGCTAATCCACAACTCTTTCAAGGCATAAAACACTAACCTGGTGTTACACTGGTCTTATAACAAAGGCATCAGGCACAACAATATACTGAGAAAAAGGATATCAATAACATAACTCAATAAAGCTAAGGTAAAAAATGACAATGTGCTACTATGAAGAATTAATCAAAGAATACCATCCACACCAATAAAAGTTGATTTAACCAAAGAACATCATCCACGTCATTAAATGACATAACAAATCTTATACTAGGAATTCTTAAAACCAACCTAATGTCTATACAAGTATACCAACAACCTTGACATAACCCTATGGCTATAGCGGGTATTCTAGGCTAAGGCTTAAAATTCTATGTTAAAGTTTCCCCTAAAAGTGTCATTAAAAACAATAAGGTTCAAATAAGATTACCAACCTCAATCAAAGGTATCAATAGATACATAAATGATCTTAACTGCACCCGACAGCTAGGGCATGCTTTCTAATCTAAGGATCAATCTGTTATTTTATAATAAAATTTGACAAGGTAGGCCAAGTAGATAAAAAGGTGATAAGGTAACCTAAAGCCTATCCTCTGAACCCTCTACCAAACATGAAATCAATATGATACACAATCTTAGACAGAAAAGTATACCTATGGCTACCTCAATACGAAATAACAATCTCTAACCATCCATGAACTATCTATCTTCAGTCCACGATCTTTGAACACTATTAAGCTATCAAATTCATAATATACAAATTAATATGAGTAAAAAAACCTATATTATAATATAAAAGTATGGTCTAAAAATTGGGCCAAGAATATGGCCATGGGGCTTACTGATGAATTTAAAAAATTTAATCTCTCATGAGGTCCCTCGAAGGACAAGGAATGCATGCTCAAAAATTGAGCACAAATAGAGTCTCAATTGAGGCAAAAATCATACCCAAGGTTTAAAAGAGAATAATAAAGAAATCGTGAAATTTACAGAGAATTAGGCATGAAACATACAAAGAAACTAACGGGAAAGAGATCACCTCAACATGTTTATTGCTAACCCAGTTTCTCTAAGATCCCTCACTTAATTCAATCTCCTACAAATGAAAATAGAAGTTTTAAGCTTAGAACTATGGATGGAATTCTGAGGAAATGAAATATATAAAAAAAGATGGTTGTTAAAGTTGTCACTGCTAAAGCAGCGAGGTGGGCGCTAAAGCAATCCTGCCTTGGTTGGCCACCGCTAAAGCGGTCATTTGGTTTCTAAAGTTCTTATAGGCAGCTAAAGTGGCCACTATTAAATGGGTCATTTGGCTGCTAAATCAGATAAACCAAAAAATTAGGCACTTGCAATTATGCTATGTCACAACGGGCTTTTCTCAAGTGGTCGAGATTTATTTAGAACCTCGTGCACATAATTAAACTTTACTACTCTTAAAATTCAGCATTCCGGACTCAATAGAACTATAGAAATTCTCATGCAAGTTCATTTTGACAAAATATAAGCCCCACTCCATTGTTCTATTTTAACTATAATCTACCTAATAGCGTAAAACGAGCTTGAAAGCCTTGAGACCTAGACCAAGGGTCCATCTATTCTAGAATCTATATTCTGGAGCTAATGGCATTATCAGAATTATCATTCAAGGTTGTTTACTAGAACTTTTGGTCCAAGACCAATTCGTCAATGTCAAAAGTTCCAAAATAGGGAAATGGGCTTAAAACTCTAATGAACTTCTCGTATAACCGAATCTATTGTCCCGACAAATTATAAATGACCTATATCAACTATTGGAAGATACAAAATGCTGAAATGTATGGACATAGAAAAAATGACCTAGAGGCTCATTACAACATCGACTACTTAAAGGATTTTCATCCTTAGGAGTCAATGGATAGAAATACCCCAGAAGTTTGAAAGGATGAGGTACTAGGCTAACATGCCAGACAAGTCTGCCTAGATAAGCTCTAAAACTAAACAATTCCTCCAATAGATTTGGATAAAGGTATCTTTTTTCCCAAAAACATCATTACTTTACTTTCTAAGTATACAAAAACTAATCCTCAACAACCAACTAGCCTCTAACTGAACCGAGCATGACTTAAGCACATAACCCTAAAACTAAAGCTTATCGACCTCAAATCAACTCAAGCTTAACTAAGAAAATACTCAACCAGGGTAATAATCAACCCAACACATGAACCATTCCACCAACACCAAATTCCAAATCTCTCATTTTCTATCCTTTCCAATCCAGCTACCCACTCAAAGCTATACAGAATATCTCCAACATAATTTGAGTCCCAACCACTTAATCAAATCAGAACACTCTCAAAAGAATAAAGACGGACGATAGAAAATTCACACTAACTAATATAAAAAATGCCACATAGGGTTCATCCTTGATACCTAAATGGTTGTTACCAATGTCTTTGATCTCTACAAAAACCAAGTATTAGTTCTGATAACCCTTGAAATTAGTAGTCATAAGTATAAAATAAAATCTCTCAAAACTTAATAGTCTACTTCAAAATGTCCCACTGACTGTGGATGAAACCATACTTGGTGTAGGTTAAGTATAATTCATTCGTTGAGTAGACAATTAAGAATTTGATGAAAACTAAGAACCAAGGCTAGAAACAATAGAAACCAACATCATGTGAAAGTGAACTATCTCTGATAAATCTATATAAAACAATCTCCATGCACTAAAGAAAGTGAGTTGATAGCTAATAAGCTGGCCTAGTCTGCTTATTAATGACTGCTCAAATAAATCAAAACCTCAAAATAAGGGTTGCAACTAAGTTACATAATTTATAGCTATAATCTCAACAATAGAGTTAAACCACTAGGCTAGACTGCCTAACTTGATCCTTCTAATGAATAAGAAATCACCAACAAAAATCTACTACAACTCGAACATCGTCATCAGAAGGAGTAAAAATTAGAACTAGATCCAATAAGACTTCAAAAATATCACATACTTAGACCTATCTCACCTTCAGAACTAAGCATGTACCTAATAATTCATGCCATTGCTATAACAAAAATATCGCTAAGAATATAATCATACCGAGGCATGGGCTAAAGGTACAAACATTCAAATACACATCAATTGAGGGGCATAAAGTATACAAGCATAACAAAGAACTCATCAAGGCTGCAGTGAGTACCAATCATAGAAAAATCTTGAGCAACAAAGAAAATACAATCATAGAATAATTCTAATCGAACCAATACTCAATATATGCCAACAATAGTCACTCCCAAAATACCCCCTCTTTGGCTACAATAAGTCGTCAATTTAATTACTTATTAGCACCCTTTTAAGCTTAAATATTATGCTTTTCCATTGATTTAGTGTTAATGTCATGTATAATTCTCATATGCATAGGTAAAGGCTGAAAATAAATATAAGCAAGTCATTCAAGTCAAAAGAAGGTCAAATATGAAATAAAAAGAGCCCTAAAGATCACATAGAGGCATCAAAAGACCACTTGTGCAGCGGGTAGCCAAAATAGTCAAAATAGCTTATGTGTGCCCCATCAACATAGTTTGCTCTAGAACAACTCCAGATCTGCTCTAGAAGATCAAAAGTGTGGTGGCATTTTTGTAAATTTAGGCAAATATTAATCTGGGGCTAAATTTGGGATTTTCAGCTTGTTTCCACAATTATTAAACATTATTGCACTACTCTTGAGCTAAGAACACATTAAATGGATTCTCAAGTGAGGAATTAGTGTTTTTTGTTGAAGACTTATTTAAATTAAAGCTTGGATTTTGCATTCTCTATATTTTCTATGATCAATTTTATTAAAATTTTAGTATATCTCTGCTTTATCTCTCTATGAGTAGCTAATTCTTCTTCTTGAGGTTTGGTTGAATAGGCTGTTGTTAGTGCATGGGTTTTGTTTATTTGTCCTCCTAATTAGCTATTTGATATGGGTTTTGCATTCATTCTGTATTCTAACTAAGAATTGGGGATTGTGAACTCCAATTACCTTAGAACCAATATCTTTCTTGAAAGAGGGGATATTGGTGATGAATGGGTGAAAATAATAAGTTGAATAATTTAATTAAATAGCATCTCTTGGACATAAAGATGATAATTGAGGCCATAGATTGATAAAATTGTTACACTTATTAGGTGTTCGAAAGAAGTCCTTTTTTATATTTGGTGTTTTATTGAGAAATGGACACTAATACCTCTAGATCTAGCCTTCCCATTCCATCTAGATAAATTTTCACAACTAATCAAATACCCATGCATGAACACACACCTAGGAAGGAATAACTCCAAGCCCCTTAAGCATTTATGTGTAAAAATTGTAGTCTTAAAACATCACAATTGTCAAATTTGAAATTATTTTAACAAACCCATAATTTTTGCAGTCATGTTTGTTTACTACACATTATGGGTTAACTCCTTGATTATGTATGAAGTAAGACGTCATGCCTCGATGTTAACTAAGGCGCTAGGTGGGAGGTAACCCACAAATGCCCCAAAAGTGGCTTGTATCCTTTTTTTCCATATTCTTGTAGTATATATGTTAGCTTTTGCACATAAATAACTCATGAATTTATGGCACTATGAAGTGCATTGGATGAGCTTGGAAAGGGGGAAGTGTGTAAATTTTGAATTGAAACCTGAACAAGGAAAAAATTTGTAAAAATAGAGCGAAGAGCTGAACAGGGGTGAAAAAATACTCTCAGTTACAACGATTGCAGTCCCTAGGCGCGATCGATATCACCCGCGTGTTCATGATCGCAGCCACATGACCGCGATCATGGTCATTTCATCCACTTAAACCCTAATTTCCCCCTATTTCTCTCACACTCCCTTTCAAGTTTTACTCTCTAATTGTGCTAAATTTTAGCCAAGTTTGTGAGCTCTCCAACAACATACTTTCATCCCTCTTGTATCTCAAATCCAGTAGGTATCATGAATCTATGCTATTATTTTTGAAAATAGGCCCTAGAATACATTATTAAGAGAGGGCCTAAAGTCTTGATTGTTATGCTTCCTATGTTTTCATACTTGGTAGTAGTGTGGTGTTGGCTGCTTGAGTAAGTTGTGCACACATATGGGGCAATCTTGAGTGCCCAAAAATTTGTGAAAAGTGTATACAAATAAGGTGGGAAAACTATGTATTTGACATATTTCCCTAATAAACTTTCAATAATGATATTTGCATTTTTGAGGGCACATCCAGACACTTATTAGTATTGTTCAATGGGTTTTTATGTGAATCCATATTGTAGAGCATGCTAGAGGCCTTAAAATTTAGAAGAAATTTGTACACAAGGAGCTGTCATGAAACCAGCCTCAGGTATCGTGACCGCATTCAGGTGACCATGATCACAATAATGCAAATAAGATCATGGCCTGTGATCATGGTAATCGGGGCCAATTTCCTGCCATGCCAAAAATCTCACACTTTAATTTTTTATCCTAACACCACCAAGCACCCATTCCAATGAGTTTTAGTGAATAATAACGTATAGTTTGCATGTTAAAATATCATTGATTGATATAATGTGTGCCTAGTGCTTTTAGGACAACCTCATGGACAAGTATGACCATATCTGATTTGTGGCACCACAGTGCCACGCTCACTACTATAGTGATTTTCCAAACACAAATTTGCTCTCAGAAAAAGGTATTTACTTTGAGAATATACCAGATAAACTACCGATATTTCATGACAAACATGAAGCCACAGGGTGGTAGTGCTTTGCCTCGGATCCCTGCATTGCAAATGAATAATGGGTCTATGAATTTTATGCCAACATCAACGAAGTGTCCTTCTCGGACCTATTCAATGTGACTATTAAGATTCGGGGAGAATCGATAAAAGTTAGGGCTAAGCAAATCAATGATGTTTATGAGCTCCAATATTCTGACATGGGTTAATTCAAAGAAAAGGGGTGTAAACCGGGTAGTTGGTTGGTGCAACGACTATGCCCTGGAAAGGAAGTCTCTTGGGCAAAGACTAAAATCAACATCTCCATGAATGACTTCACTTGTGAGGCTCGGATATGGTTGCACATTATTTGTAGTCGAGTCTCTCCTTGCACCCATATGACAGCAGTCCCAGATTTTCGTGTTCGCATGGTTGCTTGTATTCTAGATGGTATTCCTTTGGATGTTGGTCAGCTTGTGGTCAATGAAATGGATTACTTTAAGAACCAAGGTGGTATGCATCTCTTCTCCCCTTCTTTGATTACTGAGATTTCTAGGAGAGTGGGGGTTGAAGAGTATGCTAGTAATACATAGGTGCATCCTGGTGCTCCCATCTACCCCTTGAGGATTCGAGGAGAGGGCGCACCTGGTAAAGTAAAGAAGAAAAAGATTGACTTGAAAAAGTCGGCATGTATTGAGTCTGAGTCTCATAGGCCAACCACGACCAAAACTCTTGAGGAGATTAGAGTTGATATTACAACCATCAGGGAGCTTGTGTCTAGCTTACCCTAAGAACTGAGAGAGCCTTCCACCACCCATCATTCACATGTCTCACGTGCCGATTAAGAGAAGTATATGGAGGACCAAAAGAAATAAGAAGCTACCATTGATAAGCTTGAGAAAGCCTACTCCTCTCCAGTAGGGCTAGACCAAGACCTATGAATTTCATGTGAAAAAATAGTTACAAGAGAGAAGAAGAGGAATGAGTTCTTTATCAAGATATGGAAGAGGTGAAGGGCCTATGGAAGGTCCTAAAACCCTGAGATAGACTTTATTCCTCTTAGGTGGAGAGTGATGATGAGGCCTCAGTCGAGTGGTCCGATCTTGAGGAGAATAGTGATGATGCAGAGTTCGAGAGTGATAGCCTCCCTTGATGCAGTTTTAGGGAGCACCCTTATCTCTTTTACCCTTGATTATTTATGCAGTGGGGATACTGCTACCTTTTCAGTTGGTGGTGTATCCTTATTGATTTGATTTGGACATGTATTATTGATATTTTTGCATACTTTTCAGCTCTTTTTGATGATTCTTATTTTTAATTGGGTTGTAATATTCGGGCACTCTGATGGTGCCATATTTGCATGGATTAGTTACTTTGTTCGTAGTTTGTTACTTTAGTTTAGTTTTTATTGATGATCTTTTCCCTATTATATAT
Source organism: Capsicum pubescens (assembly GCA_030864215.1). Classification (NCBI taxonomy): domain Eukaryota; kingdom Viridiplantae; phylum Streptophyta; class Magnoliopsida; order Solanales; family Solanaceae; genus Capsicum; species Capsicum pubescens. The sequence goes on from CM061548.1 coordinate 213,385,777, forward strand.
TGAGTGACGACATTCTTAAGGGGAAAGCGTCGTGGTTGGGTTTTTAGCCATGGATGCAGGGGAAGTCTGAGTACCCATGCACCAGGGTCACAAATGCAAAGGAAGTCTGAGTACCAGTGACATTGATGAATTGGGATCATAGTCATAACCATTGGCAAAGTCTGAGTAACCACGTGGGTGGTCCGCCCATATTAGAGCCATAATGTGAGATAATAACTTGGGTTGTTACCATGATTAGAAAATTATGTGTTGTGTGGATGCAAAATAAACAACCCCCTTCCTCCAAAAATTTTACGAAATTTGAGGGCATGGACGTGAGCAACCATGTAACAAAACTTTGCTTCTTTTTATGACTCCACATAGTGAACTCAAAAAATAGTTGGTACTTAATTTTTTCTCGAGCGGGTTGAACAATTGAACACCCTTGACGAGCTTCGCATTCCATGTGTGTGAGCTTACTTGTCAATATCTCATGTGTACTCTACCATCTAGAACTTTCCCCATTAGTCTTTCAAGGCTAAATTTTAATTGTGCTTGGTTGGTAAAATGATCATAGGACATCTTGTGACATTGGAAGACCATTTTAGCCTAAAAAAGCCTACTAATACATAGGAGTTACCCCTAGTCATCCCCCTTGAGTATTTGGACTTTTCTTTGGCAAACACATTACAAGACTTGACCCTTATATTTTTATCTATTGAACCCTAGACTCCTTGAACTTAAGAATACAATTTGAGTCTAAAAGCCTAAGTTGGGGGTGGTGGAAATTGAAAAGGTTATAGTTGGGCCATGAAATCATAAGAAAGTGCCTACAAGCTTAAGCTAATAAAGCAAAATGATTAGAAGAAAGAAAACATCCAACAAAGGAAAGTAAGGCATGATTTATGCACAATAAAAGAGGGAAAGTAGAAAAACCAACAAAAGGCATAGTAGGCAAAATAGTGAAGAAAAAGAAAAGGAGCAATAGCAAAATGATAAAACAGTGTGATGTAGAAGTTCAAGGAGGGTTTAGCCTTATTGTCCTAAGTTAATATCCTGCCCTACCCTAAACCTATATTACAAGCTCAAAAAGTCCTTTATGATTCCTAACCAAGTGTGGACATTATATTGGCGATTGAAAATACGGGCATGCCTATCGCATGGTACTTGTTAACATTGAGAATTTCTTGAGAGAGAGTGTGTTTACACTTAAACTCATTGTTGTAGTGTATTGGTAAGTAATTGTGTGAAATTTTCTTTCTTGTGAGAAGGCATGTGAACAAGTTGAGGTGGGTGATTTTGTCATCTTTCGCACAATGAGATAACAGGAAGAACATTATAGTTGAGTTCAATGAGTGAGTCATTTCTAGAGTGAGTAGTAATTGTCACATGGTTGCTCCTCAAAGTCTATTGTGTCCTGCATTATCTCATTTTATGCTGAGGGGCGTCGTTAAAAATCATTTTGCCCATGTGTGTATAACTTTTTATAGTAATAATCAAGTTGGAGTCATCATGATCATTGGGTAATAGAGTGTGGGCTTACATGTGAAGTTGTTTCATAGTAAAAAGTGGTGTTGCTTGAGGTCAACAAAGATTTTAAGTTAGGGGTGTTGCTGAGTGGTAATTTTGCCACTCATTTGTACTGAACATTTGTGCACACTACCATGTTTTGCATAAGAAAATGAGACATCATCATGATTTAAATGCCCTAATATCCACATTTTGCAGGTATATAGTTTAGAAGGAGAAAATATATGGATTGGAGCTAAAAAGGGATCAAATGGAAACAAAAGGAGTGCAGCTGGAGACCTGGAGTAGTTCAGCCTCAGTTACTGTGACCGTAGTTCTCAGGCCACGATCACGGTCAGTCAAGATGGTCCGCATAATGTGATCGCGGAGCATGACCGTAGTCGCATAGCCGCGGTCGAACCTGCGCGATTGCAGGTAAGCGAGAGTATGACCCAGGGCAGTTTTGTAATTTCTCTTGTACGAATCCCAAACCTTATATAGGAAAGAACACTTTCTTCTTTGGATATTTCTTACCTCAAAGTCAATTTTGAATTGGAAGCAAGAAACCCTAATTGGGAAAGTGTGTAACTAATTATGTAGGCTTGATTTCTTAGTATTTTTGTGAAGAATGAATGCTTGGGATAATCCGGATGGTATATCTTTCTTTACTTTCTTCGTGAGTAGCTAAGTAAATTACTCTTGGGATTATGTTGAACTAAAGCTTAATTGTGTGTGGGTGTTGTTGTGTTTGCATGATTGTTAGTTGTTGAGTATGGATTCCACCATTACTTGAACTTATGAGTTGGAATTTGTCGGTGAAAACCCCAAATATCCAAATAGGTTTGATGGGTGAAAACCCCAAACTCTTGAAACCCTTTATCATCCTTGAAAGAAGGATGAAAGTGAACATGAGGTAACCCATAACATCCTTGAAAGAGGGTTATAGGGGGACAATGCAATGGTGGATAATTAATCCTATGGTTTACTACCTTTTATAATCTTAGAAATAAGTGTAATAAGAGTATGAATCATGTCAAGAGCATCATCCTAGAAATATGGATGCTTGATTGAGGTTTTGGGTTATTACTAATTGCACACTTGTTAGGTGCTCGAAAGAGCCAATGAGTGAAATCGTTGTGGTTTTATTGAAAGATTAACCACAATGATCTTTGACCTAGCCTATCCTGTAATTAACAACTATGCTTCATGTTAAACCACCATTAATCCACATTCTTTTACTTTTAGGTAGACATAATCTCAAGATCTCCTCAAATCTTGATTTTAAATCAAAAGTGTCATATTCGTGCATTGTTAATAAAAAGACATTACAAACCAATCCCAAACTAATTCACCCCATTTTATCTTACATGTCGTGTTTATTAGCATTCCGGGTAACCTTTTAGTAATTTGAGCACCCATAGGATTTGAAAGTTATAATTCACTCCTTGTGGATTTGACCCCAACTCAAGTTGGGTAATTGACAACTACCGCCTCACCCTCAAACATAAGAGTGAGTTGAGCGTTATCAAGCACCTGATCATATAATGTAGTACAGGGGACTCAAACCTCCCTAATCATGAGATAATAATAAGGGGGACTCCAACCTCGCTAGTCATTTTGACTCTGCGTCGACTAATGCGGTTTCCAATATCGGTCACTTGGACCTCCACTTTCACGACTCATCTACACAACCTTTATTAAAGCCTAACTAAAACAAGTATCACACATTCCCATTCTTTTAACGACATTCCACATTAAGGCTTACATTGTTGGTACCTTCATACCAACCATTCTTTCAAGGTAACAACAACATGCTAAAACAACTCCCATTAACATAGAGAAACAACTCCCTTTGGTCATTAATACACGAAGGGGGTCACTGACTCCCTTTGTTCATTAAATCATACCATTTTATTTCAAATAACTCTTTGTATCAAGTAGTATTTCATGACTTGTTCAATTTTATGAATTCCCATAGTTCTCATAATCAAAACCAATTTGACATTATAGGGTTGGGGTAATAACCACATCAAAAGTCGCAAGTTTGAGAAAATCACAATTCCCTAGTTCATTCACCATACCCATGCACCTACAAGTTCAAAATCATATTTAAAACATGGAAATCATATATATACCATGAGAAATATTGTTTAATTCATAAACATTCAAACCCCCCAACCCTTGCTTCAAAACCAAAACAATTCTAGTGAATAAAACTTTATTACATATTCTTTTAAAAAATTAACAATAAGGACAAAATCACAGGCCAGTGATAGTAAGATATATAGAGAGAAATCACCCTTGAGAGCCCTAATTGATAAACCTCTTGAAAACCGTAAGTGTTCTTGAACATGAGGATTTGGGAGTATTTAAGACGTTACTTAGATTGTTTCTGAGAGATAATAACCCCTGTGAGGTTATAAGACGTGGATTTAAAGTTGGGTAAGAGGGGAAATATCTAGAATGCCTTCAACTTAAAAGCTTAAAAAGGGGTGCCTTTGATTACGGGTCAACTCCTTGGCTCATAACCTCTCCTTACGACTCGTCACCATGAGTCATAACCAAGGCAGTGAAACCAAGGCACACTACATTGTTATACTTACATCTTAATGGCACCACTCATAATGGGACCATAAAACTCATAGGGTGCAGTCGTAGGCAACAAAGAACCCAATTTGGGACTTACACTGGACACCCTACGATTACATATAATGACTCGTAACATATCCTTACAGCTCTTAAGGAGCCACTCGTACTCAGAGTAGAATTAAGACACAAACATACTTATATGGTTAAGACTTGCGCCAATGACTCATCAGGATACCCTACGAATCATAAGGTGTAACGCCTCGAAATCCTATCCCAGAGCATCACACGGTGCTTAAGGCTACAAGTATCCCTAAGCTAACCCTTTGAGCCTGCTATTTAGTATAAAGCTTACTTAGAGATAATGAGAGCAAAATAAGGAGTCATGTCATATCATGTCTAACTAAAATCCGAATGAGTACTGTAAAGGTAAAAAAATACTACAAATCTAAACATACTGACCATCTAGTCTGACAAAGCCTCTACTACTAAAAAAACTAGAAAGCCATTGGGATAGATCCCCAACTGACTCGAACTGGATTAAAAGAAGCAGAACAACTACTAAAAATACTGAAGTGTCTAGAGATAGGTCCTCGAACCATGAGGATTCATCACAATGGAGATATAGATAAAGGTACTCGAGATCACTGACGCTACTGGGACTGAGCACCTGAACCTACATTATGAGACAATATAGCACACAGGCGTATATGTGGATCAGCACTTGGGAATGTTCTGAGTATATAGGGGTGTATGCAGCTAAATATCAATACAATAAATCTTTATAGAAAACATACATAGTATTGTAAATGACTCACATAGCTTGAATAAAACTCTCATAAATCATGAATAATGAAACATGTAGTATAAATCATGTGAGCCATTACACTTTGTTCTAAATCTGTATTCTTTCTTTGATCTCAAGCTTGTAAACTAGTTGAACTCTTAAAACAATAATTTTTAGAACATACACTTTAGTCTTTTGAAAACAAGGAACTTCTATGAAACTCAAGGACTTAAAACCTTAAGAACTTTAAGACTTGAGACTCTAGGTAACTTGGGAGTTTCTTCTAACCGGCATAAACCATGTGAGCTACATGGAGTCCAACATCTTACCCATGTTGGGGAGAGCTGTTCTATCCTTGCCATCGGAGTAGAACCTTTTACTTTTTAGTGATCACTAGCTTAACCCACTTGGGGTAAATCAAATCCTATGGTGGCTCGTAGTTCTGGGGCATGAGACCTTGGAATCAAGCCCAACTCGGTGCTAAATACTACTCCCTGACTTAAGCTCAGATCTTTTATGAAAAATCCACCTTAAATAACTAAAAAATATGCAATCGAAGCCAACTATGCTTCCCTTTAGCTCAAATCAAATAGTGTGGATTTTCTATCTTAGCTTAGGATTAAAATCAACTCTTTTCTTGAAACTTTGGTAGACTATCACCAATAATCTTTAAAACTTTAATAGCATGGAAATATCAATAAACTTCTTGAAACACTTTGGAAAGTATCAACAATTCATCCTTGGACTTAAGGCATGTATATTCTTAAAGGATCACAATTTCACAATAAAGCTTAATTCATGACACCAATCTCGAAAACACTTGGAGATATCACATCAATATAGGAATGTGCAATTGATAGCATGAATTATTAATTCAAATCATAAATAAGCGAAATAATCATGCAATTCAAAACTTGAACAACTTATCAATTCATATTCTCAAAATAATATTATTTGGGTATAGACCCACTTGTAAAAACATGAAATTCATTTATAAAAATCAAATCTTTGGGCACAAGAACGAAAAAAGTGTTCTTGTTCAAACCCCACATACCTCAGGTTATGAACTTGGGTGGATAAACTTGCTTGAGACTCTTTCTCGTACTTTTGGATGAGGGTTCTTGAAGCCCTTGACTTGGGAATCTTGAATCTTGACTCAATTTGGAAAAACTATGGTGAATTCTTGAGATCCTTGGAAGAGGTTTTGGGTACTTAGGGTTTTTTTGTTGAGAGAAATCTTGAGAAAAGTCATATAAGGTGCTTGTAATGACCTTATATCAGGTGTTTGGATGATTTAAGAGACGTGGAAAAAGTCCAAAGTGCCTTTTTAACTTCAGTACAAATCTGAAAAAATTGAACTGGATAACCCGATTTTATGGGCCACCGCAACGCGCCACTAACGCGGTGGCTCACTGGAATTTAACAAATGGGATTTTAGGGGTCACCACGATGCGGTGCTATCGCGTTGTCCCATCGGTTGGGACCTAGAACTTCAACGCGATGCGTCGCTATAGCGGAGTTCCACTAGAAATTGACAATTGTCAAATAGACCCTCTCTGCGATGCGCCAAGCACTAAAATGACTTTGTTTTACTACTAGGACTTAAATTTGCCATAGTTTCTCACCCGATTATCGGATTTAGGCGGATCTTATATCGTTGGAAAGCTAATTAAATTTCCCACATGATGAAAAGTCAAAATTAGGGAAATTCTATATGGTTTAAATGTTACACACTTAGGAAATCATTCCTTAGCCTTCTAGAGACAAAATTAAGCTTAAGGAAAAGTTTGGGGGTATTACATAAGGTCCAGCCATAAGTAGGGCAGTGAGCTCAAAGCTCAAGAAATTTTCAAAAGCCAAAATTCAGGGTGTTTCAAATCTCCCCACTTTGATCATTCATCCTAGAATTATGGGACAAGGAGATTGCTACCATGATTTCACTCTATATTCCTTTACTCTTACCTTTAACAATCTAAAAAAAGAAAGATACCAAGGAAATTATTTTTTCCCTTAACAAAGTCAGAAAACAATGATGTTAAGAATAACACATACCTTAAGCACGATTATCCGTAGCGAAAAAAAAGAAAGTATACTTGGACATTATGCACTCTTTGGATTCCCAAGTAGCCTTTTCAACCTTGTTGTTCCTCCATAAAACTTTACAAAAGCTACATCTTTAATCTGGAACTGACGAACTTCTCGATCCAAAATTTCAATCGAGACTTCCTCATATGATAAGCAATCTAAAATACCCACCTCCTCCAAAGGAAGAATCATTGAAGGATCACCCACACACTTTCTCAACATCAAAACATGAAACACCAGATGAATGGAGCTCAAAATATGAATCTCCAACTCTTATGCAACACTACCAACCTTCATCAAGACCAAGTACGGGCCATCATACCGAGGACTAAACTTCCTCTTCTTCAAAAACCGCATTACTCCCTTCATGGGAGATACCTTAAAAAATACTCAATCGCCAACTTCAAACTCTACCTCGCTATATTTCACATCCACATAGAACTTTTGGAGACTTTGGACAACTTTGAGTCTATCCTGAATCACCTTCAACTTCTCCATCGTTTGGTGAACCAAATCCAGGCCAAACATCTTCGCCTCACCAACTTTGAGCCACCCAATAGGAGATCTACACCTCCTTTCATACAATGCCTCAAATAGAGCAATCTAAATACTAGATTGATAGATATTACTATATGCAAACTCTATAAGAGGCAAGTGATCAACCCAACTACTACTATAATCAATCACTCAAGCCTGAAGTATATCTTCAAATGTCTGAATAGTGCTTTCCGCTTTCCCATCCGACTGCGGGTGGAAAGCATTACTAAGGCTCACCATAGTTCCCAAACCTCTCTGAAACGAATGCCAAAAGTGTGATGAGAACTAGGTACCATGATCTGAGATGATAGAAATAGGCATCCCATGCAAATCCATAATCTCTTAGAGGAACAACTTCACGTAATCTTCTACCAAATAATTAGACCCCACTGACAAGAAGTGAGCATACTTAGTCATCTTATCCACGATGACCCAAATTGAATAAAACTAGTTTTGAGACTGTGGAAGATCGATAATGAAATCCATATTAATTATCTCCCATTTCCACACCGGAAGTTCAATCTCTTGAGTCAACCCATCGGGCCTTAAGTGCTTAACCTTCTCTTGTTGAGATACCATGTATTTAGCCACAAAACTGGCCATATCTTACTTAATATTGTTCCACCAAAAAATCTCCTTAAGAGCATGATACATCTTTGTCAAACCGTGATGAATGACATAACGTGACTCATGAGCCTCGGCCAAGATCCTCTCTCTCAACCCATCTACATTGGGAACACATAATCTACCTTGGCACCTCAAGATACCATCACCACCAATATCAAATGCTACAGCCTTTTGTTGTCCCATATCTTCCTTAATCTTCATTAAGACAGAATCTAGTACTGACTTCTCTTTTATTTCAGGAGCAAGGGATGACTTTGCCACCTCTTGCATAAACACACCACAATCCTCAGAGTCCAAGAGATAAACTCCAAAGTTATCCAAATGGTGAATATCTTTCACCAATTCCCCTTTATCCTCATCCACGCGAGATAGACTCCCCACGGATAACCTTCTAAGAGCATCATCAACCACATTAGGTTTATCTGGGTTATAATGTAGAATCATGTCATAGTCTTTCAGCAACTCAAGCCACCTACTCTTCCTGAGATTCAACTTCTTCTAGGTAAACACATATTGCAGTCTCTTATGATAGGGAAAGATATCTATATGGACTCCAAATAAATAGTGATGCAAAATCTTTAATGCGAACACCACAACAAACAACTCCAAGTTACGAGTCATATAATATATCTCATGAACTTTCAACTTCCTAGATGCATAGTCCACCACCCTACCATGCTACATCCACGCACAGCTAAGTCCCATATGGGACGCATCACAATAGACAATAAAACCATCGGTACCCTCAGGCAGAATAAAAATTGAAGCTGAAGTCAACTTATCTTTCATCTTCTCAAAACTACCCTTCTAAGCGTCAGACCACAAAAATTTCACCTTTCTCTGGTTCACTTAGTCAATGGGCAGTTATAGTCGAGAAACTCTCCACAAACCTTCTATAGTAACCTTCTAAACTTAAAAAACTCTACATATTGATTGGGATAGTGGGCCTAGGTCATTTCTTAACCACTATAAATTTCTGAGAATCCACCACGATCCCTTAACTAAAAATGACATGACCCAAAAAAGTAACAACTTTCAAGAAAAACTCGCACTTTGTAAACTTAACATACAAATGTAGATCATTTAAGGTTTGTAATGCGATACGGAGGTGATCGACATGATCCACCTCACTCTTTAAATACACAAGATTATCATCTATAAACACGACTACGAATAAATCCAGAAACTAATGGAAGACCCTATTCATTAATTCCTTAAATGCTGCAAGGGAATTAATCAACCCAAAAAACATGGCTATGAAATCATAATGACCATCCTGAGTTTGGATTATAGTCTTAGGGATATCCACCTCCCTAATCATTAGCTGATGATAACATAACCTAAGATCAATCATAGAAAAGAACTTAACACCTTGAAGTTGGTCAAACAAGTCATCAATCCGGAGAAGAGGATACTTTTTATTCACCATAACCTTATTCAACTAACATTAATCGATGCATATTCGAAGGGAACCATCCTTCGTATACACGAACAAAATGATGGCAACCCAAGGAGTTATACTGGGATGAATAAAACCCTTGTTAAGAAGGTATTTCAACTACTCCTTAAGCTCTTTCAACTCTGCTGGAGCCATTCTATAGGAAGGGATAAAGATCTGATGAGTGTTTGGAAATAAGGTCAATCCCAAAATTAATCTCCCAATTGGGAGGGATACCAGGAAGATCAACAAGAAAAACTTAGGGAATTAATTAACCACAGGAACATATTATAACGAAGGACCCTCCGAGTTATAATTCTTATCACAGACCAAATGATAAATATATCCCTTGGAAATTAACTTCTGAGCTCTAAGATATGATATGAACCTTCCATTAGGCACTAGAGAACCCCCATCCCACTCAATGACTGACTTATTAGAAAATTTAAATATAACCTTATGGATTCAAAAATATAAGAAGGCATAGCACGAATACAACCAATCCATCCCAAATATGACATCAAAATCAACCATTTCTAAGTCTATCAGATCTACCAAAGTTTCTCTACCACAAAGAGATACCACACAACCCTAATACACTATTCTAGAAACCACAAAGTCACACACTAGGGTAGAGATAGAAAAGATATCAAGGATACACTCAAGACCAACACCAAAATTTACAGCCACAAATGGAGTCACTTAATAAAGAGTAGACCCTGGATCAAGCAATTAATACACATTATGTAAAAAGAGTCATAACATACCTATGACAACATTGAGAGATGCCTCAGAGTCCTAGCGGGTAGCAAGATCATAAAGCGATTTTGGTGCCAGTACTAGAAGCAGAAGTGGCACCCTTTGGTGGAAGAGTTGATAAAGTGGCAACAAGAATCTTATTTGCCCTAGAAGCAATCTTAGATGGACAATCCCTTTGTAAGTGACCAATTTGGACACACTTAAAACACGTGTTCCCCCTTATTCACAATACCCATGATGCATCTGCCCGCAGAATCTATGAGGATATGATGGAGTAGACTGGGCCCTACAAGCCTGTGATTAGTCGCCCTGGGTCCAAAACCCAACGTCATGCTGAGAATGACGATCACCCAATGACTTCTAATAATCATCACTAGCCATAGAGAAGGAACTAGAACTCCCCCACATCTTCTTAGACAATTTTCCACCATCTCTAACACTCCACTGCTGACCTCCATCGTGATTAGAAAATCTAAACTTCTTATTCTTCCTTTCACCTATCTCCACTTGCTTCTTCTTCTCTTCCTCAAGCTACTGCATATACAAAACCAATCTGGACATATCTATATCCTTGTTTAATAAGCCATCCTTACTTTCTAAAATCAAATCAAAAGACAACCCAGAAGAAAATTTCCTCATTTTAGCCATCATGCTAGACACTAACAGAGGAGTATACCAGGATAACTGATGGAATTTTAAGGCATACTCTTTGACCATTATCCTACCTTGATTCAGATTAACAAACTCTTCCTTTTTTGCCTCCCTTAACTCCTGAGAAAAGAAGTGATCCAGAAAAGCACTAGCTAAATCATCCTATAGTATGGATTCAACATCATCTCCCTAGATTATTTCTGTTCCCCATACAATTAGTATGTAATATCCTCCAACTGATTGGCTATGGATTCTACATCCCCCTCATTAGAAGCATACGTAACCTGGAAGACCTTTAATATCTCATCGATATAGTTTTAAGGATCCTCCTCAACCTTAATACCAGTGAACACATGAGGACTCAGGCTCATAAACTGGTAAACCTTTATGGCCTCATAAGATGGCATAATAGAATCTACACGCTCAGGCTGAGAAGCTACCAACTAGCCAACATATGAATAGACAAAAAAAATTCTGCATTCGACACATTAACTTAAGGAGCTCGAGGAGGACTAGAAGGAATCGGTGGAACTCAAGTTGGGCAATTAGGAATTGGACCCCCTAGACTAGGTCTGTACCTCATAATCAGGGTGTGTCCTATCAGCATTGTCTTCAAGTGGGCCAGAGGAGTTTCCATAATCTTCAAATCGTATAGGAGGCATTATCTGAAAAGAGAACAAGCGGGAATTAGAGAGACTCAAGACCTTAGATTCTATAATTTGAGACAACACAATAAGAAGAGAAACACTCGTAAATGCCTCGTAGCTTCTCCCTTCTAACTGTGGCATGCTACACACCCATAAATTAGACTATACTTGACACGTCTTTGTTGGACACCCAATGACACCTAACATAGGATCTGATACCACCCTTTTCAAGATCCAAACTAGGGCCCAAACAAAACATACCATACCCATGGTAGGCTGAATTTGAAAATATAATAAGATAGCATACAATAGACTAAGAAAGTTTTAAATACATGTCAAAAACAAACCACCGACGACTAACCAAATGATTGAACGATGCCACCCAGTAGCCACAGTAGTCCAAATGAATCCTTCTAAACTATGATAAAAAATTGAATATCAATAAAGTGTTGGGACATGCCCCGACAATAGCAGAAAAATAAATCCAAATGAGTAGTCAAAATGTAAAGAAAATTGTAAGCATAAAATAAGGTCTTTCTAAGTATGGAAGCTCACCACTTCAATCTAACTCGCTAGTTAATCTTGAATCTAAGTCACTAAACTAGAGGAGTAGAAGTATGGCCAATTCCTACATCGCTTGGTGATACAACAACCGAAGATAGTTAGCGGGGTAAACACCATAATATAACTCAGGGTTAAGAATAACATAATACCATGATAAATAATTTAAAATCATTCAAAATCAATGCACATAATCAAATGCATAAATATATAAATATATCATATAATGGGATTGGGAACAAGGATTAACATTCATTGCAAATCTTTAACCTGGAATGTGTAGCTCAAGCATCATATTTAGTACCCATGGGTTATATGGGCCCTAGATCTTACCCCCTAGTTGGTCCCCAGTGCATTTAGCCACATTAACAGAAGAAAAATCTCATTATATGCACACGGGGAGAGAGGGGACGGATCAAACCTCCCAATATATGAAAAAATAACTTAAGTACCCAATCATTTAAGGATTTACGAGGGACTCAAACCTACCTACTAATGAAATAATTAGTAGGGGGACTCTAACCTCCTTGGCCACTTTGTCCCTTGGATCGGTAATCGCAGTTTACAGTATCATTACTTGGACCTCCACTTTCATGACTCAACAACTGAACCCTTATTAAAGCCCACTTAAAATAAGTATCACACATTCACATTCAGTTAAACACATTCCACACTAAGGAGTACATTGTTGGTATCGTCATAACAACTGCACTTTCAAGGTAACAACAAAATGCCAAAAAAAATCCCATTGTATTTCAAATGCCTCTTTGTATCATGCAATAGTTTAAGACTCGTTCAATTTTACAAATTCCCACAGTTCTCAAAATCAAAATCAATTTCACATTATGGGGTTGGGGTCACAACTACTTAAAAAATTACAAGTTTTAGAAAATTACAATTCCCTAGTTTATTCACCATACCCATGAACCCATAAGTTTAAAACCGTATTTAAAACATGGAAATCATATTTATACCATGAGAATTATTGTTCAATTCATCAACATTCAAAATCCCCAACCCTTGTTTCAAAACCAAAACAAATCTATGTGAATAACACTTTAATACATATGCTTTTACTAAATTAACAATAATGGAAGAGTCATGTGCTTGTGATTTTTAGATGTACGAAGAGAAATAACCCTTGAGAGTCTTAATTGATCAACCTTTTGAAAACCCTAAGTGTTCTTGACCTTGAGGATTTGGGAGTACTTGAGACTCTACTTAGGTTATTTCTGAGAGATAATGACACCTTAAAGAGGTTATAAGACATGAGTTTCTAGTTGTTTAAGAGGGAAAATATCTAGAATTCCCTAAACTTAAAAGCTGACAAAGGTCCACCTTTAATTATGAGTCAACCCCTAGGCTCATAACCTCTCTTTACAATTTATCACAACGAGTCATAACCAAGGCAGTACAACCAAGGAACCCTACACTTTTATCCTTACAATTCAACAACTCCACTCGTAATGGGACCCTACGACTGGTAGAGTCCAGTCGTAGTCCACACAGAACCTAATTTAGGACTTATACTGGACACCCTATGGTTACACCTAATAACTCATAACATATCCTTACAGCTCTTAGTGAGCCAATTATACTGAGAGACAAACCAGACCACAAACTTTTTGGTTTGGTTATGACTCATACCAATAAGTCTTCAAAAAAACCTACGACTTATATGGTGCAGTTGTAACTAGTGCAGTAAGCTCAAAGATCAGTAAATTTTCAAGTGCAAAAATCTGGATTTTTTCATTGGTTAAGTGATATGGAATTAATGGTTTTTGTTGATCAACATGCCTTACATTGAATCGTCTAGTGAAATCTATATAACTCGAGATACATGAAAGCTTGCCTTGCCCTATAATAGATTGGACGACTCCATTCTTATAGGTATTGGGTTATTCTTGTTTATATTGGGGGTCATGGTTGTTCTGTGCACTAGAATGTTGAAATATGAAGAATATGTGACAACGTGGAGTCTTAATGGGTAAGTGTTGTGATGAAGGAGTCGCATGAGTTGTAGTAAAGAAGTTACCTTGCATATACCTTCATTTTTCTTTATTTTAATTTCTTTCTTAATATATAAAAACCACAAAAACATGTTGTGTAATTTTTTCTTTTGTTTTGGTTTTAGTCCTCACTTTTTTCATAGGTATATCTCAAAGGATGAATTTTCCATGAAATGCTAAGAAGGGAACCACTCCAAAAAAGGACAAATCATAAACTACAACCAAAAAGAGAAAATGACTAACCTCTAAAGTAATCCAACAAGGCCCGAAAGTGCAAACCAAGAGAGTTGCCTTTTGTAGAGAACCCGCTTAGATGAACCTAGTATGATGAGGCTCCTACAGACACAGTACGACCACCCACTAACATGGATGCTAGCACCTAGTGGGCCATAGGTAGTTTTTACCTTCCACTACTCACTTTATATTTTTGCACCAGATAATACAATGATTTGTGGTTGGGGTGGGGAATTTTTATAATTCATTTGATGCTCTATATATATTGTTCATTTGATGGAATTAGTTTGATTGATTGTATCGACATGCTTATACTCTATTTTTACATTTATTATTTTAATGTCCATTTACATATTACATTTATGTTTTCTAGTTAATTTAGCAATCATGGTGCTTGAATGTTGATGCATATTTACTTTATCCCTTGTGGATCTTGTTCCTCATTATCGACATGGATTTGGTTTGGCCCTTATTAGGTATATCAATGATAATGTTGGGTGGTTCCTTTTTTGAGCTTGTTTTAAGTGCTTAATATTAATGTGATACTTGATTTGTTATGCATTGTTATTGTTGCATTTTATATAGATGTGTCAAATAAACTCCAAGGGTTTTATGTGATACTCGATTCTTTATTAAGGAGCAAAAATATTGTTTAGTCTTTCTTTGGATCTTTTGTTTTTATTTCAGTTTAGTTTCTTTGTCGAATTGAGTGATAGTTCACCAATGATGGATGATAAGGCCACAACCTTAGGTGCAGTATCTAGTCTTTTGAGCTGATTCAGATAAGGAAAAAGTTTTAAAAAAACTTTCAAAATGTCAATGGAAAAGAGTGAAATAATGTTTAAAAGCAGTTTTCTTTTTGGAAAAAATGGCAAGGATATTTATGAGCCTTCTATTGAGTGAGACCATTAAATTCAATTTTTGGATTTCTCTTTATCGAAGTGAGTCTGTGACTCAGAGTAACTTACTAAGCTCAAATTGCTCAAATTTATTAGGAAACTAACTTTTTTCTCTATAAGTACGATGCCATGTGTGGTGAGAACTTTGAATAATTCTTGTACATACATATAGTATAAAAATTTCCCTGAGTTAGTTAAAATTAGAGGCAAGCTTTGTTTGGAAGATGACTCGAAGCCATATTTAACCAGTCACATAGCCAATGTCCTACCTTATCATTGTTCCCTAGTTAACCCCTTTGAACCTTTTGCCTATTTTTCTTTCATCTTTTTATGATAACCACGCTAAAACACCTAAACCCTTTTAAAATCTTTCTTTTGGCACTTAACTTCCTTTGATGCATCACATGATTCTAAATAATGAAATATAGGTGAAAGCCTATATTTGGGGGGTTGTGTATTTGGGATAATAATGTTAGGGTGTTTCAAACTCCAAGTTAATGGATGAATATGATATGCTATGATGTGCCAATAAAGGTGTATGTAAGGTTGTCAAATCATGTGCTTAAGAGACAAGAGATATTCTTGATGATAAAGTTGAATAGCCCAGCCCATAAAACTTGAAAAAATATTATAAAAATTAGGGGTTAAGGAAATCATAAAGTTAGAAATCTCTTGAAAAAGTCAAAGAAGTGATGAAAGAAAATGGTGGGTTTTATTTTTTTGGTAAATGATAAGATAAAGGTTAAGGGAAGCAACAAAAATGATTTAAATGTGAATATGGTGGATAATTTTAAAAAAATTAGAGTAGAAGGCGATGAGCGATTGCTCTGAAGGAGGTCTTTTAGTCACTTGATCAATATACTCCTTCCCGTTTCTTAAAACTTTCATCTAGACCTACAAGACATTGGTGATTCCAAACTAGGTAAGTCTACATTAGTGGAAAAAACATAAAGGGAAGGCCAATAGTTCTCATTGTACTTGAATTTTTTTGAGAGTGAGTGTAAATTCTTTCATTATTTGGTTTCCTTTAAGAATTGAAATGTCTTTTGTGAGTGAAGATAACTCTTGCATGGGAACGACTTCTATACTTTGGGCTAGATAGTTAAGTCTCACTCCCAATTTGTGTAAATGGGAAAGGTAATTTGCATTATGAATTTGAACCCAACTCTGTTAGGTTACTATACCGATGATGGATGATTACACGTCAAGGGTATAGTTTGAGTGTTATCACTTATCAATAACTTATACACAAGTACATATCACCAATCAAAATTATCCCAAGAGATCATACTAGCCCGAACAAATCCTCATGTAAGAAGCTAATAAAATTACCCATATGAACCTCTCTCAACTTAACTGAACCATGGACAACATCATATAAAGGATAGAATATTGAACTTAAGCTGATAGTAATATCATGACCACTATTGGGTGATGAACCATCCAAACTAGAAAAACACAAACCTCAGACTTAACAACCTTAGAAACAAACTATAGAAAAAGAGTTGTCAATACATGAATTACAATATAACCATGAAAGGACAATGCTTCAGTCACACTATTCCATTAACCACCGACCATACCATGCTAACATAAGAAAAAAAACTAGTCAAGCAAGGTTGAAAACCAATCAACCAAATTAGCCTTCTAATCCAAATAGGAAAGAATCACAAGAAATGAGATACTAACTAGAAAATACTAGTCTAGAAATCTATAAGATAAATTTAGATAATAGTTAGAACAATATCAAGCAACAATACTATAAAGTACATATGACGTAAAATAAAAAATAGAAATTACAACTCTAGGATCATATTAAGGCCACAATGCCATAAAAAAGAAATTCACCCGAGCTTACACCTCAAGAAAATCACACAATCAATCCACATAATCCACTACTATAAAAAGTATCTGTGATGGCAGTCATATATGAATAAATCTACACAATGGTTCACAACACATAACACTATAATAGTAATGCACAAGGACAATGATGGTGGTAAATACCCCAAATTTATTTCAAATAGAAACTAAAAGACAGTAAATCAAAACTTTACCTATAAAAATAGAATTTGAAGTTTTTTCCCCTGACCTGCCCAAGGAAGTACGAATCTAGATGCGCTCGACCCTGAAATGAGCATTTAAATGTCTAACTAAAGTAACAAGGGCACCCCCTTTAGCTGAAGGTGACACAACTCAATGAGATTAGTCAAACTACATTAACTTATAGATAATATATTATTATTGACACTCTCTAGAAAAATTATCAATCACTCTGCAATCATAAAAAACCTATAAAGCTCTGATCCAACGATAAACACAAGGTGATCCCAACCAACTGACCAACTTATGATTGGGACACACCCTAGAAAAATAATTATCATGACCCAAGACTACACCCTAGTTGTACCACAGTTCCTAGTACCATATGTGATCCTAAGTTAACCCATAGTACTAACATAATACAGGAGCATCTAAATAACAACATGAATAAGAACTAAAATATTTGAGCGAAAGCATAATAATGAGATAAGTTATTTCAATACATTACTGATAAACATTTATAGAATTAAAGTTATAAAAAAAAGAACCAAAACTAACTACAATGACTCTAACTGACAATCAATAAAGCCTTTACTAATGTTGACTATAGCTAGCCAGTACATGACCCCTAATGTAATGACCCAAATTTGGATAATTTTCCCTTTTATGTGTTTTTCCATTTTACCCCTCCCTGTGGTTGTGCTATTTAGATTATGAGTTGTTGGAATGGTTGGCATGATTCCTATGACCTTCAGGAATATTTTGGGTGAGTTTAGGTCATTTTAATGCTTTAAGAGCTAATAATTGATTTTGGTCAACGTATCTAGATGTGAGTGTCGGTTGAAAAAATGGATTGCGATAGTAGATTTGGAAAGTCAAATTTGGGTTATTAGCGGGATTAGTTAGTTTTTTTAGCTTTTATATCCCATTTTGACCCTATATTTAGAAATAATATAAATAGGATCCAGAGGGTCGATTTCATGGTAATGAATAGTTTCATAAATTTTGTAATTCTATTGGATTCAGAACATCTTTTACAACAAAATTTAAGTATTGGACCATATTCATCGGGTTTAATGAATTTCGTGGGTCAAAAAAGGTTTTAGAGTATTGTTGGTGCTAGGTTGATCGCAAAAATAAACATTTGGTTGCGTTTGTGATATGTTGACCATTTGAATAGGTAATTAAAGCAAACTTTGTGTTGCGTTCGAAACCATCGCTGATGGTTAAGACCCAAAAAACCCCTAATTCATATTTTTGACATTTTGGGAGCGAGGAATCTTTGACTTTAAAATTTTTTAATTTATTTTTTCGTATAATTAATCTCGTATAACTATTTCCTATAAAATTATAAGTCCATTTTTTAGATTTATGAGGAACTTATATTTTATTTTTTGTGATTTCTACCCTTGTTGAGAACCAAAATGTCATTTTCACTATTTTTGGGGTTTGAGAGCTCAGATTTGGACTATTCCAAAGGGGTTTTTGCGATTTATTTCATGGGTATGTTTCTAATCTTACAGTTATCATTTTACTCTTGATTTAAACTTCAAAAAAAAAATCTAATTTTTTTATTTAAAAATTAGTTTTGGGGGTTTTTGCCGGTAAATCTTGAAAATAGGTTTTGGGGGTTTTTGCCAGTAAAGCTTGATAATGGGTTTTATTTAATTTGAACCTTATTTTTAACTAATTTTTGCATGGGCTATCAACTCTAGACTTCTATGAGAGTCGTGAACTTATTTCTAAAATAAAATTATGATTTTAGCACATTCATTTTTTGGCCTATTTTCAGGATCCCTCATTAGACCCATGTTGAATATAGTCAATATGGGTATCGTCAGCTTTCTTTTGACGCTTACATATAATATTTGATAATTTTTTCATGGCTAGAGATGTTTCAGGGAATTTAAGCTTTTGACAAAAGATTTGTGTAGTGTTTGGATTCATGGATCTTCGGCTAAGGCAAGTTGAGATGTACCTTGATCTTTTTCAAAGTTTTTATGTGTTATTTGATTGACTGTTGGTATGTTGTGAGTCGTATAGGTTAGGGGTCAAACTTAGATGACATGGAGAGCATCTCCACGGGTACTGAAGTCTTAATAGCTAATTGTACTTAGTTTATTTGCCTTAGTTAATGAGTATTATTACTTATAGATATCCTTAAAATAGTCTGTTGTTAACAACATAGGTTTGAGTTATTATTTTTGGTGCTTATGTTGGGTATTTATAACTTTTATAGTGGTGTTTATTGTAATGATTGGGGTTTAGCAAAATTTAAGGGCTAATTATGCTATAACTTAAATGATGGACTAATCGAGCCTTAGATAATGCCTAGAGTTTTAATGAGCTCATATTGGTTCTTGAGGCTAGGTTTGGATATTTTTGCATTATTTTATAATTGGGATATGTATTATTTTGTGTTTCCATGTGGAACTTATGTGAATTATTATGGGTATGGGAACTAATTATGAAAATGGTGTTATTACTGTTTATGCCTGTGTGGGGTTCTATGTTGTTGTTATAAGTCTATTGAGCTATTATTTTCTATGCGTTACCATGTGGAGTCTTTCTGATTTTGTTGGACAAGTATTTATATATATTTGGTTGTTTTCTGTTTCGTAGAATTTGTCTAAGTTAGTATTTATGTGGTATTAGTGACATATTATGGTATATCTTACTCTACTGGTACATGTATTATATTGGATCTTGATTGGTAGGCTTATTGAGTGGATTTTGAAAGTAGTAAGATGGGGGTGAATTACTCATTTTTCGACTAGACAGTTGACTTCCTTCTATAGAAAGCCGAGTACTAATTATAGTAACAAATACTTCAGAAAATAAAGTATTGAAGGTAAATAAAACCAAATATTTTATACTAGTTGAGACCTCAATAGGTTTTACTCCAATCCCTTTGGGTTGCAAGGGATTCTACTAGTTCTTTTTGAACAAAATCAAAGTACAAGATTGAGTCATGCTTTCTGGTTACACTTTTTTTCTTTCTTTCTCACTTTGATACAATACCTCACCAACTATGTGTTTCTCTCCTCTTTTTATAAGTATTTAGTAAACTTTAAGAGAATGAAATGCTTGAATAAAGTAGAACAAAGAACTAGAGAAGGTTGAGATAAGTGTATATATCTTTCTTTGATTTCCATTGCTTTATATAGTAGTGATTGGACTACTACTAGACATTGGAAGCTAGAAGGCAATCCAAAAGATTTTTCTTCGTAGGAAAATGAATAATGATATTCAATTTCAAAGACTAGTAAATACTAAAAGGATAACTAGCTAAGTACAATATATACATGAAAGAGAGATGCAACAATCCCATGATTTAAGCAATCCATTTAATGGAGCAAAAAATGATTTTTAAACCCGTCACTGCTAAAGTAACGAGGTGAATGCTAAAGCAATTCTGTCTTGGATATCCACCACTTAAGTGGTCATTTGGTTGCTAAAGTGCTCATGGGAAGCTAAAGTGTCCACTATTAAATTGGTCATTTGGCTGCTAAATCAGATTAACCAACAAATTAGGCACTTGTAATTTTTCTATGTCCCAACAGTCTTCTCTCAGGTGCTTGAGATTTATTTAGAACCTCGTGCAAACATATAAACTTTGCTACCTATAAAATTTAGCTTTTCGGACTTAATAGAACTGTAGAAATTCTCATGCAAGGTCATTTTGACAAAATATAAGCTCCACACCCACTGTTCTATTTTATTTATAATTCACCTAATAGCTAAAAACGATCCTGAAATACAATCATAGCTTAAATCTAATCAAACCAATACTCAATCTATGCAAACAATACTCACTCCCAAAAAAACCCCTATTTGGTTACGATAAGTCATTAATTTGATTACTTGTTATCACCCTTTTAAGCTTAAATTATCATGCTTTTCCATTTATTTGGTGATAACGTCATGTATAATGCACATATGTATAGGTAATGGCTGAAAATGAATATAAGCAAGTCATTCAAGTCAAAGGAAGGTCAAACATGAAATAAAAAGAGCCCTAAAGATTAATAGAGGCATCAAGAGGCCACCCACGCAAACGGGTAGCCAAAATGGTCGAAATAGAATCATGTGTGCCCCATCAGCATAGTATGCTCTAGAAAAACTCCAAATCTTATCTAGATCTTCTATAGAAGATCAAAAGTATGGTGGTAGTTTTGTAAATTTAGGCAAACATTAATTTAGGGCTAAATTAGGGGTTTTCAGCTTGTTTCCATAGTCATTAAACATTATTATACTACTCTTGACCTAAGAACACATTAAATGGATTCTCAAGTGAAGAATTAGTGTTTTTTTGTTGAAGATTTATTTAAATTAAAGCTTGGATTATGCATTCTCTATCTTTTATATGGATCAATTTTATTGAAATTTTAGTATATCTATGCTTTATCTCTCTATGAGTAGCTAATTCTTCTTTTTGAGGTTTTGCTTGAATAAGTTGTGGTTAGTGCATGAATTTTGTTTACTTGTCCTCCTAATTAGCTATTTGACATGGATTTTGCATTCATTCTATGTTCTAACTAAGAATTTGGGATTGTAAACTCAAATTACCTTAGAACCCATAGCTTCCTTGAAAGAGGGGATATGGGTGATGAATGGATGAGAATAATAAGTTGAATTAGTTAATTTAGTAGCATCTCTTTGACATAAGGATGATAATTTAGGCCATAGATTGATAAAATTGTTACACTTATTCGGTGTTCGAAAGAACTCATTTTTTATATTTGGTGTTTTATTGAAAATAAACACTAATACCTCTAGATCTAGCCTTCCCATGACATCTAGCTTAATTTTCACAAATAATCAAATGCCCATACATGAACACACACCTAGGAAGGCATAAATACAAGTCCCTTAAGCATTTGTGCTTAAAAATTGTAGTCTTAAAATAGCACAATTGTCAAGTTTGAAATCATTATAACAAACCCACCATTTTTGCATTCATGTCTGTTTACTACACATTATGGGTCAACTCCTAGTTGTCTTATAATAATCTCGAGTATTTAAATACTTTTGTTTAGTCCCAGTGGGTTTGATCCTAACTCTATTATGTTACTACACTGATGACGGTCTATTACACTTCATTCTCGTAGTGTTTTTAGTTACTTTGGTTTGGCCGTAGTGTTTTATTTTACATTGTTTGTTGTTTTTGTTCATTGTTAGGTTATGATAATAGTATACATGATACTATGATCTAACAACATAGTAATAACAGTACTTTTGATGGGCATCTCAAGGATGAAGATCAACTCAAAGATCCAGGTCAAGTTAGTGTTATTCGCATTCCACTAGCAGAAGAAAATGAAGTGTTTCACGTTACTAGCATGATAATTCGTTTGTTTAAAATGAAAGGCTTTCTTATAGGTCATGCACTTAAGGATGAGAATCTACACTGGAAGAGTTTTATTGATGTGTGTTATAAATTAGACATAGCCTACATATCTCAAGAATCAATTTGTTTGCATCTTACCCATTCTCATTGATGGGAGAAATGATCTAATGGTTGCGATCTTTGCCTGTGAGATCTATCACTTCATGGGTTGATCTAACAAAATCATTCTTTGATAGGTACTTTCCTACTTCTTTGATGATGCAACAAAGGTATGAAATCATCAATTTTCCCAACTTAATGACAAACCATTATACGAGGTCGACATTGATTCAATAATAAGTTAATGCAATGCCCAAATCATGAGGTCTCAGACAAGATTCTTCTTAAAATCTTATATAGGGAATTGGATTAATTGAAAAAAAAGGTATCAAATAATGAAGATAGAGGATCTATTATCAAACAATCTTATGGTGTTGCGATGGCTTTATTGGATCAAGTGACCATGTAAAGTAGAGGTTGGCTTACAATAGATACTGAGGTTCCTTTGGAGGATCCCTCGACATCTTTTGTAATCCAAGAATAAAGGAAAAAGAAAAAGGATAGAGATGAAAACATGGCTAAAATGATGATACAACTTGATCATCTCACCAAGCATATAATAGGAGATCCTCTAAAGGTGATTACTTTCATTGCTTCTAAGAGTGTTAAAGATTTGAATAACGAGGAAGAAAAGTCTCTTGATAAGGAAATTCAGTTATTGTTTAATCAAATGGGGGGTTCCTTCCCTACCTATCAAAAGCAAGGTGGGAATCAAGGTTGGAAGAAAAGAGTTCATGATAGATATTGACATGATAAAGATTGAGATTAGAGAGATAAAGATAGGTATTAGGATCGGTACATACCTCTACATAATAGTGCAACGGGTCAAGAGTTAAGCTCCATTGACCCAGAGAAGTTCAAAAGTAAAGATTTCCTTACTCGTATCTTGATGTATGTTGAGGGAAATAATGAGATGGTAAGAGATTTGAAAAGTGATTTCTTACAACTCAATCAGATGGTGATGCCTTATTTGACCTTTATAAAAAAACTTGAAACTCAAGTGGGTTAAATCTCATCTCATCTCAATGCAAGGCCAAAAGGTAGATTGCCTAAAAACACAGTTACTAATCCTAAGAATAATGTTCACGTCATGTCCATTGTCACTAGGAGTGGTCTGACTAATGGTAAAGAAGTTGTTGATTTTGATGAAGACCCCATTTAAAGAGGAAGTGATGAACAAGAAAATGAAAAGAAATAGCAGCTAAAGAAATCTAATGATGTGGTTCCAAATACGAATGAGTCAATTGTTGAAAAGTCAAAGGTAGTTGAAGAAAAGGGTGAAAGTAAGGAAGCTTCGAAAGCGACTGAGGGAAATGCTCCAAAATAAAAAAAAACTCTAGTTGTTCCTTTGCCTTAAAAAAATTCCTCCACTATTCCTAAAAAAGATCAATAAGAAGGAAGATAATAAAAAGTTCATGAAGTTTCTTGCAAACATAGCAACTTATCGATGGATATTCCGTTGTTAAAATATTTACAAAAGATTCCCGGGTAGGCTAATTTCACGAAGGATTTGGTTATAGTGAATCGTACTTGGTTATAGTGAATCAAGTCATGATTGTTGAAACTATATAGGTAACCCACAATTTTAGTGCCATAATATCTAGAACAATGGTGGTGATGAAGGAAGACCCAGGTGCATTCACTGTTTCTTGCACTATGGGGTGCACATATTTGGAAGAACATTGCGTGAGCTTGGGGAAATCATTAATTTTAATGCCATTTGTCGTGTTTTGAATATTAGGTTTTGTTATCCATACCCCAAGGCCCATAAGGCTTTTAATGGCAGATCATTCTATCAAGAAGCTCGTTGGAGTGGTATGTGATTTTCTTGTAAAATTTGACCGATTTATCTTTCCATCCAACTTTGTTATTCTTGATTGCACAATGAATCACGAGGTCCCCATCATTTTGTGTAAGCCATTATTTGCTACCAAAAGATCCTTAGTGGATGTTAAATGTGCGGAAATAAAGTTATGAGCGAATAATAAAGAGGTCTTTTCATTGTGTATAAGTCTATGAAACAACCTAAGGATTTACAAGTTGTTTCTATGATTGATATGGTTGATGATGAGGTGAAAAAAACCATAAAGGTGAGTCTTGTGGATAAATCCTTAGTGGGTACACTTCGGAACATAGGAGTGAGGTGATTGAAGAGAATGCCGAGATAATTAATTTGATGAGTTTATGTTCTAACAATAGAAACCCATGTGAGAACGACACTTTGCCAATCATTGTTGTGGATGATCTATCTCCTCATAAAATGAAAGCCTCAAAGTCTATGGTAAAAAAGTTCATTTGTACTATTGGGTGCTGCGTAACGGACATAAAAGGCATTGTGCTCAGAAGTTGTTCAAATAAATCCAAAAAGAAGAGGCGGCATAATGTAAGACATTGAACCGAGAAATTCGCATTTGTTATAGAGTGCTACTCTTTAATGATGGCTTGATACATTTTGCGGGAAAGGTTAAAACTAAGTAGTCAGGACCATTCATGGTCTCGAATGTCTATTAAATTAGAAAATTTAAATTATAAGACCATGAGAAAAATAACTTTATGGTGAATGGACAAGGATCGAGGCGTTACCACATAGATGGACTCAAAACGACTATACTTGAGTTGTTTCATTTAAAGGATAAAAAATGATGATCAATTAATGTCATGCCACTACTATAACTAAGGTGCTTCTTGGAAGGCAACCCAAGGTTTATTATTGTTGTTTTGTATGGTTTTGGATTTTTAATTTTAATTTATTTTATATATTTACTAGTAATATTGCAAGAATGGGATACGTGAAGGTCGATTAGCAGGCTCAAAATTGTGCCTCGAACTCAAAAATTTAGAGCAAAAATCATGATTCCATGCCTACTTCTTTGACCTACATTGGATCTGCTTTAGCTATCTAGGCGCAAGTCACACATAAAAGGCACGCAGGTCAATAAACAGGTGAACAAATTTCATTGGCGCACATTGTTTCGATCTGTGCTGGACCTACTTTAGGCGGACGTCAAGTTCTTAGGGAACACAAGTGAGCTCACATTTGAGAAAAAAACTAAATAAATCTTTCTTTATCTATGCTGGACTTGCTTCAGAAGTCCAGGTATAGGACCAACACATATGGAATGAAGGATAATCTTGATCAGTCTATTTCGACCTGTGCTGGAATTGCTTATGCAGTCATTACATAGGTCCTATGCACCTTAAATATAGGTAAGACCAAATCACTATGAAAGTTCTATTTTTCCATGCGCTATACCTGCTTGAGCAGTCCAAGTGCATGTCAAGCGCATATTACACGCGTAATGTACTTGTTTGGGATCGTTTTTCACTCTTCAACATCTTAAAATTTTTATCGTTCTTCATAAGTAAAATTATCACTTTTATAACAAGAATTATTCCCTAGGTACATGAACTAGGCATTCACTTAATTTTTCTCCTCTCTTTAATCAAGCTAAAAATATGCTTTTTGGGGGTTTTCCCTTTGGATTTTTTTGAAAATAGACTTGGTGCTTCATATCACATGGTACTTTTGCTATGAATTTGATTTAGTTGAGTTTATTTCGAGGAATTATGATTGTTGGGGTGACATGTTTTGAATGTGTGCCTTGTTTTACATGCTTATTTGGAAATTCTTACTTCCTTAAACTAGTGCACCATGTGTATGATGAAATACCCACTTGAAGTTTGGTTACTAAATCATGGGGTGGGTGATCTATTTGGGATATTATGAGGAACATTGATGTGTTTGTAGATGATTTGGTGAAATTATCTTGCTCGAATATGTTTCTATTCTCTTTTTATAGGCTTTTAGTTTGCATGTGCTCTATGTGTTTGTTGAAATGTCGATAATAAAGGAATGCCTTGTATGCTTGTAATGGTTAATGTGATCTTTTGTGGGGCATGATGTGATCATTATTGAAGCATAATTTTGAGTCCAATTTTTCCTAAATGTTGAATAACCAATAGTTATTAGTTGAAGTAGTTGGTTGTCACAACGCAAACCAGGGCCTGGCTGTGACGTGTATCACAAGTTCTATGTGGACCGGAGATTACCCTCTTCACCTAACTAAACCAAACACATCATACCCCATGATTGGTTAAATTTTGAACATATAACAAGATAGGGTACAATAGTCTAAGAAAGTTTTAAATGCATGTCCAAAACCAACCACAGAGGACCAGCCAAACAACCGACCAATACCGCCTAATTGTCACAGTAGTCAAAACAAAGCCTTTTAAACTATGATCCCAAACTAATTTTCAATAATGTGTCGGTACATGCCCCCGACAATAGACAAAAACCAAATAAAAAGGACTAGTCAAAATTTAAAGGAAACCATAATCATGAAATGCACTCTTCCAAAATTTGGAAGCTCACCACTTCAATCTGACACGATTGCTGATCTTAAATCCAAGTCACTGAGAAAGAGAAGAAGAAGTATGGCCAATTCCTGCATCGCATGGGGATACAACATCCGAAGATGGTTAGCGGGGTGAATGCTAGTATGTAAATCGGGGTTAAGGATAACATAATGCCATGATCAACAGTTTAAAATCATTCAAAACCAATGCATATTATCAAATTCATATATATATATATAAATATATATCGCAAGTTGGGATAGGGAAAAGGGTTAACATACATTTCAAATATTTAGCCTGGATTGTGTAGCTCAACCGTCTTATAATAGTACCTACGAGCTATATGGGTACCTTTCTCACCCCCTGGTCGGGCCACAGTGAGTGTAGCCACATGAACCGTAGAATAATCTCATATATATTCACATGGGGGAGTCAAACCTCCGAACATATACAAAGGTCACTACTAGAAATTGCCCCTATGGCAACAATTCAAAAACCATTGCGATAGATACAGAAACCATTACGATAGAGCTATGGTAATAGTTTGGCATGCATTACATAGGTGAGCGTTGCGATAGAGCTATTAACTGTTGCAATAGGTCTATCTATTGCAACAATTATTTTTTACTCCTATTGGGATACCTCATATTGCAACGACTGGAAAGCGTTGCAATAAACCTATTGCAATAATTTTTGAATATATACTACAATAGCTATTGGTATTTTGCAACTTTTTTTCACTACCTATGGCAACAATTTTTGACACCTATTGCAACAGTTATGTGGATCTTTTGCAACATTTTTTTGTTACCTATTGTAACAATTTTAATTATCTATTGCAATGATTTTTGACACCTATTGTAACTACTTGAAATACCAATTGACAATCTAGATTAAATAGTCACCCATATATTGTAAATTAGTACAGTAATATATATATACACACATACACACAATTACATATACACATCACAATAAAATATTTCATTAATAATAATCCAAATTCAAATATGCAACAAACTAGTAATCTATAAATTCAAAAGCAAAATGTTTAAGCCCAATGATCATTAGTTTTCGCATATAGTATCAAGTTTGATTGGCGATAAGTTTCAAAAAATTCAATATCAAAAAGATTGATATTAACGCATCTATCAATAATTCAAAAATCTTCTCAAGTAAGGTCAATTTCTTCATCACTTCTTTCTTCATTTTGGACACATATAAAAAGAGAATAAATAATCTCAATTAGCACTTCATTGAACCACTAGACCACACCCTTGGGTGCTTACTAGGCTCTCTTTCAACATTAATGAATACCGCATTGACACAATGGAAGAACTTGAGACAGAACTTAGCACTAATATGAAACCGTAGAGAATAAACAAGAATAAAGTTATAAATTAGAACAAAAAAAGGATAGAACAAAACTTACAGGTTGTAAACCCTCATACAAATAGTTCACTTCCAGTGAAATGTGACATTTAAGGGAAAAACTATTTTTATTTCTGTGCTTTCTTCATCACTTTCAGCATAGTGAATCCTAGTCCATATCAGTGCCATGAGAATAAGAGAGAGTCAAGTCATTTTCTTCTATATCTACACAATTAATATCACACATAGAGCATAGGTGTGGAGCAACCTCTAGCACACCAAAATCCAGATCGAAACAGTATAATGAAGACACAAGTTAGATATGAAAAATAAAAAGCTTTTTTACTAAATCCAACAATTGATCAAAATAGAATCTCATCACCACTAATTTATCTCATGCTAATATTTGTTTAAAGTCATCTTTAATACACTTCACTTGGTTTAATCCTTATTTCTCCCCATTATCAAGCGTGATTATTTATATATTAGATTATATTGGGGGAATACAATCAAAAATAATATGTTATCTATCAATATATCTTGTACGCCACCGACAACAAAGTCTGTCGCATCTTTCACCACACTTGTTATGTTTTCGTATTTGTTTCCTATGAATGTTCATTATTAAGATATACTCATACATCTGCTTATGAAAAATCATGCAAGATCTCTTATTCTTGTAGGTTTATAAGCTTCCATTAAACACAATCCAGGGAAAGCATCCACCTATAGTGTCAGTGAATTTGTGATCCATCACCTTGACTTTAGTCTTCACTAAATCTATTTCCTGCCCTTGCCTTGCCATTTGACATCCTTTCATATATGACTAGGAATGATTAATGATAGCCTCTTGATTATATTAGTTCACCTCCGACACACCTGTCTTTTTTTTTTGGGAAAATCCTAGCGTGTAGAATTTCTCTAAGATTCAAGACCCACAATCTACTTCTCTGGGCATTAAATCGTGATAATGTTTGTTTATCGAAAGGTTTAAGACAAATTGTAGAAAGTGACCAATACATAGTTTAGTGAAGCCAAGCTTGGGCTCCCAAAAGATGTTGGGGTGGGAGGCCAAGACCTTTCTAGATTGTTGATTCCTACTATATAAGGTCTAAAAACTAGAAACAATCTCAATTTCAACCCTTTTCAGTCAATAGTAGCATTATAGCGCACTTAACTAACAATAAGAGTAACTAAAAGCAATTAAAATACATGATTTTTAGCTTCAAGTTCCAGTGAAACTTCAGTAATTCATCCCTTATATTAACTACATGACACACAATATGCCCGAGCAGAAGTTGAGGATATTTATTCTTATCAAAGGATTGATCAAGAAGATGATCAGACCAAAGAACATCATAGGACCACCAATTGCATTCCTTCTAATCTCAATATGTATACACCAGTAACTCAATAAATTCACATGCCTTTTCTTATATTTAGGTGCATAACTGATTCGATGCATAGAAAATGTTAGAAAATAATTGAAAGCAACTTAAATATAAAAAATTAATGCCTAAATGCGCTTCGTTTAAATATATGTTAAACAATATCGGAATGCAGAAATACCTATTGCCAAACTCAATACCAAATAGAGCCTTCACAACATCTGAACCTTCACTACAATATCAAGATAAAGTGTAATCACAATCATGACATAAAGAACAATGTACATATAGGATAGTTTTCCTTCACATTTTTCAAAAAAAAGAAGATCCATATGTCCCAAAAAGGGGGAAGAAAGGATTGACCCCCAAAGGTGTAGTCTAGTGGTCGATGAAGTGGGTGCAGATCTTAAGGGACCAAGGTTCAAATCTTAGTAGAAAAGAAAAAACTCAATGATTTCTTCTCATTAGCCCAATCCTTGGTAGATCGAGTTACCCGGTACCTGTACTAGTCAGAAGTAGCAAGTACAAGTGCACATAAGCTGGACTGGGCACCACCACTATCGAAAGAAAAAAATATAGGGTGCAAGAATGAAATTTTCACTCGGTTAGAGCAGACTTCAGTTCCGAAACTGAATGTAAACATTGCACTATGGAGTTCATGTAACATGTGTTTACAAAATTAAACAATCCAACAAAATGAACCTGGAGCAAACAAAATTATAAAAATACTCATCACTCAGTTATGGATTACAAGGATAAAATGTGCTATACGAAATACATGTGATACTTCTTTAACATGTTGTATCATGGAAGACATTTTGTGTAATGTCATGTTGTACGTTCTTTTTGCTGCTTAGCATTCAGCTACACTAAGAAAGAATGTAACTATAATTTTCTCATTACTACTATTGCAACACCTTATGCCCTTTATAAATAGACAAACCTTTTATCTTAAAATAATTCACAATGATATTTAAAATTCATAAGCATCTCACTTAGCAGAAACTACAACAGATCAGATGTTTTCTGATAGGGTGATTTAAATAAATCAGCTACTTTGGAACTTTGATTATTATCAATAAAATGTTAATATGGATATAGTAAATATATTCCCTATCAACCTTGAGGCTACAATAGAGTATCGATTAATCAGCTAGACTCATTCAAAGGTACTACTACCCATCTTGTTCTCTATAAAAATCACTACCACCCACCTTGTCCTGAATAGGTTCATACTAAAAACAACAGAGATTGTCCATCCCAAGAAGGCTTTATTCAAATCTAAATTTAATGTGAAATTAGATCTTTGAAGTGCAACAAAAAAGAAAAAACAAGGTCAATTAGGAAAATGCAACTACTCACAGCCTTCTCACGAGTGCAAGATTCAATATGGATCCCTCGTCGTAACAACATCAATGATTCATCAGTCTTCTATAGTATGATTTAACGAAGATTTAATTCATTTGTACAAATTATCAAACACTTGATAAGCACATTAAATAAATACAAAAAAAAACATCAAAATGAGAAATGACAAGTACCTGAGCATTGAGTCGAAGATTAGACATGGATGTTTTCTTTAACAGTGGAGCAACTTTGAAATTGAGGTACGGTGGTTGCACTTTCTAGCTTCTTGAAGTAGTGGTTGGAGCAACTTCAAAATCGAGAGACGGTTGTCAAAGTAGTGATATGGTGGTTGGAATAGTGGTTCGATGGTCGGAGTATGATGGTGGGAGCAGTGGTATGATGGTTGTAGCAGTGGCGGATTGGACATGGTGAATTTTTTTTTTTTGCTTGAGACTTAGTGTGAAATTATAAAAATAGTTTATTTTTGGCAGACATAGCAAAATTTTGTGTTGGGAATAAAGAAACCAATGTAATATTTTTTTTTCAAAAAAATTATTGCCATAGCTGATTTTATGGCAACAGTTTAGCCAACTGTTGCGATAAAATACCCTATTGCAACGTTATCAAACAACAACAATGGTTATAGCACCAAATAGTTTTACTAATTTTTTTTTTCAACGGTTACAACCGTTGCAATAGACCCTCTATAGAACCACTTTTGGAACCGCTGCCAAAAAGTTCATTGCAATAGGGTTAATTTCTAGTAATATGACTTAAGAACCTGATCATATAATGTATTATGGGGTACTCGAACCTCCCTAATCAAGAAACAATAATAAGGGGGACTCGAACCTACCTGGTCACTTTGACCCTGCATCGACAAATGGAGTTTCCAGTATTGGTCATTTGGACCTCCATTTTCATGAATCATCTACACAACCCTTATTAAGGCGTAACTAAAACAAGTATCACACATTCCCATTCATTTAACCACATTGCACATTAAGGCATACATTGTTGGTATCGTCATACCAACTATACTTGCAAGATAACAACCACATGTGAAAATAACTCCTATTAACTTGGAGAAAATAACTTCCTTTCGTAAATAATACATGGAGGGGGTCACCGACTTCCTTTGATCATTAAATCATACCATTGTATTTCAAATGACTCTTTGTATCATACAGTAGTTCAAGAATAGTTCAATTCTATAAATTCCCACAATTCTCATAATCAAAACCAATTTGACATTATAGGGTTGGGGTAATAACAACTTCAAAAGTCCTAAGTTTGGGAAAATCAAAATTCCCTAGTTCATTCACCATAACCATGCATCCATAAGTTCAAAACCATATTTAAAACATAGAAATCATATATATACCATGAGAAATATTTTTTTATTCATAAACATTCAAAAACCCCAACCCTTGTTTCAAAACCAAAATAATTCTATGTGAATAACACTTTAATACATATGAATTTATAAAATTAACAATGAGGGCAGAGTCAGATGCCATTAATAGTAAGATGTATGAAGAGGAATCACCCTTGAGAGCCCTAATTGATCAATATCTTGAAAACCCGAAGTGTTCCTTTAGGAATTGGAAGTATTTGAGATGTTACTTAGATTGTTTCTGAGAGATAATGATACCCTAATAAGGTTATATGATGTGGATTTCATGTTAGGTAAGAGGGGTAATGTCTAGAATGTCTTTAACTTAAAAGCTGAAAAAGGGGCGCCATTGATTACGAGTCAACCCCTTAGCTCATAAACCCTCCTTACGACTCGGCACCATTAGTCATAACCAAGGCAGTGCCATCAAGGCACACTACATTGTTATCCTTATGACTCAATGACACCACTTGTAATGGGACCCTATAACTCGTAGGGTCAAGTCGTAGTCAACAAAGAACACAAATTGGGACTTACACTAGATACCCTACGATTACACCTAACGACTCATAATATATTCTTATGGCTCTTAGTGATCCACTCGTACTCGGAGCAGAATTAAGACACAAACTTACTTGTTTGGTTAAGACTCATCCCAACGACTAGTCAGGACACCCTGGGACTCCCAAGGTCCAGTCATAAGTAGGGCAGTGAGCTCAAAGCTCAAGAAATTTTCAAGGGACAAAATTCAAGGTTTTTTCAATTCTCTTCCACTTGGATCATTCATCCTCGAATGATGGGACAGGGAGATTGCTACCACAATTTCACTCCATATTCATCTACTCTTACCTTTAACAAACTCAAAAAATAAAGATGCCCAGGAAATTAGTCTTTCCTTTAACTAAGACAGAAAACAAAGTTGTTACGATTAACACATAACTTAAGCACAATTATCTGAAGTGGAAAACAAGAAAGGATACTTGGACTTCATGTCCTCTTGGGATTCCCAAGTAGCCTCCTCAACCTCGTTGTTCATCCATAAAACCTTTAACGAAGCTACATCTATCATCTATAACCGACAAACTTGTCAATCAAAAATTTTAATCGAGACTTCCTCATACAATAAGCAACCCAAAATACCCACCTCCTCTAAAGAAAGAACCATCGAAGGATCACCCACGCTCTTTCTTAACATCAAAACTAGAAACACCGGATGAATGGATCTCAAACTATGATGAAACTCAAACTCATATACAACACTACCAACCCTCTTCAAGACCAAGCACGGGCTGTCATACCGAGTACTGAGCTTCCCCTTTTTCCCAGAATGCATTACCCCTTCATGGGAGATACCTTAAAAAATACTCAATCTCCAACTTCAAACTCTAACTCCCTACGTTTGACATCCGCATAGAACTTTTGGTGACTTTGGGCAACTTTGAATCTATCCCGAATAACCTTCACCTTCTCTATTGCCAGGTGAACAAAATCCGGGCCAAATATTTCTGCCTCACTAACTTTGAGCCACCCAATAGGAGATCCACATATCCTATCATACAATGCCTCAAATGGAGCTATCCAAATACTAGATTGATAGCTATTACTATACATAAATTCTATAAGAGACAAATGATCAACCAAACTACCACCACAGTCAATCACTAAATCCCAAAATATACCTTCAAATGTCTAAATAGTCCTTTCCACTTGCCCAACCGACTGTGGGAGGAAAACATTACTAAGTCTTACTTTAGATCCCAAACCTTTCCAAAAAAAATGCCAAAGTTGTGATGAAAACTAGGTACCACGATCTGACATGATCTAAACAGGAATCCCATGCAAATTCATAATCTATTAGAGGAACAACTTCCCATAATCCTCTGCCGAATAATTAGTCCTCACTAGAAAGAAGTGAGCATACTTATTCATCCTATCCATGATGACCTAAATCGAATAAAACAAGTTCTGAGTTCGTGGGAGATCGGTAATGTAATCCATATTAATTATCTCCTATTTCCACGCTGGCAGTTAAATCTCTTAAGTCAACACAACGGGCCTCAAGTGCTCAACCTTCACTTGTTGACACATCATGCATTTAGACACAAAAGTGGACACATCTTGCTTCATATTGTTCCACAAAAAAATTTCCTTAAGAGCATGATACATCTTTGTCAAACTGGGATGAATGCATAACGTGACTCATGAGCCTCAGCTAAGATCTCTTTCTCAACCCATCTACATCGAGAACACATAATATGCCTTAGCACCTCAAGATACCATCGCCACCAATTTCAAAAGCTACAACCTTTTATTGTCCCATATTTCCCCTAATCTTCATTATGACAGGATCCAGTACCTGTTTTTCCTTTATTTTAGGAGCTGGGGATGACTTCGCCACCTATTACATAAACACACCACTATCTACATATTCCAAGAGACGAACTCCATGGTTATCCAAAAGGTGAATACTTTTAACCAAATCCTGCTTATGCTCATCCATATGAGCTAGACTCCTAACAGATAACCTTCTAAGAGCATCTACAACCACATTAGATTTACCTGGGTGATATTTGAGACTTATGTCGTAGTCTTTCAGCAACTCAAGTGACCTCCTCTACCTGAGATTCAACTCCTTCTGGGTGAACACATATAATAGGCTCTTATGATAAAAAAAGATATCTATATTGTCTCCATACAAATAGTGAAGCCAAATCTTCAATGCAAACACCAAAACAAACAATTCCAAGTCATAAGAAGGATAATATCTCTCGTGAACTTTCAACTACCTAGATGCATAGGCCACCACCCTACCATGCTGCATCAACACACAACCAAGTCCCGCACGGGATGCATCACAATAGACAACAAAACTATCGGTACCCTTAGGTAGAATTAATACTGGAGCTGAAGTCAACTTATCTTTTAGCTTCACAAAACTACCCTCACAAGCATTAGACCACCAGAACTTCACCTTCTTCTGGGTCACTTAGTCAATGGGGCAGCTATAGTCAACAAACCTTCTATAGTAACCTGCTAAACTCAAGAATCTCCAAATATCGGTTGGGGTCATAGGCCTAGGACACTTCTTAATCACTGCAATTTTCAAAGGATCTACCAGGATAGCTTCAGTAAAAATGACATGACGCATAAAAGTAACAACTTTCAAGTAAAACTCGCACTTCGTAAACTTAGAATACAATTGCTCATCTTTCAAAGTTTGCAACGTGATACGGAGGTGATCGGCAAGATCCGCCTCACTTTTGGAATACACCAGAGTATCATATATTAACACGATTACAAACAAATCCAAAGGGAACCATCCTTCATACACACGAACAAAATAGTGGCACCCCATGGAGTCACAATGGGACAAATATAACCATGGTTAAGGAGGCCTTTTAACTACTCTTTGAGATCTTTCAAATCAGTTAGAGCCATTCTATAGGGAAGAATAGAGATAGGACGAGTGTCTGGAAATAAGGTGAATCCCAAAATTAATATCCCTATCAGGAGAAATACCAAGAGGATCAACAGGAAAAACCTTGGGAAATTCATTAGCCATGGGAACAAATTGTCATGAAGGACCCTCCAAGTTAGAATCCTTAACTCAGACAAAATGATAAGGATATCCCTTGGAAATCAACATTCAAGCTCTAAGATATGATGTGAACCTTCCCTTAGGCACTAGAGAACCCCTTTCCCACTCAATGACCGGCCCATTAGGTAATTTCAACATAACTTTACGTGTTCAAAAATCTTGAAGGGAATGTCATGAATACAACTAATCCATCCCCAATATGACATCAAAATCAACTATGTCTAACTCTAGTAGATGTACCAGAGTTTCTCTACCACCAAGAGATACAACACAAACCCTATAAAATCTTCTAGTAACCAAAGAGTCACCCACCGGGGTAATGATAGAAAAGTGATCAATGATACACTCAAGACCAAAACCAAAATTTACAGCCACAAATGGGGTGACATAAGAAAGAGTAGACCCTGGATCAAGAAAGTAATACACATTATGTGAAAAGATTCATAACATACAAGTGACAACATTCGGAGATGTCTCAGAATCCTAGCGTGTAGCAAGAGCATAAAAGTGATTCCAACCAGTGCCGATAATAGAAGCAAAAGCGGCACCCTTCGGTGCAAGAGTTGATAAAGTGGCAACAAGAATCTTATTTACCACATAAGCAACCTTAGAAGGACAATACCTCTACAATACCAATTTGATAAAACTTAAAACACTTGTTCCCCCTTCTTTTAAAAACCCATGATAAATCTATCCGCAGAATCTATATGGAGGATATGATGGAGCCGACTGAGCCCACAAGCCTATGCTTGGTCGCCCTGGGTCCTAAACCCACCGTTATGCTGAGAATGGAGATCATCCGATGACTCAAATAAGGTGCACAAGCCGTAGAGTAGGAAATATAACCTCCCTACCTCTTTTTAGACCACTTTCCACCATTTCTAACACTCTACTGCTGACCTTTATCATGATTAGAAAATCTGAACTTCTTATTCTTCCTTTACCATATCCCCATTTGTTTCTTCTTCTCTTCCTCAACCTACTGCATATACAAAACCAATTTAGAGATGTCCATATCCTTTTTCAGCAAGGCAACCTTACTCTCTAGAATCAAATCACATATCACAAGACAAACCAGAAGCAAATTTTCTTATTCTAGCCATCATGTTAGACACTAATCGTGGAGCATATCGGGATAACTGATGGAATTTCAAGGTATACTCTTTGACTGTCATCCTACCTTGGCTCAAATTCACAAAATCTTTTGCTTTTGCCTCTCTCAACCCCTAAAGAAAGAAGCAATCCAGAAAAGCACTAGATAAATCATCCCATAGTGCAGATTCAACATCATCTCCCCTAGACTATTTCTATTCCTCATACCTTTGGTATGCAACATCCATCAACTGATAGGCTGTGAATTCAACACCCTCCATATTAGAAGCACACATAACCTGAAAAATCTTCTATATCTCATCGATATAGTTTTGTGGATCCTCCTCATCCCTAACACCAGTGAACACATAAGGACCCAGGCTCATAAACTAAAAAACCCTTATGGCCTCAGAAGATGGCACAATAGAAGCTACATGCTCAGGCTAAGAAGCTACTAACTGAGTCAACATATGAATGGGATAACTAAATTTTGTATTCGACACATCAACCTGAGGAGCTCAAGGAGTACTAAAGGGGACTGGTGGAACCCCAGGATGGCAATCAGGAATTGGACCCATGCAAATTCACAATCTCTTGGAGGAACAACTTTGCATAATTCTCTGTCGAATTATTAGCCCTCACTGGAAAGAAGTAAGCATACTTAGTCATCCTATGCACAATGAACCAAATAAACTAAAACTATTTCCAAGACCATGAAAGATCGATAAAGAAATCCATATTAATTATCTCCCATTTCTAAACTGGCAGTTCAATCTCTTTTGTCAACACACTAGGCCTCAAATGGTCAACCTTCACTTGTTGACACACCATGCATTTAGCCATAAATCTAGCCACATCTTGCTTCATATTGTTCCATAAAAAATATCCTTAAGAGCATGATAGATCTTTGTTGAACTGGGATGAATGACATAACATGACTCATGAGCCTCAACCAAGATCCTCTTACTCAACCCATCTACATCGAAAACATATAATCTGCCTTAGAACCTTAAGATACCATCGCCACCAATTCCAAAAGCCACAACCTTTTGCTGTCCTATATTTCCCTTAATCTTTATTAAGACAAGATCCAATACCTACTTTTCCTTTATTTTAGGAGCAAGGGATGAATTCACCACCTTTTATATAAACACACCACCATCCTCATATTCTAAGCAACGAACTCCAAGGTTATCCAAAAGGTGAATATCTTTCCCCAAATCCCGCTTATACTCATCCATATAAGATAGACATCCCACGAATAACATACTAAGAGCATCAACAATAATATTAGATTTACTTGGGTGATAGTCGAGACATGTCATAGTCTTTCAGCAACTCAAGCCATCTCCTCTGCCTAAGATTCAACTCCTTCTGGGTGAACACATATTGCTGGCTCTTATGATCACAAAAGATATCTACACAGACTCCATACAAATACTGACACCAAATCTTCAATGCAAACACCACAACCAATAACTCCAAGTCATGAGTAGGATAATATCTCTCATGAACTTTTAACTGCCTAGATACATAGGCCACCACCTTACCATAATACATCAACACACAGCTAAGTCCCATACAAGATTTGTCATAATAGACAAAAAACCATCGGTAAATTCAGGTAGAATCAAAACTGGGGCTGAAGTCAACTTATCTTTAGGCTTCACAGAACTATCCTCACAAGCATCAGACCACTAGAAATTTACCTTACTCTAGGTCACTTAGTCAATGGAGTAGATATAGTCGAGAAAATCTCTACAAACCTTCTATAGTAACCTGCCAAACTTAAGAAGCTCCAAATATCGGTTGGGGTCGTGGCTTAGGCCACTTTTTAATCACTATAACTTTTTGAGAATCCACCATGATCCCTTTACTAAAAATGACATGACCAATAAAAGTAATAACTTTCAAGAAAAACTCGCACTTCATAAACTTAACATACAAATACTGATCTTTCAAGGTTTGCGATCCGATAGGGAGAAGATCGGTATGATCCGACTCACTCTTAGAATACACAAGAATATCATCTATAAACACGATTATGAACAAATCTAGAAACTGACAGAAGACCCTAATCATCAATTCCATGAATTCCACTAGGAGATTAGTCAACCCAAAAAACATGACTAAGAAATCACAATGACTATACCGGATTTGGAAGGTAGTCTTAGGGATATCCATATCCATAATCTTTAGCTGATGATAAAAAAACCTAAGATCAATCCTAGAAAAGAACTTAGCTCCTTAAAGTTGGTCAAACAAGTTATCAATTCGGGGAATAAGATACTTTTTATTCACCATAACATTATTCAACTGATAGTAATTGATGCATATTCGAAGGGAATCATCCTTTGTACACACAAACAAAATGGTGGAACCCTATGAAGTCACACTGGAATGAATAAAACCCTTGATAAGGAGGTATTTCAACTGCTCCTTAACCTCTTTCAACTTTGTCAAGGCCATTCTATTGGGAAAGATAGAGATAGGATGAGTGTCTGGAAACAAGGTAAACACCAATATCAATCTCCCTATCTGGAGGGACACCAGGAAGATCAACAAAAAAAACCTTGGGGAATTCATTAACCATGGGAACATATTGAAATGAAGGACCCTCCGAGTTAGAATCATTAAACCAGACCAAATAATAAATATATCCCTTGGAAATCAACTTTTGAGATCTAAGATATGATATTTACCTTCCCTTAGGCACTAGAGAAACCCTTTCCCACTCAATGAATGGCTCATTAGGTAATTTAAACATAACTTCATGAGTTTAAAAATCAAAGAAGGCGTGGTACGAATACAACAAATCCATCCTCAATATGAAATTAAAATCAACCATGTCTAACTCTATCAGATCTACCAGAGTTTATATACCACAAAGAGATACCACACAACCCCTATAGACTCTTCTAGAAACCACATAGTCACCCATCGGGGTAGAGATACAAAAGTGATCAGGGATATACTATGCAACAAAACCAAAATTTACAGCCATAAATAGTGTAACATAAGAAAGAGTAGACCCTAGATCAAATACATAATATAAATTATGTTGAAAGAGTCCTAACATACTAGTAATGACATTGAGAGATACCTCAGAGCTCTAGCAGGGTGCAACAACATAAAAGAAATTTTAGCTAGTGCCGATAATAGAAGCAGAAGCGACACCCTTTGGTGCAAGAGCTGATAAAGTGCCAACAGGAATCTTATTTTCCCCAAAAGCAACCTTAGAAGGACAATCCCTCTGTAAGTGACTAATTTAACCATATTTAAGACACTTGTTCCCCCTTCTTCACAACATCCATAATGCATCTGCCCACATAATTTATTAGGAGGATATAATAAAGTGGACTGAGCCCCACAAACCAGTGATTAGTTGCCCTGGGTCCTAAACCCACCGTAATGCTGAGAACGACTATTACCTAAAAACTTCAGATAAAAAGCACTAGCCGTAGAGTAGGAACCTGAACTCCCCCACCTCTTCTTAGACCACTTTAAACCATCTCTAATACTCTAATGCTGACCTCCATTATGATAAAAAAATCTAAACTTCTTACTCTTCCTTTCCCCTATCTCTGCCTATTTTTTTTTCAACCTACTGTATATAAAAAACTAGTTTGGAGATGTCCATATCCTTGTTCAGCAAGGCAACCTTACTCTCTAGAATTAAATCACAAGATAACCCAGAAGCTAATTTTCTCATTTTATCCATCATGCTAGACACTAACCGGGGAGCATACTGGGATAACTGATGGAATTTCAAGGCATACTCTTTGACCGTCATCCTACCTTACCTCAGATTAACAAACTCTTTTGCTTTTTCCTCCCTCAACTCTTGAGGAAGGAAACACTCTAGAAAAGCACTAGATAAATTATCCCATAGTGTGGATTCGGTATCATCTCTCCTAGACTATTTCTATTCCTTATACCATTGGTATGCATCATCCTTCAATTGATAGGATGTGAATTCTACACCCTCAATATTAGAAACATATATAACCTAGAATATCTTTTATATCTTATCGATATAGTTTTGAGGATCTTACCCAACCATAACACCAGTGAACACATGAGGACTCAGGCTCATAAATTGGAAAACCCTTATGGCCTCAAAAGATGGCATTCTAGAATTTACACGCTGATGTGTGAGCAGATGCTAACATATTTGAGGCTTTTAACTGAGAATAATTGCAAAGTCTTAAGCAACTTTTGTTGTTTTTTGATTGTTTTATCTTTGATTTTGCAGTAGAAGTCAAGATGCAAGAGAACCAACAATGATAGAAGTGAAAGAGTTGAAATATGAAGAAAATAAAAGAGAAGTGTGGATGACGACCTTCCTGATAAGTCGTCACCACTTTGATAAGTTATCAGCTTCATCGTCAGCCTTAAACCGAGAATGGGATTCAGTTGGAAGAAGTGACGATGACATATGATAAGCCATCAGCCTTGTGATAAGCCATCATCCTTATGATAAGCCGTCAGAGTTGCTGTCAGCCTTAGAAAGAATATGGGAGCTGAGGTGGAGAAGTAACGATATTGTCTGATATGTCGTCACAGTTTTGATAAGCCATCAGGATTCACCTTCATCCTTAAGCAGAAATTGTCAAAATTAAAGAGGAGCTGATGACATCCATGATAAGTCGTCAGCCTTCTGATAAGGCATCACGCATGTCGTCACCTAATCCGAGAAGAACACTGAACTCTATGATTTTGTTTCCATAATTAGGTTAAAGTATATAAAGCATAGTTTAGGGTTTTCTAAGGAGGATTTTGAACCTATTTTGGAACGCACGTATTTTGTTATTTTCTCTCTAGTTTCTTGGCTTGAACAAAACAATTAACTTTGAAGAGATTATCATCAATATTTTGGGATTTCTACTTTGATCTAATGTGTGAAACACTTGTTGCTATTCATCTTGCTGTAAGTTCATCTTTCAAATTATTAATTCAACTTGTTGTATCGATTATTACATTATGAGTGGCTAAATCCCATTAACCCGAATTATGGGATCTATGGGTTAGGTCTTGGTAAGTTGCTAAGTGTTCAAGATTCTAAAGGTAATAGGACTCTTTGATAATTCTGAGATTTTAATTATTGTCTATTGGTTGCAAACGATAGATAGCACCTGCTTTGATTTGCTTGAGATAAGAAATCAACTGTAGTAGGAAGTGAAATATTGACAGGGACTTGGAAGCTACAAAGCTTCCGTTTAATAATTGATGCTGTAACAAGGTTAATTAACCTGAGGTGAAGTCTGGTCAGTGAATATAAATTCCCTAAGTCCGAGAGGATTAGGTAATTAAATGCTTAAGTAGGTCTAGAGACATTTAGGCATAACTTCGATAAAGACAATATGTTGTTCCTACCTATCGTGAGAATCTTGAATCACTATTAGCATCTATCAAGTACCAAAACCCATATTAAACATAATTCTGGTTTTCCATAAACTCTTGATTACAAACGCTAAAACTAAAGTGACTAACAA
Organism: Capsicum pubescens; assembly: GCA_030864215.1. Classification (NCBI taxonomy): domain Eukaryota; kingdom Viridiplantae; phylum Streptophyta; class Magnoliopsida; order Solanales; family Solanaceae; genus Capsicum; species Capsicum pubescens. Next base: position 213,428,623 of record CM061548.1, read on the forward strand.
TTATTTGCTAATCTCCAAAACCCCCATTTTATCTTTTCGTATCATTTGTTTGAATTCAACTTATAGCTATAGTTTCAAATTAGTTTAATCGCCACTCACATTGTTCCCTATGGATTCGACCCCGACTCCAAAAGTTGGGTAAATATATTGACGACGACCGCCTTGCACTAGATTGACATGTAAGTTAAGCATTATCACACGCACAAGCTGAGAATCTAATAACTGAGCCAACATATAAATGGGATAACCAAATTCCATATTCAACACATCAACCTAAGGAGCTCGAGGAGGACTAGAGAGGACCGGTGGAACTCCAGGATGACAATCAGGAATTGGACCCCTTGACCAGATCCATACCCTATAATAAGAACAGGTCCCATTAGCATTGTCCTCAAGTGGGACAGAGGAGTTTCCATAATCTTCAAATCATCCGGGAGGCATGATCTGAAAAGCGAACAAACGAGAATTAGAGAGACTCAAGAAATTAGACTCTATAAATTGAAACAACATCTAAAGAAAGGGAAACATTCCTAAATGCCTCGTAGCTTCTCCTTTATAAGTGTTTCATGCTACACAACCATAAATGAGACTTTACTTGACATGACTTTATTGGACATCCAATGACACCTAACCTCGGCTCTGATACCACCCTTTTTAAAACCTGAACCAGGGCATGGACATGATGGGTATCTCAAGTACCACGTGGACTATAAATCACCCTTGTACCCAACCAAATAAAACATACCACACCCTAAGTTTGGCTAAATTTTGAAAATATAACAAGATAACGTACAATAGTCTAAGAACGTTTTAAATATGTGTCCAAAATAAACCACCGATGACCATCCAAATAGTCGACCGACACTGGCTAATAGCCACAATAGTCTAAACAAAGCCTTCTACACTATGATAAAAAATTAAATATCAATAAAGTGTCGAGACATGACCATGGAAATAGCAGAAAACTAAATCCGAAAGAGTAGTCAAAATGTAAAGAAAACCATAATCATGAAATAAGGTATTTCTAAGTATGGAAGCTCACCACTTCAGTTTGACTCAATAGCTGATCCCGAATCTGAGTCACTAAACTGGAGGAGTAGAAGTAAGACCAATTCCTACATCACATGGGGATACAACATCCGAATATGGTTAGAGAGGTGAACGCTAGCATGTAACTCATGGTTAAGGATAACATAATACCATTATAAATAATTTAAGATTATTCAAAACTAATGCAAATAATCAAATGCATAAATATATAAATATATCACATGATGGGATTGAGAACAAGGATTAACATGTATTATAAATCTTTATCTTGGATTGTGTCACTCAAGCATCATATAATATTACCCATAGGCTATATGGGCCCTAGCTTTTACCCCCTAGTTGGGTCCCAATGCATGTAGCCTCCAGAACCAGAGAATAATCTCATATATATGCACACGAGGGAATCAAATCTCCCAATATATGACAAGGTGACTTAAGCACCAGATCATATAAGGATTTATGGGGGACTCGAACCTCCCAAAAAATAAAATATTTATATGGAGGACTTAAACCTCCTTGGTCACTTTGTCCCTCGAATTTGAAAATGTGGTTTGCAGTATCGGTCACTTGGACCTCCACTTTCATGACTCATCTATCCATCCCTTATTAAATCCTAATTAAAACAAGTATCACACATTCACATTCATTTAACCATATTCATATTAAGGCATACATTTTGGGTATCGTCATACAAACTACACTTGCAAGGTAACAACAACATGCCAAAACAACTCGCATCAACTTGGAGAAAACAACGCCCTTTGTTTATTAAATCATACCATTGTATTTTAAATGCCTCATTGTATCATGCAATAGTTCAAGACTAGTTTAATTTTACAAATTCCCACAGTTCTCATAATCAAAACCAATTTTACATTATGGGGTTGGGGTCATAACCACTTTTAAAGTCGCAAGTTTAGGTATCACAATTCCCTAGTTCATTCACCATACCCATGCACCCACAAGTTCAAAACCATAATTAAAAGATGGAAATCATATATATACTATGAGAATTATTGTTCAATTCATAAACATTCAAAATCTACAACCCTCATTTCAAAACCAAAGTAATTCTATGTGAATAACACTTTAATACATATGATTTTACTTAATTAACAGTGAGGGAAGAGTCACATGCTAGTGATATTAGGATGTACAAAGAGAAATCACCCTTGAGAGCCTTAATTGATTAACTTTTTGAAAACCCTAAGTGTTCTTGACCTTGATGATTTGGGAGTATTTAAGACGTTACTTGGATTGTTTTTGAGAAATAATGACACCTTAAAGAGGTTATATGACATGGGTTTCTAGTTGTGTAAGAGGGGAAATGTTTAGAATGCCCTAAACTTAAAAACTGAAAAAGGTCCACCTTTGATTACAAGTCAACCCCTTGGCTCGTAACCTCTCTTTATGACTAGTCACCATGAGTCGTAACCATGGTAGTACAACCAAGACACCGTACACTTTTATCCTTATGACTCAATGACACCACTCGTAATGGGACCCTATGACTCATAGGGTACAGTCGTAATCAACACATACCTAATTTGGGACTTACACTTGACACCTTATGATTACACCTAATGACTCATAATAACCAATCGTATTCAGAGTAGAGTAAGGAAAAAAACTTACTGGTTTGGTTATGACTCATCCTAATGAATCTTTAGGACACCCTACGACTCATAGGGTTCAGTTGTAACTAGGTAAGTGAGCTCAAAGCTTCATAAATTTTCAAGGGCCAAAATTTGGGTTGTTATATTATATGGAATAAATGGTTTTTATTGATCAACATGCCTTGCATTGAATCCTCAGGTTAAGTTGACATAACCCGAGAGAAATTAATGCTTGCCTTGCCCTATGATAGATTGGGCGAATTCATTCTTATCGATATTGGGTTATTTTACATTAGGGGTCATGGATATTCTATGCACTAGAATAGTGAAATGTGAATAATATGTAACAATGTGGATTCCAAATGGGTGAGTGTTTTGGTGAAAGAGTCTCATGAGCTGTAATGAAAAAGTTACCTTGCATCTACCTTAATTTTCTTTTGTTTCAATTTCTTTCTTAATATATAAAAATCACAAGAACAAGTTGTGTTATTTTTTCTTTTATTTTGGTTTTGGTCTTCACCTTTTTCATAGGTATGTCTCAAAGGATGAATTTTCCATAGAATGCTAAGAAGGGAACAACTCCAAAGAAGGACAAGGCATAGACTATAACCAAAAAGAGCAAAGGATCAACCTCTAAAGTAATCCAACAAGGCTCGAAAGTGCAAACAAAGGGAGTTTATTTTTGTAGAGAACCCGCTTAGATGAGCCTAGTATGATAAGGATCCTACATAGATAGTACGACCACTCACTAACATGGACTTGAGAACCTAGTGGGCCACAGGTAGTTTTTACCTACCTCTTCTCACTTTATATTTCTGCACTGGATAATACAATGATTTTTGGTTCGTGTGGGGCATTTTTATTATTCATTTGATGCTCTATACCTATTGTTTATTTGATGGCATTGGTTTTATTGATTGTATCGTCTTACTTATACTCTATTTTTAAATTTATTATTTTGATGTCTATTTACATATTACATTTGTGTTTTCTAGTTAATTTAGCCATCATGGTGCTTGCACGTTGATGCTTATTCACTTTATTCCTTGTGGAGACTGTTCCTCATTATCGACATGGATTTGGTTTGGCCCATATTAGGTATATTAATTATAATGTTGGGTAGTACCCTTTCCGAGCTTGTTTTAAGCACTTATATTAATGTGATACATGATTTGATGTGCATTGTTCTTGTTGCCTTTTGTATAGACGTGTCAAATAAACTCCAAGATTTTTATTTGATACTCGGTTCTTTCTTAAGGAGCAAAAATATTGTTTTTTATGTCATTTGATCTTTTATTTTTATTTTAGTTTAGTTTTTTTGTTGAATCGAGTGATAGTTCACCCATGATGGATGATAAGGCAACAACCTTAGGTGTAGTATCTAGTCTTTTGAGATGATTCAGAATAGGAAAAAGTTCAAAAAACTTTCAAAATGTCAATGGAAAAGAGTTAAATGATGTTTAAAAGTAGTTTTCTTTTTGGAAAAAATGGCAAGGATATTTATGAGCCTTCTATTGAGTGAGACCATTAAATTCAATTTTTGGCTCTCTCTTTATCGACATAAGTTTGTGACTCAGAATAACTTATTAAGCTCAAATTAATCAAATTTGTTAGGAAACTAACTTTTTGCTCTATGAGTACGATGCCATGTGTGGTGAGAATTTTGAATAATTCTTGTACATACATGTAGTATAAAACTTTCCCTGAGTTATTTTAAATCAGAGGGAATATCTGTTTGGAAGATAACTTGAGGCCATATTTAACCTATCACATAGCCAAAGTCCTACCTTATCATTGTTCCCTAGTTAACCCCTTTGAGTCTTTGGCCTATTTTTATCTCTTCTTGTTATGATAACCATGCTAAAACACCTAAACCCTTTTAAAATCTTTCTTTTTGCACTTAACCTCCTTTGATACATCACGTGATTCTAAATTATGAGATATAGGTGAAAGCCTATGTTTGGGGGGTCATGTATTTGGGATATTAATGTAAGGGTGGTTCAAACTCCAAGTTTAATGGATGAATATGATATGCTATGATTCGCCAATAAAGGTATATGTAAGGTTGTCAAATCATGTGCTTAAGATACAAGAGATATTCTTGATGATAAAGTTTAATAGCTTAGCCCATAGAACTTGAAAAAATATTAGAAAAATGAGGGGCTAAGGAAATCTTAAAGTTAGAAATCTCCTAAAAAAGTCAAAGAAGTGATGAAAGAAAATGGTGGGTTAGATTTTTTTGGTAAATGCTAAGATAAGGGTTAAGGAAAGCAACAAAAATGATTTAAAGGTGAATAACGTGGATAATTTTGAAAAATTTGGGGTAGAAAGGGATGAGCGATTGTGCTGAAGGAGGTCTTTTAGTCACTTGATCAATATACTCCTTCCCACACCTTAAAATTTTATCTAGACCTACATGGCCTTTGTGATTACAAACTAGGTAAATCTACATTAGTGGAAAAAACATAAAGGGCAAGCCTATGGTTCTCATATTTTACCCTCCCCAGACCCTACTTTGTAGGAATACACTGGGTTGGTTGTTGTTATTGAGTGTAAATTCTTTCATTATTTGAGCTCCTCTAAGATTTAAAATTCCTTGTGTGTATGGAGATAACTCTTGCATGTGAGCGGTATCTATACTTTGGGCTAGATGGTGAAGTATCACTCCCGATTTGGGTAAATAAACAAGGTAATTTGCATTGAGAATTCGACCCCAACTATGTTAGGTTACTATAATGATGATGATTGCTTACACGTCAAGGGTATAGTTTGAGCATTATCACTTATTAATAACTGATACACAAGTACATATCACCAATCAAAATTATCCCAAGAGATCATACTAGGCCAAAAAAATCCTCTAGTAAGAAGCTAATGAAATTACCCATATAAACCTCTCTGAAATCAACTGAACCATGGACAACATCATAGAAAAGATAGAGTATGTAACTCAATAATGAAGTCAATATCATAACCACTATTGGGTGATGAACCATCCAAATTGGGAAAAAAACAAACCTCAAACTTAACAACCTTAGAAACAAACTATAGAAAATGAGTTGTCAATGAATTATAATATAAACATAAAAGGACAATACTTCACTCACACTATTCCCTCAACCACCGACCATACCATGCTATCATAAGAAGGAAAACTAGTCAAGAAAGGTTGAAAGATAATCAACCAAAGTGGCCTTCTAGTCTAAATAAAAAATAATCATAAAAGATTAGTTACTAACTAGAAAATGCTAGTCTAGAAATCAATCAAATAAATTTAAATATTAGTTATAACAATATCACGAAGCAACAATATAAAGTACAGGTGACGTAAAAGGGAAAATAGCTAGTACCACTCTAGGATCAAATTAAGGCCACTATGCCATAGAAAAGAACTTCACCCGAGCTTACACCTCCAGAAAATCACAAAATCAATCCAGTGTATCCACTACTATAAAATATATCTGTGATAGTAGTCATATATGAATAAACCTACGTAAAGGCTCACAACACATAACACTATAATAGTAATGCACAAGGTCAATGATGGTTATAAATACCCAAAATTTAATTTAGATAGAAACTAAAAGATAGTAAATCAAAACTTTACCTATAACAATAAAATTTGAAGCTATTTACCCTAACCTACCCAATGAAGTACGAATCTAGATGCGCTCAACCATGGATTGAGTATTTGAATGTCCGACTAAAGTAACAAGGGCACCCCCTCTAGCTGAAGGTGACACAACTCAATGAGACTGGTCTAACTATATTGACTAATAGATAATATCTCATTATCGTCTCTCTCTAGAAAAATGATCAAACACTCCGTAATCATTATAAACCCATGAAGCTCTAATCCAATGATAAACACGAAGTGATCCCAACTAGCTGACCAACTTATTATTGGGACACACCCTCAAACAATAATTATCATGACCCAAGACTACCCCCTAGTTGTAACACAGTTCCTAGTACCACATGTGATCCTAAGCTAAACCATAGTACTAACATAATGCATGAGCATCTAAATACGAACATGAAGAAGAACTAAAATAACTAAGTGAAAGCATAATAATGAGATAAGTTATTTCAATACATTACTATTAAATATTTATAGAACTGAAGTCAGTAAAAAAAGAACTTAAACTACCTACAATGACTCTGACTGACGGTCAATAAAGCCTTTACTAATGCTGACTGTAGCTAGCCAGGATATTACCCTTAATGTAATGACCTTATTTTGGATGATTTTCCCTTTTATGTATTTTGCCTATTTTACCCTTCCTCGTGGTTGTGCTATCTGGATTATGAGTTGCTGGAATGGGTGGCATGATTCCTATGACCTTCAGGAATGTTTTGGGTAAGTTATGGTTATTTTAAAGCTTTAAGAGCTAATAATTTATTTTGGTCAACGTATCTAGATGCGAGTGTCAAATGGAAAAAAGGATTGCGATAGCATATTTGGAAAGTCAAGTTTGGGTTATCAGCGGGATTAGTTTGGTTTTTTAGCTTTTAGATCCCATTTCGACCCTTGGTTTAGAAATAATATAAAAAGTATCCAGAGGGTCAATTTCATGGTAATTATTTTTTTCATAAATTTGGTAATTCTAATGGATTTGTAACTTCCTTTACAACCAAATTTAAGTATCGGACCATGTTCATAGGGTTGAATGAATTTTGTGGGCCAAAGAAAGTTTTAGAGTATTGTTGGTGCTAGGGTGATCGAGAAAATGAACATTTGGTCATGTTCGTGATACATTGACTATTTGACTAGTTAATTAAAGCAAATATTGTGTTGTGTTCAAAACCATCGCTGATGGTTAAGTCCCAAAACAAACCATAATTCATATTTTTGACATTTTGGGAGCTAGGAATCTTTGACTTTAAAAATTTTTAATGCATTTTCCCGTATAATTAATCTCGTATAACCATTTTCTATAAAATTATAAGTCCATTTCTTATCTTTAACAAGAGATTATATTTTATTTTTTGTGATTTCTACCCTTGTTGAGAATCAAAACTTCATTTTCACCATTTTTGGGGCTTGTGAGCTCAGATTTGAATGATTTCAAAGGGGTTTTTGCGATCTCTTTCATAGGTATATTTATAATCTAATATTTATAATTTTACTCTTGATTTAAACTTCAAAAAAATTTAATTTCTTAATTTCAAAATGGGTTTTGTGGGTTTTTGCCGGTAAAACTTAAAAATGGGTTTTAGGGAATTTTGCTGGTAAAGCTTGAAATTGGGTTTTCTTTTGATTTGAACATAATTTTTAACTAACGCTTGCATGGGTTATCTAGACTTATATGAGAGTCAGGAAAATATTTCCAAAATAAAATTATGATTTTAGCCCTTTCATTTTTAGCCTATTTTTAGGGTCCTTTATTAGATCCATGTTGAATATAGTCAATAAGGGTATCATAGGCTTTATTTTGATATATATATATGGTAATTTATAATTTTGTCATGGTTGGAGATGTTTCAGGGAACTTAAGCTTTTGCCAGAAGATTTGTGTAGTATTTGGATTTATAGATCTTTGGCTAAGGCAAGTTGAGATATACCTTGATCTTTTTCCAAAGTGTTTATGTGTAATTTGATTGACTGTTGGTATGTTGTGATTCGTATAGGTTGGAGGTCCCTCTTAGATGACATGGAGAGCATCTTTGCGGGTACCAAAGTAATTGTAATTAGTTTATTTGCATTAGTTAGTATTATTACTTATAGATATCCTTAAAATAGACTGGTGTTAATAACATAGGTTTGGATTATTATTTTAGGTGCTTATATTGGGGCTTTAGAACTTTTATAGTGGTTTTATTATAATGATTGGGGTGTATCACAATTTAATGGATAATGATGCAATCACTTAAATGATTGAATGATCCAGCCTTAGATAATGCCTAGTGTTTTAATGAGCTCCTATTGGTTCTTGAGGATTTATGTCCTAATAAGATAGGTTTGTATAGTTTCACATTATTTTGTAATTGGGATTCATATTATTTTGTGTTTCCATATAGAAATTTTGTGAATTATTATTGGTATGAGAACAAATCAAGAAAATGGTGTTATTACTATTGTATGCTCGCGTGGGGTCATATGTTGTTGTTATAAGTCTATAGAGATATTATTTTCTATGTGTTACCATGTGGGGATTTAATGATGTAGTTGGACTGGTATTTATATATATTTGGTTGTTTTCTTCTTAGTGGAAATTGTCTAAGTTAGTGAATCTTGATTGGTAGGCTTATTGAGTGGATTTTGAAAGTAGTAAGAAAGGGGTGAATTACTCATTTTTCGAATAAATAGTTGACTTCTTTCAATAGACAATCGAGCACTAAATGTGGTAAAAAATACTTCAGAATATAAAGTGTTGAAGGTAAATAAAACCAAATATTATATACTAGTTGAGACCTCTAATAAGTCTTAGACCAATCCCCTTGGATTGCAAGGGATTCTACCAGTTCATTGTGAACAAAATCAAAGTACAAGATTGAGTCAAGCTTTTTGGTTATGACATACTTTTTTTTTTCTCACTTTGATACAATGCCTCACCAACATGTGTTTCTCTCCTCTCTCTTTTTAGTACACATTAAACCTTAAGAGAATGCAATGCATGAATAAAGTAGAACAAGAAACTAGAGAAGGTTGAGATAAGAGTATATTTATTTATATGACGTACAATGCTTTATATAGTAGTGATTGGACTACTACTAGACATTGGAAGCTAGAAGACAACCCAAAAGATTTTTCTTCTTAGAAAAATGAGTAAGGGTATTCAATTTCAAAGAACAGTAAAGACTAAAAGGAAAACTAACTAAGTACAATTGTAACACCTCGAGTTTGTACCCTGGATGCTACACGATGCTCATAATCTCGAAGCACTACAAGCTAAACCATGACCAGTACCTACTATAATAATAGAATAGTAATACTGCAAATATGCAAAAATTAGGAAAAAAACATGCCATAAGGATCAATACTATAGTAAAACTGAATACGGTATAATAATACCAAAACTGAAACATCCATCTGAAAAATACTCTAGTCTGGAAAGCCTTTAAACTATCAGAAATTGGGATTTGATGGGACAAGTCCCCAACTAACTCTAAACTACTAAAATAACTGAAATTCTAAAGTAATAATCATGTCCTCGAACTAAAAGGACTCACCACTAACTCTGACTGCTGAAAATCTATAACTGCTAGGGAAGATCGGGAGCCCGTGCATCTGAACCAATGATATAAAACATCATAGCGCAAAGAAAGGTATGCATTAGTACTTTGAATGTACTGGTATGCAAAGTGAGGTAGGATAAAATGTACGGGTTCATATACATGAACAATACTGACTGAATAACATGAAATATAAATGAATGAGAGTGCATACATGAATACGTAAGCTATAATTGAGATTGCGATAACACTAGATACTGAGTATGAATACTGATTAACTGATATCTAAGTCTACTAATACTGAATTACTGATAACTGAGTGACTGTATCTGACAGTCCTGAATGTGGAACTATGCTGAGTTCCGTACTAAGCTGAGTGACTGTATCTGACAGTCCTGAATATATAGAACTGAACTGAGTTCTATACTGATATTAGAACTGAGAATGAGATTGTGGGAGGTAATCATCTAACCAACATGCCCCTCTCTAAACTAATTAGGTTACAAACTGTAACCCCAGTTGGAAGGGTGTCCATACCGTGCCACGGGTAAGGACAAGCTGAGTCACCCTTATCTAGTAGGTGATCTAAACGAGAATGGTTGTACCCTCAACTAGTAGGTAGATCACCTCATCAACCCTCAAATGGTAGGTTGATGTCTCAACCTATGATGGATACATACTTTTGGAACATAAGGACCATTTCTAAGGATCACATCCTCTACTGGAAGGTGAGTCCCCATCCTTGCGTTTACTCAGTGCTGAATCCTACTCCCAACTGAATAGACCTTAGACTGATTTCTAAATTGTTCTAAGCTGGACTGAACTGTTACTGATCATACTATTTAATTGAACTGAACTGAGTTTACAGAGTTTCATGGACTGACAGAATGCTACTGAATTCTGTTAACTGACTGTGTACTACTGAGTTTACCCAAGTTCTATAACTAACTAAATTCTACTGATCATGACATGGCTGAATACTATTCTATAACTGACACTGGCTCTTGACATATAACTAAATTGTCGGGTATTAAATACCCCCAAGACTCAATAGCATGAAAAGCAAATCACTGCATGACTTTAGTGGCAGAATGGTACTAGCTCACTAACAATACATTCACCTAGGCATTTCTGTCAAACACTTGATATACATTGGGCTGTGCAAGATTAAATTCACATAATAGGATATTATGCTTGGGCTAGTCAATTCACATAGGCATTTTGACAAACACTTGAGAAGCATAGGTATTTCACATATCAATACGCATATAGTACTATCATAAATTCTACATTCAACTTGCAAATCAAGAGTTTAACATGAAGTTCACAAATTTCAATTTACAATTAACTAGTTTGCATGAAATTTTGGACAAATCATGGAGTTAGATCACCATTAACATCATAATCATGAATATATTCAAGATCCAACAAGAAACCCATGAAATCAATTAACTTAAGTTTTAAAAGAGTTTCTTGGACTCCAAGGGTGGAAGGATACCCTTGGATGAACACTTCACATACCTTAGTGCCTGAATTCTGAAAGATTGGTGGTGGTTTCTTGAGTTCTTGATTTGAAATTGATCCCCCTAGGGTTTCTGTTCTTGAGAAATTTGAGAATAATGAATGAATTTAGACTCTAAAGGGGCTTAATCTCGTGTTTTGGGGGCTGATAAATGTGGGAAAAAGACCCTATTACCCCTGAGGATACGACTTCTTAATGACTAAAACTGATCTGTCGATGCGCAGACCGATGCACTGTATAATTGACATCATAGCAATAGCCAACGCACTGCATCGAGTTTGCATTGGTTCACTGGAAATTACAATTGGGAGCTAAGGAAAATATTGATCGACGCTATGGACACCACGCCGCGCCGAGATTGCATCGATATACTATTTTAGATTCCCAAACATGGTTCAAACAAGGTCCAAAAAATATGAAACTTATCCAAAAATACCTACTGATATTCTTGATCATGAATTAACCTAAAGATTGACATTTTAAGGTCATAGTGGTTGTAAACTAGAGTTGCCAACTTACGAAGGCAAAAATAACACTAAGTTTGAATACTTAGCTAAAATTTTCTAAGTCTGTGACTCCTTAGCAAGCTTTAAAGATTGAGTTGAGCTTAGGATTTTGCGGGGTCTTACAATATCTCCCCCTTGGAAACATTCATCCTTGAATGAGACTTATTAAATTGAGAATACTGATAGACTTGATTTAGACACTGGACATGCACAACTGAAGAAGGATTCCATGACTGAAATTACTGATATACTGAATTGTCATACTGAACATGCATATCTGACGCATGAGTACATAGCTGAACATGATTCATGAATGCATGATTGGATTACTGCTAAGCTGAGTTTATATGCTGAACAGGCATGTCTGATGCATGACTAAATGACTGAACTAATTCGTAAATGCATATCTGGGTATGCAACATTAATTTATACCAAGTTGGTAGCTATATCTGAACATGAGACTGAGTAAATTTATAGGAAAACTATTACCTTGGGTTGAGTTTGAGTTTGTGGAGAAGAGGTGAGGATACTTGGCCCGTATATCTGCTTCTGCCTCCCAAGTAGCTCCTTCAATGGACTGATATAGCCAAAGAACTGACTAGAGGGACTTCTTTGTTCCTCAGTCTGCGAATCTAATAATAAAAAATTTCGACTGGGATCTCTTTATAAGAGAGGCTGTTCTAAGTATCTATGCCCTCTATAGGTACAACAACTGCTGGGTCACCTATGCATTTCTTAAGCAAGGAGACATAAAACACTAGATGCACTGAAGCTAAGTCTAAAGGCAACTCAGGCTCGTAAGCTACCTTTCTGAAACGGTTGAGAATTTGGTAAGGACCGACATATTGGGGACTGAGTTTCCCCTTATTTCCAAACCTCTTCACTCCTTTCATAGGAGAGATTTTTAAATACACAATATCACCAATATTAAACTCGAGATCCTTTTTGCGCATATCTACATACGATTTCTATCGGCTTTGAGATGTCTTAAGCAATTCCCTGATCAACTATTTCTAAGGTTTCAAATACCAAGTCAGGCCCTACCACTGTGACCTCACCCACTTAAAACCAACCAATGGGAGATCTATACCTTCTCTCATAAAGTACTTCAAATAGAGCCATATGAATGATGGAATGATAGCTGTTGTTATATGCAAATTCAATCAAATGCAAGTGGTCATCCCAACTACCTTTAAAGTCTATTGCACATGCTCACATCATATCTTCTAATGTCTGAATGGTCCTTTCTGCTTGACCATCTTTCTGAGGGTGAAAGTCTGTAATGAGATGAACTCGGGTACCAAGACCCTTTTGGAATGACTTCCAGAAATGAGAGGCGAAATGGGTACCTCGATCTGAGATATTAGACAACGGAACATCATACAATCTGAAAAACTCCCTAATATAGAGTTTAGTGTAATCCTCGCCTGAATACGAGGTATGGACTGGTAGAAAATGAGCTGATTTAGTCTTCTTATCTACAATGACCCAAACTGAATTATGCTGGCGATGAGTATGAGGCAAACCCATCACAAAGCCCATGTTCACTTATTCCCACTTCTAGGTGGGAATACTGAACTCTTGCATGGACCCACTTGGCTTCTATGCTCGATCTTAACCTGCTGACATGTTCAACACTTAGCCACAAACTCTGCAATATTTCTCTTTATCCTACTCCACCAATAAAACTCTCACAAATCACGGTACATCTTAGTGGCCCCTGGATGAATAGAGTAGCATGCACCATGTGCTTCTGTAAGAATTTGCTGTCTTTAATCATCTACACCTGGCATGCATAGCTGAACCTGGAAGCGCAACACACTATCTCCCCCTTGGGAGAAAACCTCTACCTTCTGATCTCTGACTGATTCCTTTAACATAGCTATACTGGGATCCCTATCCTGCTTTTCCCTTACCTTAAAAACTAGGGATGATTTTGAACTACTCTGCACCTATACACTACCTTCTGATGAATCGACTAAGCGAACACCTAGTCAGGTAAACTGATGAACTTCCTGAGCTAACTTCTTCTTACCATCCTCCACATGAGCAACACTACCTATAGATATCCTACTGAGAGCATCAACCACTAAATTGGATTTACCCGGATAATACAGGATACTCATGTCGTAGTGTTTCAACAACTCTAATCACCTTCTCTGATGGAGGTTTAGGTCTTTCTGAGAGAACACATACTGCAGGCTCTTATGGTCTGTGAAAAGATTAACGTGCACACCATATAAATAGTTCCTCCAAATCTTTAAGGCAAATACTACTGCTGCTAACTCAAGATCATGAGTAGGATAGTTCTTTTTATGTGGCTTAAGATATTTAGAGGTGTAGGCTATGACCTTACCTCTCTATATCAAAACACATCCCAAATCGACTCTGGAGGCATCACAATATACCACAAACCCATTTGAACAATCTGGTAGGGTCAAAACTGGAGCTGTAGTGAGTCAAGTCTTTAACTCCTGAAAACTCTTTTCACAAGAATCTGACCACTGGAATTTGACTTTCTTCTGAGTCAATCTGGACATAGGGGTGCAATAGATGAAAATCCCTTAACAAACCATCAGTAATAGACAACCAAGCCCAAGAAAAAACTAATATCTGATGGAGAAATAAGTCTAGGTTAGTTTCTCACTACATTGGTCTATTAGGGATCAACTCTAATGCCATCACCAGAAACAATATGGCCAAGGAAGGCTATTGACCTTAGCCAAAATTCACACTTACTGAATTTGGTGAATAACTGATGGTTTCTGAGAGTCTGTTGTACTATTCTGAGATGGTCTGTATGATCATGCTCACTGTAGGAGTAGACAAAAATGTCATCTATGAATACTATGAAGAACATGTTCAAGTAATACTTGAACACATGATTCATCAAGTCCATAAAAACTGCTGGGGCATTAGTAAGACCAAAGGACATGATTGAGAATTCAAAGTAACCATACCGAGTTCTGAAGGCTGTCTTCGAGATGTCACATTCTCTGACTCTGAGCAGATGATAGCCTGATCTAAGGTCTATCTTAAAAAAATAACTGGTACCCTGAAGTTGGTCAAACAAGTCATCGATTCTAGGAAGTGGGTACTTGTTCTTGATCGTGACTTTATTTAGCTGATGGTAAGCAATACACATTCTGAAAGAACTGTCTTTCTTACGCACGAATAAAACTGGTGCACCCCACAGGGATATACTGGGTCTGATGAATCCCTTATCTAGTAGATCCTTTAACTGTTCTTTTAATTCTTAGAGTTCTGCAGATGCCATTCTGTATGGAAGAATAGATATGGGCTGAGTATCTAGAAACGAGTCTATTATGAAGTAGATTTCCCTTTTGGAAGGAACTCCGGGGATATCTTCGGGAAACACATCTAGGAATTCACATACTACAGATAATGATTCAAGAGTAGGGGTTTCTGAACTAGAGTCCTGAACTCGAATGAGATAATAGACAGATCCCTTAGATATCATTTTTCTCGCCCGAAGGTAAAACACAAGCTGGCCCCTAAGTGCTGAAGTACTACCTCTCCACTCTAGGACGAGCTCATTCGAAAATTAAAAATATACAATTCTAATTCTGTAGTCGATTGAGTCATAGCAGGAATGAAGCCAATCCATGTCGATAATGACATTAAAATTGGTCATTGATGTTTTGGATTTTGACGGAATATTTTGGGCCTTTTTCTTAGGATAATTGTGTGTTTTCTAGCAATTATTATTTATTTAACATTTGAATTTAGTTTTTTTAGGACAAAAACTGAGTATGAAGAATAACTTGGAAAAACTGGGCAAAATAAGAGAAAAATGACAAGTGATGACTTAGGCGACGGACCGTCGGCCTAACCGTCGTCCAGAAGCAAAAGGTAGTGTCACTAGAAGTCTTGCGATGGTCCAAGCGATGGACCGTCGATCCTACGATGAAACGTCACCCGACCCATCGCCAATAAATAAAATGCAGTATCACTGAAGCTCCAGTGATGGTCCAGGAGATGGACCGTCGCCTCAGCGATGAACCATCGCCCGACCCGTCAAGCATGACGCGGTAATTCTGAGTTTAAATTTTAAACCCCAGTTCTTGGAATCATATAAATACTAAGTATTAGGTTTTATTTCAATAAATTTGGACAATATTCTCATACTTTCTCCTCACTGAAAGCATGGTAATACTTTTCTTTGAGATTTGAAGCTAGAAACTAAGATCTAATTATTATTTTCATATCTTACATTAAAGATTGAGAAGAACAATATTGTAACTTTTGTAAGTACTCTCTTGAAGATATTCATGAACATCAATACATCTTTGATATCTTTTATTGAGATGAGTAGCTAAACTCCCATAACTAGGGTTATGGGAACCTTGATGTAGAGAGCTGCTTGGGGTTGTGAATCCATCTGATTCCTAACATCTATCTAAATTGCATGAATCTCTCTTCATTATAATGACATCTCTTGGTTGAAAACTTGAGAAGTGATTCCATGAACACCACTTGTCTTAACAAGAAAGTGGATGTTGGGAGAATAGGTGATTCACATAAAATCTAGAGGTTTACTTCTTGGGTTAAGGGTTAATGCCCTAACAGGATCAACCCTCATGAGAGTTCTATTGAATAATACATGAATACTTTAAGTTCGAAAGAAGTAAAGGGTGAAATACCCATTAGGTTGAGAAACAAGTTGGTAATTCTTAGAATTCAATATTTTTTGCAATTGAAATTATAAGTTAGAAATCATTCACAAATTCACAACCTTAACTGTTTGAACATCTTGGTGAGCATAACTCTAGTTAACTCATTCTCATTAAGATTATACTTACATTAACTCTCATTAGCTGGACCTCTGTGTGATACAAGAACAAAAGAATATTATTAATAAATTAAAACCCCCATTTATTCTGGAACCTTAGATCAATGGTTCATTAAGAATAAGCTTACTTAGTTGCACAAGTATTCCTAATGGAATTCGACCCCAACCTTTGTTGGATTCTATATTTGATAATGACCGCTTGCACTTTCGTAAGAAAGTTGTAATTTAGGCATATCAAATTTTGGCACCGTTACCGGGGAATACGATTGTCAATTAAGTTTGTGATTATTAATTGACCTTTGGTCAAAGTTTTCCAAATTTTACTTTTTGTTTGTTGTTTTTGTTTTGTGCTGGTTGATCATCTTGTATGCTAAGTACACGAAAATCAGGTGAACCTTTATTACTTATTCATATAGAACTTCAACTTATTGGTAGAATGAATGGTCAACAGGACCTAGAGAGAGTATCTGCTCAGCAGGAAACAGCTAGACTAGATGCCTGGGCAGCTGCACAAGTGAACCAGCACAATATGGATAATGTAGGCCAGTAACTAAACCTAGATGATGATGATCTGGGTGATGATGATTTATTAAATCTGGTCAACCCATGGCATGCAAACAATGTGCCTACACCGGTAAGTAGGAATGTCAACAGAAAATACCCTGTTCGGGCGAGACTAGAATGCCAGGCCATCCAATTTGATCTAAAAGATGATAATGATGACTTTGATGGAGCTGGTGCAACATGCGCTATTATTCCTCTGCCCTTAGAACTTGGAGCCAAGTTTAATATCAAAAGCACTATGATCTAGTTATTGAATCTCAAAGGACTGTTCGGTGGACTTGCGGGTGATAACCCAAATATGCATTTAGTTAATTTTATCTCGATATGCAAATCGTTTGACAACCCAGGAGTTGGGAAAAATACTATTCGATTGTGGCTATTTTTATTGTCTCTATCTGGGGAGATAACTTTATGGTTGAATGGGATAACTCCCGACTCTATTACCAACTGGAGGCAATTGAAAGATGCTTTCCTAGAAAGGTTCTTTATGCCATTCAAGAGGGCACAATTGAAAGATGAGATCAACAACTTCAGAAAACTTCCAACTAAGGCTCTTTATGAGACTTGGGAGAGGTTCAAGAAGAAGATTATGTAGAGTCCAAATCATCAGATGACTAACGTTCACCTGATGGAGATCTTAGATTGAGCCTTGAAATCTGTGACTAAGACAATAGTGAATAATACTGTAGGTGGGGCATTCATGGATCTTACTTTTCCTAAAGAAGCTGAGATGCTTGATCGTATGATGAAACAAAGTAGATCTTGGCATACCAGGGATTTTGAGGTAGCAAGATCTACTATATCTATTAGTATGACCGTAGAGCAGAGGCGGATGGAAGAAGAACCTAACTAGGACATAGCTCACATGAAAATATAGATGGATTTTCTTATTAAGCACTTATTATTGGGAAAGATAGAGAAGGTTAAAGCTATAACATCACAGCGAAGGGCTGACCTCGATTTTGAGGAGGAAGCCAATTACTTGAACAATCAGTTTTTTTTAAGGCAGTGGACAAAGAAACCAAGGTCGAAACTACTATGAAAAATCTGGCTATAAGAATCGTGACCAAGGAAATTGGAAGAATAAAAATGAAAGGAGTAATTTGATACGCCCAAATAACAACTTTCTTACAAAAGTGTAAGAGGTCGTTATCAAATATAGAACCCAACAAAGGTTGGGGTCAAATCCCACAGGGAGTATTTGTGCAACTAAGTAAGCTGATTCTTAATGGACTGTTGATCTAAGGTTTCAGATTAAATGGGATTTTAATGTATTAATAATATTCTTTTATTTTTGTATCACACAGAGGTCCTGCTAATGAGAGTTAATGCAAGTATAATCTCAATGAGAATGAGTTAACTAGAGTTATGCTCACCAAGATGTTCAAATAGTCAGAGTTGTAACTTTGTGCTTGATTTCTAACTTATAATTTCAATTGTAAGAAATATTGAATTCTAAGAATTACCAACTTGTTTCTCAACCTAATGGGTATTTCAACCTTTAATTCTTTCAAACTTAAAGGATTCATGTATTATTCAATAGAACTCTCATGAGGGTTGATCCCGTTAGGGCATTAAACCTTAACCCAAAGGGTAAACCTATGGATTTCATGTGAATCACCTCTTTTCTCAATATCCACTTTCTTAGTCAAACAAGTGGTGTTCATGGGCTCACTTCTTAAGTTTTCAACCAAGAGATTTCATTATAATGAAGAGAGATTCATGTAATTTAGATAGATGTTAGGAATCAGATGGATTCACAACCCTAAGCAGTTCTCTACATCAAGGCTCTCATAGCCCTAGCTATTGGAGTTTAGCTAATCATCTCCATAAAATATATCAAAGACATATTGATGTTCATGAATAGATTCAAGAGAGTACTTACAAAAGTTACAATATTGTTCTTCTCAACCTTCAATGGAAAATATAGAAATAATAATCAAATCTTAGTTTCTAGCTTCAAATCTAGAAGAAAGGTGTTACCATGCTCTCAGTAGAGGATATGATAATACTTTCCAAAGTCACCAAAATAAAACCTATTACTTAGTATTTATATTATTCTAGTAACTGAGGTTTATAATTTAAACTCAGAATTGCCACATTCTATAGAAGAGCTACCTACCTTGGAGCTGAAAGAGTTGCTCGGCCATTTGAGGTATGTGTTCCTGGGCAGTGTGAATACATTACCTGTTATTATTGCGGCTGAACTGGGTAAGAAATAGGTGGAAGCCCTCACCTTTGTTCTTAAGAGATATAAGAGGGCTATTGGTTGAAAATTACAGATATCATCAATATTCCTCCTGGTATATGTACACATAAAATTCAGCTAGAGGAGGATTGTATCTCGAGTATTGAGCACCAGTGTTATGTAAACCCTCCTATGCAAGAGGTAGTGAAGAAAAAAAATTATCAAGTGTCTAGACGCAGGGGTGGTATACTACATTTCAGACAGTAAGTGGGCGAATCCTGTTCAGTGTGTGCCCAAGAAAGGGGGCATGACAATTGTGGGTAATGAGAAAAATGAGTTGATCCTACTCAGGCCTGGTACTAGGTGGTAGGTGTGTATGGATTAAAGAAACTCAACTCATGGACACTGAAGGACCACTTCCCAATGCCTTTCATGGATCATATGCTTGATCGGCTAGCGGGAAGGGGTTGGTATTATTTCTTAGATGGGTACTCTAGTTACAACCAGATTTCTATTGCTCCTGAATATTAGGAAAAAAAGACATTCACATGCCTATATGGTGCGTTTTCTTATAAACGGATGCCTTTCGGTTTGTGTAATGCACCCGCCACTTTTCAGCACTGCATGATGTCGATATTTTTTGATATGGTTGAAGACACCTTGGAGGTGTTTATGGATGACTTCTTGGTGGTTGGTGATTATTTTAAGATCTGCTTGCTGAATCTTATTCGGGCATTGCAGCAATGTGAAAAGTTCAACTTTGTCCTTAACTGGGGAAATGCCACTTCATAGTGAAGGAGGGCATTGCTCTTGGTTACAAAATTTCTGATAAAGGCATTAAGGTAGATAAGGAAAAGGTTGAAGTGATTGAGAAACTACCTCTCCCTATCTTAGTCAAAGGGGTACATAGCTTTCTTGGTCATGCGGGGTTCTACCGCAGGTTTATAAATGACTTCTCAAAGATTGCAAACCAACTTTGCAAACTTTTGGAGAAGGAGGCTTAGTTCACTTTTGATGATGACTACAGTAAGGCTTTTGAATGCCTTAAGCTGAAACTAATGGAGGCTCTAATTATTTTTTCTCCTGATTGGATGAAGCTGTTCGAGATTATGTGTGATGCCAGTGGAGTGACACTTGGAGCTGTTCTTGGCCAAAAGAAAGAGAAGATGTTCCATCCAATATATTATACAAGTAAGTCCCTAAATGGGTCTTAAAAGAATTATACTGTGACTGAGAAGGAACTTCTAGCAGTTGTGTATGCTTTTAAGAAGTTTCAGGCATATTTTTTAGGTATCCAGGTAGTGGTGCACACTGGCCACTCTGCCTTGAGGTACTTAATGGTGAATAAGGATGCTAAGCCAAGGTTGATCCGGTGGGTATTGCTACTTCAGTAATTTGACTTTGAAGTCAAGGATCAAAAGGGATGTGAGAATCAGGTGGTAGATCACCTATCTGGACTCGAAGGCGAGTAAGAAGTTGGGGACGAGCTAGAGATTGATGATTCCTTTTCGGATGAGAAAATATTGGCTGCAGTGCTCGAAAAAGTACCTTGGTATGATGACTTCACAAACTATCTGGTAAGTGAAGTAATGTCGAAGAATATTTCCTTTCATCAAAGAAAAAGGTTTCTCCATGATGTGACACATTATTTCTGGGATGAGCCATATCTGTTTCGGCGGTGTGTGAATCGCATTATTAGGCGGTGCATCCCAGAAGTAGATATGTTGAGTATACTGGAAACGAGTCATGATTCCCCAGTTGGAGGTCACCATGAAGGTGATCGGACTACAAGAAAAGTGCCTCAGAGCGGCTACTATTGGCCTACCATGTTCAAAGATGCCTACTAGTTCATCAAGAGATGTGACCAATGTGAAAGGAAAGGGTCTATCTCAAAGAACCATGAGATGCCAATGTCTAAAATTCTAGAGGTTGAATTATTTGATGTATAGGGCATTGACTTCATGGGGCCCTTCGTGAGCTCATTTGGGATGAAGTACATATTGGTCGCCGTTGACCACGTGTCAAAATGGGTTAAGGCAGTGGATTTGGCAGATAATGAAGGAAAGCGTGTTGTTGCATTCTTAAAGAGAAATATCTTATCTTGCTTTAGGGTACTATGCACCATCATAAGTGATGGAGGATCACACTTTTGCAATAAAATGTTTAGAGCTACCTTGGAAAAATATGGAGTTAAGCAGCATAAGGTGGCTACCCCATACCACCCTCAGACCAGTGGGCAAGTGGAAATCTCTAATCGAGAAATCAAAGCTATCCTTGCCAAGACTGTAAATGCTAGTAGGACAGATTGGTCTAGGAAGCTGGACGATGACTTATGGGCATATCGAACAGCTTTCAAGACACCTATTGGCATGTCACCATACCAATTAGTTTATCGTAAGGCATATCATTTGCTGATTGAGCTGGAGCATAAAACTCTATAGGCACTAAAGCGGCTTAACTTGAACTGGAATGAGGCAGCTGATATAAGACTGGGGCAGCTGAATAAGATAGATGAATTCCATCTCAGAGTTTATGAAAGACTAATCTATACAAGAAAAGAATGAAGAAGTACCATGACTGCAGAATTGAAAAGTGGGATTTTTAGAAAGGTGATTTGGTGCTTCTCTTTAACTCCAGACTAGAGATTGTTTTGGGTAAACTCAAATCTAAATGGTTTGGCCCATTTAAAGTTCACCAAGTCTACTCGTCTAGAGTAGTGGAACTTGAAAATGAAGATGGAAGTGTCTTTAAGGTTAACGGGCAGTATGTGAAACTGTATATCAGTCCAATGGGCTCGATGTATTACTACCATCTATCTTGATAAAGTCTAAGTAATCAAGATAACTGAGTCATGCTGCGATGATAAATAGACGCTAGTGGGAGGCAACCCACATTGTGTTGTTGTAAAGCATTAACATAAGTTATTTTGTTGTTTTATACAAGTTGAAGGGTTTGTGTAAGTGTGCAGGTATAACAATGCAGGAAACTAGAAGGTGAAGGAGTTAGGGGTGAACGATGGACCAACTAATGGACCATCGCGGCCTTGACGGGCCGTTGTTGGGAACCATCATAACAAATGCTAAAAACTAGGTTACTGAAAAGTAGCGATGGGTTAAGCGATGCACTGTCTTAAGCTCGATGGATTGTCGGCCCAACCATCACCAACAAGTTGCAAAACAAGGTTATTGGAAGGGGTGATAGATCATCCGACGGACTATCGCACCTGCAATGGACCGTCGCTTGAACTGTTGCACCCGAGATGGACCGTCGCTTGAACTGTCGCACTTAACCCTAGTTGAGAGGGTCGGGTCGAATCAATTTCAGTTGCTGAATATTTCATCCATATCTGACCCAAACGGGTTTTAATGGATAATTTATAGTGGTTAATTAGCGCTCCAACTATTCAAGTGCCTGAGAATATTTATTTTTCATGCATTCAACATACCTGAGTCTTTTCATTGTCTTTTAAAAATTTTCCTCTTCCTTTTCCCATCTATTTAAATTCTATTTTTTTTTTTATCTTTCCATCACAAGTAAAACAAAGTCTATCACAAAAGTAAAGGCCCATCTATTGTTCTGTGTTTAGTTTGCAAGTTAGAGTAGTGATCAAGTACTATATTACTAAGGTATGATCTTTTCATCACTTTATATTTTATTCAATATGAGGAACAAATGAAGTAGGTGAAGGTAATAATGTTGAAACAATTCTATCTTCTCTTATTGAGACTGTGTTGGTTTGAATTAAGTTGAAACCTAATAAACACTTCCCTGGGTGAAGTTTGAGTAGCGCATGGACAAAAAATGGCAAAATTTGTGATGTATTATTGACATAAATTCCATGAAAATCGTGTTTAAAATGAGTGTATTCCAGGTATTCAACACAATGCCAAAATAAGGCTCAAATTTGAAAAGTGCAGGCGACGGTTTGTGCAATAGACCGTTGGACCCCCGACGAACCATCGCTTGAAACCATCTTAACTACCACATAATTGAAGCTATTGGAATCGACCCGACGGTTGGGGTCGACGGACCCTCGCAGACCCAATGGACCATCACCCTATCCGTTGCTGGTCAAAATTTTTTCTTTCTTCTGGTTTGAGTTTGTAAACTGATAAATGCTTTGCTTATAAGTAATATGGAAAACAAAATACCACCAACCAAAGGCAAGGGTAAAGGCAAAAGAGCCAGGAAAGATCCATCACGGGGTTTGGATGCACCGGCATGCAACACCCGACAAAGACGTCAGGTGATTTATTCATCCCTCTAGTCTGAAGATCAAGGTGAAAGAAGTAGCAACAGTAGCTCTAGATTGAGACCAGTTGAGGAAGGTGTTGAAATATCTAAACCTATCCAAGAGAAGGTTTCAGAATAGGATGACCCGACCATGATTCAGTGCAAGGACCCACAACTGCAGGAAGCTAGCAGATGGCAGGTTGAAGGCGCTCATGATCATTTCTACAAAGGGATCGAGAAAATGGACAAGTTGGAAGTAAAGAGACCTATTTTCGAGGAACATCAAATTGTGAGAACAACACTGCATAAGTATCTAGAACTCGAGCACCGATTCAATGAATATGAGTTGGCATGGATGAGTAGGCCACTCAGAACCTATCAACCGAATCTGGTACGTGAGTTTTTTGCCAACTACTTGGCATTGCTGGAGAAAGACTGTTCCCCAAGTGCATCAGTTATTGACATGAGCAATCTAGATACAGTTCCTGTGCATGGAGTCAACATAGATATCTCAGAGCGTACATTGAATAGATTCCTGTTTGGACCAGCATATCAGATACCGGGTGCAATACCAAAGTTGGTGCATCAATTGTTCACGGGGACCAAACAAAGGCCATGGCTGGCCAGAATATTGACAGAGGAAGGAGAGCCTGCGTGGTTACACAATCCCCACGAACGAATATCTAAGTCGTCCCTAAGCTTTAGGGCTAAGTTCTAGTGGGCAATTGTGAGACTGAGGTTGATGCCAACAGGCGGTGATAACCGTTTAGAAATTACTAGAGCTATAATTGTTGCTGCATTGATTGAGGGATTAACAGTGGATTTTGGCCACATTATTGCCGATGAATTATTTACCCGCACTCATAATACCATGACTGCGCTGCCATTTCTAAGTCTTATCCCTTTGATCAGCGGAGTTGATAATAAGGTCCGGGCAATGCACAAACAAGATATTGAGAAGACAAGGGATGACTCAAGGTTTGATATAAGAGTCAAAAGACCTCCAGCCCATCAAACTCAGTCGGTACCAGTTCCTGAATTATCAGAGGTTCTTTCAGGTATGCCATTACCTCTTGCTATGTATATGCCTCCTACTATATCAGTAGGTTTAGCTTCGATGCCTATCGGGGGGACTACAGATTTTGTATCAGTACTGCCCTAATATTTTGAATATAGGCTGAACTAGGAGAACTTTGCAAAGTCGGTCCGAGCCTAGAAAAGGTTTGAAAAATAGTTACCTACATGGGGGGCAGATTTCAAACCCTTTGTTGAAAGAATCGTAGAGGCAGCAGTACGTCCTTTCAGGAAAATTCAACTAAGAATGGATGATATGCAGGACCGAATCAATAAGAAGCTGGATGCCATATCTATTTAGGATTTTACCAAATTTATGGTGGAGTTTAGACAGGACCAGACAAATATAGCAGAGCAAAATGAAAGCCACAACAGCCCATGTTTGATCCATCTTAGATTGAAAGTGATGAGGACGAAGGTAGTGTTGACTTAATGGAGAGACAGATCAATGAAAAGGGTAAGAAGGTAGCAAAGACAGATGAAAAAGCCGAGAAAGCTGCAAAGAGAGAAGCTAAGAAAAGGAAACTTGAAGCCATAAAACTGAAAGAGAGAGAAGACTATGATCTATAAAAAGCACTTAAGAGGTCGAAGAGAATAGAGGAAAAGTGAAAGAAGAGGCTGCGGGATGAAGATACATGTGTTTCCACCAGTTCAATCCCAGATAGGAGGCCAATTTCTGACCTTATTCACCATGAGATCCCTCCAATTCTGGAAGATGTTGATGTGAGGACCCCTACCACCATAGGGGTCAATGTTGCTGAAGACAAGGACAAAGCAGCCTTAGACCATTTGACTGACGCCTCATCTGACTGAGAGGCTGTACAAGTATTTTCCTCCTTTTGTTATTACTTAGCATGAATTGAGGACATTGCATTATTTTTTGAGGGGGAATGATACTTGTACCATGGGGGTTTTTGTTACCAATGTTCTTTTCCCTCAAGTTTTATCTAGGAGAATCGACATGTCTAGTTTGCATTTTTATTTTCATGGGATGTGTTGTAAATATCATCAAGTGATTATTTATATAAGTAATTTTCTATTCTGTTGGCATCATTGTGCATATATGGATGACAAGTGATTGTGGCAAAGTATTTTGAATTTTTGAATAATTATTTCCTTTTACTATGTGGTAAAGTGTTGTGCAACCATTTGTGACTCTGAAACTGGCATTAGAATGTAAAGTGAAGCAAAGCATAGCTATGTGATATGAATCCCAAGAATTAGTAGGATAGGAATTAACTCAGTGCCTGTGTGTGTGAGTATTTGAGTAGTTCTTGCATAAGTGTTACACCGAGAACTTGCTCGGTTCATTGGATATTTTCGTGTGTTTGACCTAATATGATAGGATAGTAGGCCTCCTTGTTTTGTTAGTCCACTTAGCCAAAATAATGACCCACCAAAAACATTTTGTTTCCTTTGTAAACCCTATTGAGTTTTGTTAGTGTTTTTTCTGTCCAAATAAGTTTGATTCACACTCTAGAAGGTGTTAACACTTAGCTTTGGCCCTGGTCCAATTTTGGACATTGTGTACTTTAACTTAGGCAAATTGCCTAAGTTAAGAGTGGCTACTGTTGGATTGTTGGCGTCCTAGGAGGGCGATTTGAAGTTGATTTGAGAGTTAGCATCTGACCCTGTTCTAGTTAGCTATCTAAATAGATATTATGCACCTCAACTAACTGCATCAGTATAAGTTGAGGGTGGCTGATGCTGCAATAACTGAATAGTAATACTACAAATATGCAAAAATTAGGCGGAAAACATGACATAAGGTTCAATACTATAATAAAACTGAATACGGTATAACAATACCAAAATTGAAACATCTGTCTGAAAAATACTCTAGTTGGGAAAACCTCTAAACTGTCTGAAACAGGGAGTTGATGGGCCAAGTCCCCAACTAACTTTGAAATACTAAAATAACTGAAATGCTGAAGTAATAATCATGTCCTTGAACTATGAGGACTCACCACTAACTCTGACGGCTGAAAATCTGTAACTGCTAGGTATGATCGGGAGCCCGTGCATCTGAACCTATGATATAAAACGTCATAGTGCAAAGAAAGGTATGCGTCAGTACATTAAATATACTGGTATGTAAAGTGAGGTAGGCTTAAATACACGGGTTCATATGCATGAACAAACTGACTGAATAACATGAAATATAACTGAAGGAGAGTACATGCATGAATACGTAAACTGTAATTGAGATCGTGATAACACTGGATACTGAGTCTGAATACTGATTAACTAATATATGAGTCTACTGATAATGAATTACTGATAACTGAGTGACTATATCTGACAATCCTGAATATGGAACTGTGCTGAGTTTCGTACTGAGCTGAGTGACTGTATCTGAAAGTCCTGAATATGTAGAACTGAACTGAGTTCTATACTGAGATTGGAATTGAGACTGAGACTATGAGAGGTAATCATCTAACCGACATGCCCCTCTTTGAACTGATTGGGGTCCAACCTATAACCCCATTGGAAAGGGTGTCCATACTATGCCACGGGTAAATATAAGCTAAGTCACCCTCATTTAGCAGGTGTTCTGAATGAGAATGGTGGTACCCTCAACTGGAAGGTAGATCACCTCATCAACCCTCAATTGGCAGGTTGATGTCTCAACCTACACTGGCTACGTAGTTCTGGAATAAAAGGACTGCTTCTAAGGATCACACCCTCTACTGGCAAGTAAGTCCCCATCCTTGGGTTCACTCGGTGCTAAATCCTACTCCCAACTGAATAGACCTTGGACTGATTTCTAAACTGTTCTAAGTTGGACTGAACTATTACCGATTATACTGTTTAACTGAACTGAACTGAGTTTACATAGTTCCGTGGATTGAAAGAATACTACTGAATTTTGACAAACACTTGAGAAGAATGGGTATTTCATATATCAATACGCATGTAGTACTATCATGAATTCTACATTCAACTTGCAACTCAAGAGTTTAACATGAAGTTCACAAAGTTCAATTCACAATTAACTAGTTTGTCTGAAACTTGGGACAAATCATGGAGTTAGATCACCATTAACATCATAATCATGAATACATTCAAGATCCAACAAGAAATCCATGAAATCAATTAACTTAAATTTTAAAAGAGTTTCTTAGAGTCCAAGGGTGGAAGGATACCCTTGGATGAACACTTCACATACCTTAGTGCCTGAATTCTGAAAGATTGGTGGTGGTTTCTTGAGTTCATGATTTGAAATTGCTCCCTCTAGGGTTTCTGTTCTTGAGAAATTTGAGAATAATGAATGAATTTAGCCTCTAAAGGGGCTTAATCTCGTGTTTTGGAGGCTGATAAACATGGGAAAAAGACCTTATTACCCCTGAGGATGCGGCTTTTTAATAATGTAAAATTAAATTGTTGATGCGCAGACCGACGCATTGCATCATTGACATTAACGCGATAGCCAACACGCCGCATCGAGTCCGCGTCGGTTCATTGGAAATTGCCACTGGGAGCCATGGAAAATATTGATCAATGCGATGGCCACCACGCCGCGCTGAGATTGCGTCGATACACTATTTTGGATACCTAAACGTGGTTCAAACAAGGTCCAAAAAATATGAAACTCATCTGGGAATACCTACTGACATTCCTGATCATTAATTAACCTAAAGATTGACATTTTAAGGTCATAAAGATCGCGAACTAGAGTTACCAACTTACAAAGCCCAAAATGCCACTATGTTTGAATACTTAGCTAAAATTTTCTAAGTCTGGGACCCCTTATAAAGCTTAAAAGACTGAGTTGAGCTTAGGATTTTGCGGGGTCTTACAACAATATATACATGAAAGAAAGATGTGGAAATCCCATGATTTAAACAATCCATTTAATGTAGCAAATCTTCCTTCTTTCCTGGAATGCCTCTTGATTTTTTTCAATATCCCTTTTTTTTTTAGTATAAATGATGATTTCGTCTGATTTTGCCTGGAAGTAAATTTCCAACAATCTTTCTTTCATTTAGTAAATTTTGTGAGATGCTTCTTCCTTTTTAAGTATTTGAAAAGAGATTCTTTTTCTTCAATTCTTGTAATCAAATCAAGCCAAGGAACATTCATCAAAACTTAAAATTATCGATCTTTTCCTTTTTTAAGGATGAAAATAAATTAGATTATTTCCCTATTCAGGTTTCCTAAGTCACAAAATTATTTAACTTCCCTGAATGGCTGGCTCCTGACTTTCCCTGTATTTTAGGAAAAATACTATTCTTGGCCTTTGACATCAATCAAAAGAGGGAATCCACATAATGCCAATTCCCTGTTCACAGTAATCCACAAAGCCTAAAAAAAACCAAACAAGTATCAGCTGGGACATGCCCTCGATGATAGCCAAAAATAAGTTGAATAAAAGTCTGATATAAATTAACATGAAGTAACAACCTTCTGGAAGAAGGAGGCTCACCACTTTAAGCTATCTGCTGACAACCAGGAAGTCTTGATCACTGTGAAGAAAAATAGTAGTGTATCTATTCCCTACATCGCGTGGAGATACAACATCCGAAGATGGTTAGCGGGTTGAGCACTAGCATGTAACTCAGGGTAGAGGGGATAAAATAATACCTAGATCAACAGTAGAAATCATTTAAACAAATGCACAAAATCTGAGGAACATACATATATATCATATGCTTTCATAGGGAACAAAGCTTAGCATGAAGTATAACATTGACCTTGTCACGACCCAAACCGTGGCCCTGGCCGTGACGAGTATTCCAAACCATAAAGGCCTGAAACACCCCTATCTGTCTGGTAATCATGAACATAATTCATATAATAAAAGAAATGCGGAAGATACATAATATAACGAAAACATGGTCAAGAATCATATGAAAAAAATAATGGGGAATAATGTCCCACAATCTCAATAAACATCTCGAAAACCGCCTGCGAAATCTCAACTACATGACTGAAACAAGTAACTATCTGAAAACTGGGACAAGGCCCCCAGTAGAACAAAAACTAATAAATGATCAATGAAACTGCTAGATATTAGGCCTTCCGGAATATAGAAGGCTCACCAAGGGACTCTGTAAATCTGTCTGAGGAATCTACTGATTTTCTGGACCCCTAGACTGTGCCTCCGAACCTGGGAGGGAAGGGGGTCAATACAAAAGTACTGGTACGCAAAGAAATAAAAACAAAAACATAATATTTTTACAAAATATAGGTGAGAGCCATTATAAAGCAGTTTCATATCAAATCACTTGAAAACACATGGGCAAAATGTAATAGTTTTCAACAACAATGTAATGCAGCTGAGCTAGGTGGAATACCTTACATATAACATTTACACCAACTTTCAAACCTCGGTTGCCGCCGAGATTAGAGTATAAGTGAGGGGAAGACACACAAGATCACACAACAGGGTGTCCTGACCCAATAAAGTATAGTAGTGCCCAAGATCACTTAGGCTGGGCTCCTAACTATAGTCCCAATTCGGGAATGACATAAAGTCAAGTACATAAGATCACTTAGCCTGGTACCAAATTCCCATGTCGGCAAACACGGTTTCCAGCGATGAGCCCTTACACTCAAATGCCTTCTTCGGGCATCCACCTATCTCATGAAAAATCAATGCATTCAACTTCATTTAATTCCATCACATATCATATTCTGTAGCGTATCATCATACCCGACTTTCAAGACATAAATATCACATCATTCTTTCATGCAACCATTATATTCATCATATTTCAACGAAACAACCCTCTCCTTGCAAGTCAAAAGTCATAACCATTTTCGAAGTATCTCATGTCATGCTTGTCAAGATAATTTCAAACATTTCATATCATATGAGAATTCTCATATAAAGAGAGGGATTTCATATAATTCATTCTCTCAAGTTAACATCTTTTCGGAATACATGCATATACGTATATCTTATATCAAATCACTTCGGGAATAGGCTTAAAAACCAAATTAATATCATAAAAACGTTTAAAACATAATCATATTCGTAATTTCAAAACCTCCATTTTGAAAACATGAACTTTAAAGCCCATGAGATTTTTTAGATAACCCCACGTACCTCTATATGCGAAATAATAGGTGCTTCTTGAAGCCTATATTGCGGGAATTCCAAATCTTCAATTTGTTTTGAAAACCCACAGTTGAATCTTGAGTTTCTTGGGTTTTTATTTTGGAACCCTAAGGAGAGATCTTGAGAGAAAATTTGAGAAAAGGATTATATTTTGATGAATTGGGGGCTAAATCTGGTGTTATTGATGAAATTTAGGTGAGGTGAAATGACTAAAATGCCCCTAAGAAAACAAACAAAGTCGAAACTGTCCCTCAGTTGACAAACTGATAGGATGAAGTAAAACAAGTATAACTCCTTACTCAGATGTTGGATTTGGATAAAACCAGTTGCATTGGAAAGAAGGCTCAAAGAGGTTTCATTTGATAGGTAGAATCTCTCCCAGTTCATTATATTTAGTGAGTTATGATTGTTTGAAGTTGACCCTGAAATGATGAAAACTGGACAATAGGCTATGCGTTTTGCTACTGTTTTAAAATCCAAACGCAGCCTTATGCGTTCCAAAAATTCTGAAACTTATCCGAGATGTACTATGAGCTTGCCCAATCGTAATGCAACTTGAAAATCTAAAAATGGATATCGGGAAGGTTGAAAAGTTGTATCTCAAAGATTGCCAGCTAAAATGACTCTAAGTCCTCATTACACTTAGAAAAAATTTCAAGGTTTTAAGTCTAAGAGTACTCAATTAAAGGCTAATCCATGCACGACTTTTACGGGGTGTTACATTACCTCCCCCTTGGGATCATTCGTCCTTGAATGATGGGTAGGAACTTGTTGAATCCTTAAAGTTATGGAATAACGCGGACACGACATGTCCTCGAATAAAGAATACACTGATTTGAAACATGACCATATGGCTGGAACTACTGATATTCTGAATTCTTATATCGGACATGCATATCTGATGCATGGAATACACGACTGAAGCTACTCATAAGCTGAGTTCTCATAATGAACATGCATATTTGATGCATGGATTTGTTACTGAGTTGTTCTCATGAATGCAGAACTGGATACACTGATAATATGAACTTTTTCTATTGGACATGCATTTCTAATGCATGCATATCTGACTGAACTGACGTATGAACGTATGACTGAATACGCAATGATAACTGGTGCGAAGCTTGTAATAAGAATCTATGCATGCAATTGAATGGGGTATCTCCCCCTTGGGACCCTATGTCCCTCTATGAATGCTCAATTCACTAAGATGCTCAGAAAACTAAGGCGATGCACAGGGCACGTACGAATTGAATCATAACTGAACCTCTAGAATCTGAATCTAATGCATGATGCATGAGCTGGGCTATACTCTCAACTACTGGTATACTCTATCTTAAAATAGTAGCATGTCTGAGATTTCGAGTAGCATGAACAAATGAAAAGACGAGAAAACAAGTCATGCAAATCTGACTGTTAAACTGACTTACTGACTATACAAACTAAATTATGCAGGACCTTCATACTTAACTGGAGTATCTCTTCAACACTCTCTCTAAAAAAGTTTTGGCAGTAATAGGGAGCCACGAATCTTGGGTATGGATTACACAAGACATCCAACTGAGGAAATCACAACATTGACACTACTCTGCAGTCTGGAATATAGACATAAAACTCATAAATTAGGATAGAATTACCATACCTTTGGCAATACAACTTCTTACTGTCAAGCTTAGCACACTTCTCGAATATCACTTAACTATACTATTCCCTATAAATATCATATTCATTCAATTCGGCTTAAAATTCTCATATGAGCATTGACAATTTTTTCTACTAATGTCTAAAATAGCTTAATCCTTACACCGCGATCAAGCCTAACTCTAAGTCACAAAAATACAACATGCTACACCACGCTATTATTCTAAACCATATGATGCCACCTTCTATACCTCTTTTAAAAATCACCTCCTAAGCATAACATGCCTTACCACTTCAATGACTACTCTGAACTCTTAATATGAAGTCGCTAATGCATATTGCGACCTTCCACTACAATCCCAAAATGTCATTCAAGCCTATTTTATAACCGCATGTTAACTTCAAGGAAACCACCCATAAATACATACTTTACATAGTTTCTAAACTATTGTCAATATAACTCCCACGCGCTACCCTAAAAACATACACACATAAACTTTTCCACTAACCATCACATCTATCAAAGACTTTCCCCCAACCTTACTTTACACTTAAGGCCTTATCTAAAAAAAAGCATACTAGGATCTTCCATCAGCAAGAAACACTTACTCATCACCACTATCATCACATAAAGAGGAGTCACTAAAGATTAGAACATAAGATCTTGAAGCATGGAAGGATATTATATGAAACTTGACACTTAATTGAGGCCTGAGGAATGGCAAAACAACATTCGAGATTTATCAAAGAAAGATCTAAATTAGGACATACATGGATATGAACTATATTTTACCCATCATAAAGAATATAGAATGGATTTATGGGAACTGAGAACACTATAAAGCGTGAATACATGAGTCATGAGCTGCATGACCTCAATTTAGAGTTCATAACATATGGATGTGATCCCGACTGCTGAATGAACTGAAGTTCCTCATTTAGGAATCTGGAGGAGCACGTGATTCTCTATCATATATATGAACATGAACTATGATTATCGAACTGACATGCAAGGCATGAACATGTATTGGGATCACTGAAAAATACTGAGATAGGAATGGGTTGAGTCTCACCCTCCCTTTCTGACGTTCTATACCGTCATGACATCACTACTAGAATCTGAGAGCCTGACTTAGTTACTTGTTCTATCATATCCCCCTTGGCTTTAAGCCATCGTCTTAAGCTTGGGAGATCCCTTACTAGAATTTAAGCTTACCTGCACTCATTGCACTCTGGGGTCTGAAATATGACAATATGCAAAATTAATAGAACTTAACTCGAAAGACCACACATGAAAGTGGAAAGCCCACTGCTAATACTACCTTTTGAGATACACTCTATATTTCGATAGCCCCAATAGTCATAGTATAAGGCTTGCACACTTATTTCTATTGGTTCAACCATCAAAACTCAAACTTAGATTCTAACACTTAACATGGATATCACCAAGCCTTTGATGAACCAAATAACTTTCGACATAGCGTACCAATATCGCGACTCCAAACTTATGTCTCATCACTATGAGAATCAAGATCATAATAAAGGCCCAACACTACCAATCAAAACTCTTTAACTTGGCTATCTAGAACACCATATACCATCTAACTAGTCTTTTTCCACCTAGTAACTCAACGGTACCACTAGCCACACAAATCATGAATAGCCTTAGAAAAATACTGCAACCTCATATCACCTTGGCATACTTCTACATCATACATACACCATCATACTTCATTGTGAATCAGTTAAACATAATCTCTTGCGTACACTGTTCAAGCCTATTAGATCACTTCTATAAAACTGGTATCATTACCCGAGCAATCATTTCATCCACCTTCATGGACTTCAATGGTTCAAACTTGATGTCTAGTGCTAAACATAATTTTTACAAACCAACCTTACGCATAATTCTCACTTGGAAACTATAAAATAAACATCAAGAAACACTAGTATGCTAGAACTTCACAACCACAATAATCGATCATGACCTTACGACTTTCCTTATCATAATCCATTTGCGCGTACTATTTCAACACATCAAGCCTACTAATTTAATCTCACAAAACATGTATCATCAATCTCATGCCACCATTCTTACATCCACATTCTACATTAAATTCAAGCCAATGGTCTAGCATCAATCATCTACCACCAATGACGAGTGCAACATACTATGCTAGTCCATAAAATTGACACATTCTATTCAAACACCTCAAAATCCACTACATACCTTCTCACAAGTTGTACTAGTTTACAACTACCAACAAAAAGAAGGTCAAGGGGTAAAATTACATAATAGACATGATCAACTTTAATCTTATATTATAACCCCATACAATCTTTTCTACTTATATGGATTTCTCACCTCATACTTGCTTACTCAATCATACATTTAGACTGCCTTCAATTTCCACAACAACCATGAGTCTATAATTATAACTTACTGGCTAATATAGCCATTTTCACACTTCAAGCAACCGAAAAATCACCCTGACTAACAACTCCTTCTCTACCTTCTACTAAACTAACACACAAGGACGTATGACTTCATTACCAACTCAATCTCTAATGAAAAGATCCGACTATACAAATATTCAACCAACACAAGAACAACAAGTTGAACAACAAGTTGCTAGTGAATCAAAATAGGCCTCACACGGCTTCACTAGACTTTGATTTTTTTGTGTTTTGAAAAAGAAAATGAAATGAATAACAAAGCAACTATGCTAGTGAATCGAAAAGCCCCACACGGCTTCACTAGACTTTGATTTTTTTTTCAAAAACACCATGATAACAAAATTATATATTACAAGAGATAGAAAGTTGATACACAATATACAATGATCTAAGGATACACATCTTACTCTGTATAAATAAAAATTTAAGTCAAACACTTCCTCCACGGACTACCATACAATCCGCAATTAGTAATACCATATTAGCCTACCACAAAAAAAATGGTAAATCATTCTCAATCAATGGTTATTTGGCTATAAATATTTATTTACACAAAGTTCACCCTCACTCTGACCCCTAACCTTGTGACTTAATATCACCAACTTCTTGGTCTAATTTTACTACCAATAGGTCATGGAAATAAAACTTTAACTTATGCTACTATTCGGGTGGAAATACAGTTCCAACATTCTGCTATACATTGTCCACATCTGTAACAAGATTTTTAGAGGGACTAGATGCACTTAATACCTTAAGCTGGAAAGCACGATTCCATCAAGATCGATGTTTACATAATAATCAACACATATTGAAGCACTAACAGACTCCCCTCGAGTCTTTGAACAATTTTTAAAATCTTATATGACTCAATCGGAAAGGACAATATCAAGTAGATTCTAAACTTTTTGCACTTGAATCACCCCAATAATGGGACATGTCTGAGAACATCAGAGTATGGAAAGAATTTTGGGATGACTTTACTTTCATATGGGCGACACCATAAAACAAATGAGAGTATGAAAGAGGAACACTTTGACTCTATTGCACGAACTAGACATGAAGAAAGAGAGACATTCCTAAATGCCTAGTAGCCTCCTGCTTATAAGTGTGGTGCGCTACACACCCATAAATAAGACTCTACCCGATGCGATTTTGCAGACACCCTGGGACCATGAACCGTTCTTTGATACAAAGTTTGTCACGACCCGAACCGGGGTCCTGGCCGTGACGAGTATTCCGAACCATAAAGGCCCGAAACACCCCTATCTTTTTGGTAATCATGCATATAATTCAATGATAAAAGAAATGCGGAAGATACACAATATAATGGAAACATGGTCAAGAATCATATGAAAATAATAATGGGGAATAATGTCCCACAATCCCAATCAACATCTCGAAAATCGTCTGCGAAATCTCTACTACATGACTGAAACAAGTAAATATCTGAAAACTGGGACAAGGCCCCCAGTAGACCCAAAACTAATAAGTGATCAATGAAACTACCAGATATTAGGCCTTCCGGAATATAGAAGGCTCACCAAGGGACTCTGTAAATCTGTCTGAGGAATCTACTGATTTTCTGGACCCCTAGACTGTGCCTCCGAACCTGGGAGGGAAGGGGTCAATACAAAAGTACTGGTACGCAGAGAAATCAAAACAAAAACTTAAGATTTTTATAAAATATAGGTGAGAGCCATTATAAATCAGTTTCATATCAAATCACTTGAAAACACATGGGCAAAATGTAATAGTTTTCAACAACAATGTAATGCAGCTGAGCTAGGTGGAATACCCTACATATAACATTTACACCAACTATCAAACCTCGGTTGCCGCCGAGATTAGAGTATAAGTGAGTGGAAGACACACAAGATGACACAACAGGGTGTCCCGACCCAAAAAAGTATAGTAGTGCCCAAGATCACTTAGGCTGGGCTCCTAACCATAGTCCCAATTTGGGAAAGACATAAAGTCAAGTACATAAGATCACTTAGCCTGGTACCAAATTCCCATGTCGGCAAACACGGTTTCCAGCGATGAGTCCTTACACTCAAACGCCTTCTTCGGACATCCACCTATCTCATAAAAAATCAATGCATTCAACTACATTTAATTCCATCACATATCATATTCTGTAGGGTATCGTCCTAACTTACAAGCCATCAATATCACATCATTCTTTCATGAAACCATTATATTCATCATATTTCAACGAAACAACCCTCTCCTTGCAAGTCAAAAGTCATAACCATTTTTGAAATATCTCATGTCATGCTTGTCAAGATAATTTCAAACATTTTATATCATATGAGAATTCAAAACAAAATCATATCAATAGAGCGATTTAATATAATTCATGCTCTCAAGTTAACATCTTTTCGGAATACATGCATATATGTATATCTTATATCAAATCAGTTCGGGAATAGGCCTAAAGACCAAATCAATATCATAAAAACGTTTAAAATATAATCATATTTGTAATTTCAAAACCCCCATTTTGAAAACATGAATTTTAAAGCCCATGAGATTTTTGAGATAACCCCACGTACCTCTAGATGAGGAAATAATAGGTGCTTCTTGAAGCCTACGTTGCGGGAATTCCAAATCTTCAACTTGTTTTGA
The DNA here is from genome assembly GCA_030864215.1 of Capsicum pubescens. NCBI lineage: Eukaryota > Viridiplantae > Streptophyta > Magnoliopsida > Solanales > Solanaceae > Capsicum > Capsicum pubescens. Next base: position 213,466,155 of record CM061548.1, read on the forward strand.
AAACCCAAGGTTGAATCTTGAGTTGCTTGGGTTTTTATTTTGAAACCCTAAGGAGAGTTCTTGAGAGAAAATTTGAGAAAAGGATTATATTTTGATGAATTGGGGTCTAAATTTGGTGTTATAGACGAAATTTGGGTGAGGTGAAATGATTAAAATGCCCCTAAGAAAACAAACAAAGTCAAAACTGTCCCTCAGTTGACAAGATGACAGGATGAAGTAAAACGGATATAACTCCTTACTCAGATGTTGGATTTGAATGAAACCAGTTTCATTGGAATGAAGACTCAAAGATATTTTATTTGATAGGTAGAAGATCTACCAGTTCATTATATTCAGGGAGTTATGATCATTTTAAGTTGACCCTGAAATGCTGAAAATTGGGCAATAGGCTATGCGTTTTGCTACTGTTTTGAAATCCAAACGCAGTCTTATACGTTCCGAAAAATTCTGAAACTTATCTGAGATGTACTATGAGATTTCTCGATCGTAACGCAACTTGAAAATCTAAAAACAGATGTCGGTAAGGTTGAAAAGTTGTATTCCAAAGTTTGCCAGCTAAAATGACTCTAAGTCCTCATTACACTTAGAAAATTTTCAAGTTTTTAAGTCTAAGAGTACTCTATTAAAGGCTAATCCATGCACGACTTTTACAGGGTGTTACAGACCTGGGTTGTCTAGCTTAACCGTCATAATAGTACCCACGAGCTATAATGGCCCCAGCTCATAACCCCTGGTCGAGCCCCAGTGCGTGTAGCCACACGAACTGGAGAATAATTATAATATATATGTACGAGGGACTCAAACTTCCAAATTCTATACTAAGGGTGACTTGAACACCAAATCATGTAATTAGGGGTACGCGAACCACCGGATCATTTAAACCCCCATGCAGGTAAATGTTATTTCCAATGTTGATCCTTTCAGGACCTGCACATTCACGACTTTGCTACACAACTCCCTTTAATCCCGGTTAAAATAATTAGCACATAGCCTATTTAATCAATCAAGGAGTCATTCATTAAGGCACATCATAGGTATCATCATACCCTTATTATTGCAATCTTATCATTTTGCCAAACCAAACAATTTAGCAAACTGGGTCTCTAACCCATCAGCCTATGGGATTTCAACCCATTTAGCCATTTGGGACTCTAACCCAAAAACCAACAGGACTCTGAATAAATTTAACTAATTGGGACACAAACTCGTTTAGTCAATTGGCACTCAAACCAATTTAATCAATTGGGGCTTAAACCAATTTGTCAATTGGAACTTAAACCCATTTAGTCAATAGGGACACAAACCCATTTATGTTTCAATAAACCTTTTTATTCCATGCAATAGTTCAAAAGATATTTGTATAGGCATATTCTCATATTCAAACCAATTTCACAATAGTGGTTAGGGTTATTATAAATTGAATAGACAACACTCACAAAAATTAGGGAAATTTACAATTCCTAGTTTATTCACCACAACAATTTACTCCACAAGTTCAAAACCATAAATAAAGCTTGAACAATTTTATGTAAACTACGGGAAATGTTACTCAGAAAAAAAGCATTCAAAACCCTCAACCCATGTTTCAAAACCAATCATCAAAACCTTATGAATAACAGTTTAAAACACATGTTTTAACAAAATAATATTTGGGAAAAAGTAACATGCTTGAGATATCAAGATTTACGGAGAGAAATCCACCCTTGAAAGTGCTAGATGCCAATTTCTTGAAACCCTAGCTTTGTCTTGACTTAGGGATTTGAGAGAGTAAAGTGAGTATTTTGATTTTGTTAAATGATGAGAATTATGCCTCAAAGGTGTTTTATGTACGTGGGTTCTAAGTGGGGAATACGGTAAATGACCATAATGCCAATACTTAAAATGATGGGATTTATCGCCCAATCACTAGGGGTCTCATGATGACTCGTTAAAACATGTTACGACACATCGCCATGAGTTTTAGTAAAGATAGTGACATTAGGGTTCTTCACTGTTAACCTTACAAATTGCACCCTATGTCTTCTAATGAGACCCTATGACTCATATGGTCTAGTAAGTCAATACAGAATCCATTTGGGCATACACTGGTCATCTTACGATTGGGACATTATGACTTGTATAGAGTCATTATGACTCTTGACCTAGTGTATTAATCAAAATAGTAGAATGGATACTACATACTGGTAAGGTTATGATTTGGGTTATGCTACCTGTATAGAAACCTTATGACTCATAGAGTGAGTTGTAGGTTGGGTAGTAAGATTCACAGGTCAAGAAATATTCAAGGTCAAAAATTTGGGGTGCTACATTCTCCCCACTTAGGATCATTCATCCTTGAATGATGGTTCAAGGTATCCTTTAATAGGATTTAACACAGAAACAGAACCACACTTACCTATAATAAAGATAGAAAACAAAGATGTTGAGAAAAATGCATACCTTAAGCACGATTATCTAAAACAGGGAACAAGGGTGGATATTTGGACTCCATGTCCTTTTCAGCTTCCCAAGACGTTTCCTCTACCCCATATAAAGCATATAGTAACCAGTATAACCACGCTTCTCTATTATGCTTTTTTCTATGAACCCAACATTACACACTTTGAATTTCCTAATCCCCCTCCACAAAACACATAACTACGAGGGCCTGAGTATAATGGCATATTGTTCCATGTAAAAATCTAAGTTGGAATAGAAAGTTCTACCTAGGCTATAGGACCCTATACTTCACATCTCTCTAATAATACTACCCCAACTTTGCTCACTATAATAAGGGTTTTACCATATCTCCCCTTCTTAAATATTTCTCATAACAAAAGTTCGTCATACTCTGCCATCTTCATCTATGGCCTCAACTCGAGTATTCACCTTAAATTACTTATTTGAGTGTGGATAATCTATACATATCTGGAAGGGACTATCTTTCTTATGCACAAAGAGAACAGGAGCATCCCACGGAGAAACACTAAGGCGGATAAAACCCTTATCAAGAAGATCTTTCAACTGCTCTATAAGTTCTTTCAACTCAGCTGAAGACATTGTATTAGGAGGGATAGCAATTGGACAAGTATTTAGAAGAAGATCAATCTGAGAATCGGTTTTCCTATCGGGAGAAATACCAGGAAGACCATCTCCTTTTTCTGAGATTAAGCTCTTTCTGAATGAACACATATCGAAGACTCTTGTGATCATAAAAGATATCCATGTGAATAATATACAAATAATTCCACCATATTTTCAAAGCAAACATAACCACCAATAACCCTAAATCATGAGTAGGATAATTCCTCACAATTACCTTCAACATCCTGGAAGCATAGGCAATCACCTTCCCATGATGCATCAAAACATAATCAGGCCCTACCCGAGATGCATCACAATAAACCACAAACCCATCATTTCCTTTCGGCAAAGTTAGGATTGGAGCCAAAGTCAACTTATCATTCAACTTCTCAAAACTCCCTTCATAAGCATCCGACCAAGAAAAATTAACCTTATTCTGAGTAAACTTTGTTAAAGGAGTATCTATCGAAGAAAATCTTTCCACAAACCACCTATAATACCCGACTAAAAGTAAGAAACTCTGAATATCGGATGGAGTCAGGGGACTAGGCCACCTCTTAACCACAACAACATTCTGCAGATCCACCATGATCCCTCCACTTAAAATAATATGGCCTAATAAAGTCACAGTATTCAACTAGAATTCACACCTAGAGAACTTAGCATACAACTGTTGTTCCTTTAAGGTCTGCAAAACAACATGAAGGTGATTTACATTATCCACCTCACTCTTCGAATGAACCAGAATATCATTAATAAACACAATGATGAACAGATCCAAATACTTCCTAAACACCCTGTTCATCAAGTCCATAAATGCTGCCGGAGCATTACTAAACCCAAATGACATCACCATGAACTCAAAATGCCCATTCCGAGTACAAAAAACCGTCTTAGGATATCTATCTTCCTAATATTAAGTTGATGATACCCAGACTGAAGATCTACCTTAGAAAAGAACTTGGCATCATATAACTATTCAAACAAATCATCTATCTGAGGAAGAGGATACTTGTTCTTGACCATCACCTTGTTCAACTACCTATAGTCAATGCACATCTGAAGGGAACCATTCTTTTTGCGCATAAACAACACCGGTGCACCCCATGAAGAAACACTAGGATGAATAAATTCCTTATCTAGAAGATACTTAAGTTGCTCCTTGAGTTCCCTCAACTAAGTCGGAGCCATTATATATAGAGAAATAGATATTGGACGAGTGTCCGAAAGAAAATCAATACCAAACTCTATTTCCCTATTCGGAGGAACACCAGTAAGGTAAAGACTTATGGAAGATCATTAACCACAGGCACCAAAAATAAAGAAGGACCTTACCAGTAACGACATGAGGTAATGTATCAGATTATTTTTGGGATGCCATATCATAAAACCTGTTCCATCCATCACTAGGACCAGGAGCAGTAAAAGAAGAAGATACCACCCCACCAGGTGTAGGAGCAGAAGATAAAGCCATATGAATCTTATTCACCCCTATAACAACCTTATTGACCAAACAAACCTTAAGCCAATGGCCTATCTGACCATATTTGATGTATTTATCCCATTCTTTCTGTCAATAGCCCAGATGAGGACGAACACAGAATCAACAAGGAGGACACAAAGAAATTGACTGATTTATGCTTGCTTGAGATTGGGAAAACTATGCCTAAGAATTATAACCACCTTGATAACGCCTATCTCCCGACTGACAATGAGCACTCACAGAAAAGGAACAAAAACTCCCCCACTTTTTTTCTGCCACTTGCCACCATCTCTACCACCCTGATACTGAACACCTTTCTTATTATAAAACCTGCTCCTCTTCCACTGCCTATCCCTAAACTATGAAAAGTCAACCTAGAGATGTCCATATCTTTAATAAACAAGGAAGTCTAGCTCTCCAGAATCAAATCTCTATTCAACCCAGAAGTGAACTACCCCATTCTCAACCTTATATAAGCCACTAAAATTAGGACCATGTAATTTGCTAATTGTCAGTGCGATAGTAGCGCGTTGCACCAGGGGTTCAGATCGGGAAAATTTCATGAATAATTAAAGTTGCACCTAGGGTTAAAACAGTCTTTTCCCATGATTTTATTCCGCCAAGATGTGGGGTTTAAGCCCTAAAAATGTGTAAAACCCTTAATTATTCACTTTTCCCCAAAATTAAAAGGCAGTTCTCTCTGAAGAAAACAAATCCTAGCTCTCAAGAATCAAGGTCAATCCCAAGAATCTTTACAAGAAATCTAAGAATCTCACCAATTAAGGTATGTTGGATGTTCATCTATGGGTCCCTTACACCCATGGAGTCAAAAAATCCATTTTTAAATCTTCAAGAATTATGATTCATGATTTACATGTATGAAATTGGATTGTGTTCATGTTTTGACATTTATTGAGTTTCAATTCATGATTAATGGTAGATTTCATGAAGCTGTATAGCATGTATGTTGAGTTGAGTAATCCCCATGATATAATCCATGAATTTGTAAGTTGATTGTTGTATCCATGTTAACCCTAAGTGTTTATGATTCAATGAACCAAGTATGCTTCCCATGTGTTTGATAAATTGTCTATGAGAATGAAATAATGCCATTATAGAATGCTAACTCCCCATTCATGTACAAGTTAATGTATTACAAGTGTTTGATGAAATGTCTTTATGAATGATTTGTGACCAAGTGAACATTGTTATGTTATTCAAGATTATGCTTTTCTTTACTTTTCATGTTATTTAGTCCTGGGGGTATTTAATACCAAATAATTTAGTTGTTACTTAGAGCCAGTGTCAGTTACAGAATAGTATAAGTCATGTCATAATTAGTAGTACTCTCAGTCTCTTACAAAATTCAGTAGAATTCAGTCTGTTATAGAACATAGGAAAACTCAGTAATATCAGTATCAATCCAGTCCAATTTAGTATACTTAGTTCAGTTTCTTTCAGTTGGGAGTAGGATTCGGCACCGAGTGAACCCAAGGATGGGGGCTCACCTACTAGCAGAGGGTGTGATCCTTAAAAAAAATCCTTGCATTCCAGAACTATGTATCTAGCATAGGTTGAGACATCAAACCTGCCAGTTGAGGGTTGATGAGGTGCTCTACCTGCCAGTAGAGGGTACCACCATTCTCATTTAGGGAATTTTCCAGAAAAGGGTTACTCTTCAACTTGTCTTTACCCGTGGCATGGTACTAACATCCTTCCAATTGGGGTTATAGATTGGACCACTATTAGTTTAGATTGGGCCATGTCGGTTAGATCATTACCTCCCATAGTTTCAATTTTAGTCTCAGTCTTCAGAATAGAACTTAATTCAGTTCTACTGAATTAGGACTATCAGATACAGTTATTCAGTTATTAGTAATTTAGATTATCAGTGATATCATATTATCAGTATATTCAGTTATCAGATTTAGTTCCAAGCTACTCAGTTACAGTATTCACAGTATGTTCAGTAGTTACAGATCCTCCTTGTATGCAAATCCAACTCTTGCATATCATTTAGTCAATTATAGTTCATGCATATGAACCTTTGCATTCAGACTTACCTAATCGAGCATACCAGTATATTCCCACATACTAACACATACTTTCCTGTGCTATGATGTTTCATATCATAGGTTCGGACGCTCAGGCTCCTGACCGTGCTTAGCCATATTCATCCAGTGGTAGAAGATTTAGCAGTGAGTCCTTATCTATTGAGGATATGCTTTTCTTTTAGTATTTTATCTTAGCAGTATTTTAGTAGATGGAGTTAGTTGGGGGATTGTTCCATCAACTCCACTATCAGACAGATTTAGTTAGAGATTTTTCAGACTAGATTTTCAGATATTATTTCAGATTCAGATGTTATATTTTATTAGTATTTATGATGTTTTGAACCTTATGGCATTTGTTTTGCATTAATTTTAGTATTATTGTTTAGTGCTCACAACAAATATCATTCATGGGTTAGCTTGTGGTCCTTCGGGGTCGCAAGCACCGTGTGATGACTTGGGGGTAGTCTCGGGTCGTTACAAACTTGGTATCAGAGCCTAAGTTTAATAGAGTCCTAGGAAGTCTGAAAAGCCACATCGAATATAGTCTTGTGCATGGGTGTGTAGCGCACCACACTTATGGACAGGAGGCTATGAGATATTTTAGGAAAAAGTTTCCCTTCTTTCATGTCTCAAATCATGCTATAGAAAGGTCCTCTAAGAAAGTTATACAGATTCTCATCTTGGCCTATTCTTGCTAGCCCTGCCTTGTTTTCAAGCTAATAGAAACAATCAAGATCGATCAATCCTAACAGATAGAGATTTCTCAGGAAGTTCCTTACATACAATTATGGGATTTTATGTAGGATCGAAAGTATCCCATCAGTGCCCTCATGAGTAAGAAAGATTCCATTCATGATTCATGAAAAAAAATTAGGCATTTAGCCAAACTCAGGTGTTCTTTTAGATCCCTCCTCAGAATCCTATGATAACATATGCCCTAGAGTTAAAAGCAAGGACCTAGAGGTTTAGCAGTAGTAAAATAGGGATAGTATTATCTAAATTTGAGTAGATTATATTTTATGGGGCAAGTTGTATGAAAGGTGAATTAGTAGGCTTGAAATAATGTATGCAAGAAGTTAAGTTTGTTGATTTGAAATATGTGTTGTGAATGTGATATTTGTAGGCTATGATGAAATTAGTATGGTTATTAAAGATTTGTGGGTATCCATGATATGCATTAGAATCTGAGTTTGAATCTTTGAAGATTGAGCTAGTAGAAAGAAGAGTGAGAATTATAAGATTTATCGGTGTTGATGTTGCTATATGATGATTGTTGGATCTATAGAAAGCTATGAATTGTATATAAAAAAAGTACTAGCAGTGGACCTTACGTTATCAAGAGTTGTCTCTCAGGATGAGTTCAGTGTTTATGAGTATTATTGTATCTCAGACTCTAAAAGTAAAGTGGTAACAATTTAGTTTGGAGTTTATTAAGTGATCCACAAATTTAGAATGATGACTTTAACCTAAGGGGGAGATGGTAGTACAGTACATGGTAGAAGACCATGCATGCTTACAGTTCCTAGTATAAGGAGTTCCAGTTCACTCTGTAGTACGAATCAGGTTCCATAAGTTCAGAAATTCCAAACTTAGGTTATGCAGTTCATGACACACGTATTCATATTTCCCAGTATGCTCAGTTCTCATGACTTATGTTACACTCTAAATGGTCCATGAATTTTAATCTATGCCATGTGTTCCTCAGGCCTTAGTAGTGTGCTGAAGTCATTCAGTCATTTTTTAGTTAGATGGTGTCTCGTACATCATCACAGTTTTCCTTAAACCTACTCAGTCCCATATTCAGTACCGTTACAAACTTGGTATCAGTTACCATCTCATATCATTTTCATGTCAGTCATGTATTTCATAAATTAATTTTTAGCCATGGAATTATCCATCAGATATGCATGTTCAGTATATAAGTTCAGTCTATCTGACCAGTCATGTAATCATACTTCAGTTGTACATGTCTAGTTTAGTATGTAAACTTAGTTTGTCTATACTTTCTTAGCTTAACTAGCCACATTCGAGGATGAATGTTCTCAAGGGGGAGATATTGTAATACCTCGTATTTACCTAGTCTAGATTAACCCTCAGTACATGAGTTATCCTAAATAATTTTTTTGAAATAATTAATAATTTTTATAGTTGAGCCTACCATTACGTAGAAAATTCAATTACCTTTTCAAGGATATAAAACTCACCTAGATCCTACAACCGGGTAAGAAGTTATGGCGATTTTAAGTTTCAATCTTTAAACATCATCATTCTGGCCAGTAGAACGTCACGGAGTGTGTTAGAATAGCAACTGTCAATTTCCAGTGTTGATCTGTGATATTGGCGCATCACTCCATAGACCCAGTTGACAATTATCAATTTTTGTGTACCGACGTGATTCCACCGCATCGCGGTGCACATCCAGTTCACAAACAAAGTGGAAACACGATACCACCGCATCGCGACACCATGTAATTTCCCAGTTGTCATTTTCCAGTGGATTGGCGCGATAGTGGCGCGTCGCGCCAGGGGTCCAGATTGGGAAAATTTCACAATAAATTAAAGTTGCTCCCAAGGTTAAAACAATCTTTTCCCATGATTTAATTCCGCCCAGGTGTGGGATTTAAGCCCTAAAAATGTGTAAAATCCTTCATTATTCACTTTTCCCCAAAATCAAAAAGCAGTTCTCTCTCAAGAAAACAAACCCTAGCGCTCAAGAATCAAGGTCAATCCCAAGAATCTCTACAAGAACTCCAAGAATCTCACCAATTAAGGTATGTTAGATGTTCATCTATAGGTTCCTTCCACCCATAGAGTCAAAAAATCTATTTTTAAAGCTTCAAGAATTATGATTCATGATTTACATGTATGAAATTGGATTTTGTTCATGTTTTGACATTTATTGAGTTTCAATCCATGATTAATGGTAGATTCCATGAAGTTGTATAGCATGAATGTTGAATTGAGTAATCCCCATGTTATCATCCATGAATTTGCAAGTTGATTGTTGTATCCATGTTAATCCTAAGTGTTTATGATTCAATGAACCAAGTATGCTTCCCATGTGTTTGAGAAATTGTCTATGAGAATGAAATAATGCCATTGTAGCATGCTAACATATATTCCCCATTCATGTACAAGTTAATGCATTACAAGTGTTTGATGAAATGTCTCTATGAATGAATAGTGACCAAGTGAACATTGTTATGTTATTCAAGATTATGCTTTTCTTTACTTTTCATGCTAGCGAGTCTTGGTGGTATTTAATACCCGATAATTTAGCTATTACTTCGACCCAGTGTCAGTTACAGAAGAGTATCAGTCATGTCACGATCAGAAGTACTCTCAGTCCCTTACATAATTCAGTAGAATTTAGTCAGTTACAGAACTTAGGAAAATTCAGTAATCTCAATATCAGTCAGGTCCAATTCAGTATACTCAGTTCAGTGTCTTTTAGTTGGGAGTAGGATTCAGCACCGAGTGAACCCAAGGATGGTGGCTCACTTGCCAGCAGAGGGTGTGATCCTTAGAAGCAATCCTTGCATTCCAGAACTACGTAGCCACCGTAGGTTGAGACATCAAACTTGCCAGTTGAAGGTTGATGAGGTGCTCTACCTGCCAGTAGAGGGTACCACCGTTCTCGTTTAGGGAACCTGCCAGTAAAAGGTTTCTCTTCAGCTTGTCTTTACCCGTGGCACGGTATTGATACTCTTCCAATTAGGGTTACATATTAGACCTCTATTAGTTCAGATTAGGGCATGCCGGTTAGATGATTACCTTCCACCATTTTAGTTTCAGTCTCAGTCTTCAGAATAGAACTCAGTTCAGTTCTACAGAATCAGGACTGTCAGATACAGTCACTCATTTATCAGTAATTCAGATTATTAGTGATCTCATCTTATTAGTATATTTAGTTACCAGTTATCAGATTTAGTTCTAGTATATAGTTACAGTATGCACATTATGTTCAGTAGTTACAAATCCTCCATGTATGCAAATCCAACTCTTGCATATCATCTAGTCAGTTATTGTTCATGCATATGAACCCTTGCATTCATCCTTACCTCATCTAGCATACCAGTACATTCCTACGTACTTTCCCACATACTGACGCATACTTTCCTGCGCTATGATGTTTCATATCATAGGTTCGAAAGCTCAGGTTCCCGACTGCGCTTAGAAAGATTCAGCCAGCGGTAGCAGATTTAGCAGTGAGTCCTCATCTATCGAGGATATGCTTTTATTTCAGTACTTCAGCTTAGCAGTATTTTAGTAGATAGAGTTAGTTGGGTGATTGTCCCATCAACTCCACTATCAGACAGATTCAGTTAGAGATTTTTAGATTAGATTTTTAGACAATATTTCAGATTCAGATGTTATATTTTATCAGTATTTAAGATATTTTAAACCTTATGGCATTCCAGCCCATTTTTCTGCATTAATTTCAGTATTATTGTTCAGTGCTCATAGTAGACATCATTTATGGGTTAGATTCTGGTCCTTCGGGGTCGCAAGCACTGTATGACGACTAGCAGGTAGTCTCGGGTCGTTACAAAAGTTACCCCCCTCTACATTAGTAGCCTGCATCACCTTAAAGATCTTTTCCATCTCATCCAAGAAGTCCTGTGAATCCTTCTCCACCCTCACTCTAATAAAATTTGGAGGACCCATCTTCATAAATTTACCAACCCTTGTGGCCTCAACAAACAAAGCACCAGTCGTATTCCGCTCAGCTTAAGCAATAACCAATTGAGCAATAACATGGATAGACTGACAAAATTCTACATTCGTTATGCTTCCTTAAGGGATCAGAGGAGAACTAGATGAAATAGGAGGGACTCCAGCACCATCAAGAATGAGGCCATGAGATCAAAGATATACTCCAGGCATAGGATGTATCCCTTCAACATTATCCTCCGATGGGACCGAAGAATTTTCTTGTGTTCCAGATCTAGGAGGCATGACCTAAAAGACAAACAAACAAGGATTAGAATAGATTCCAAGATTGAGAACTCAATCTTGAAGATAGAATATCAAGAAAGTAAAACATACTTAAATGTGTTTCAGCCTCTCTCTTATGAGTATGGTATGCTTCACACCCCTAATAGAGACTCTACTCAACAGGGCTTTGTTGACTTCCTAGTTGACCATGAACCTGGGCTTTAATACCAACTTGACACAACCTGACCTCGGGACTTGTCGTATTGTGCATCCTAAGTCCAACCAGGATCGGGGGCCGCCCCCTGTTACCCAACCCAACCACCAATATTCAACCTTAGATGTGCTGAACTACATGCATATAATAAGATAGCATTATTATTCTTATTAAGACTCTGGCATAGGGTCACAACCGAGAATAACCCAACCGAGTCCAACCGTACCACACCAAACACCCAACCATACAAAACCAAACCATAGATCATAAACCAAAGGGAATACCAAAACATAATACGATAATTAATCCCAAAATGTGATAGGATGGAACAACCAATAATATAGTCTAATAATGTCAGATCACAAGGCTTATTCCAATGCCAAAGACGACACCAATATCGATCTTGCTGATACCAACCCCTAGAAATACCATAAAGCCTCTATCCAAAAGAGTAAACAAATCTGGTTCGGACATGCCCCCCCAACCATGGCATAAACCAATATCCAAAGCAAAAGAAAAGTGTCTAAAGAAATCCATAACATGAAATAATGCCTTCTGAAAATATGGAAGCTCACCACTTCAATCCAAATATTATCCCTGAGTCAATCACTATATAGAAGGATTCGAACAACTAATTTCTACATAGCATGGGTATACAACCACCAGTAGACGGGGTTAACAAATGACCGCTAACATGAATCTCAGGATAAAGATAAATTAATACAGTTATAAAACCAAGTGAAACCATCCATAAAACATACAACCATACATATATAAGTGCCAGGAAAGGTAATCATGTTTAGCATAAATTTAAAACCTTTATACCTAGGCTGTGTAGCTTTGCCGTCCTAACCACCCATGGGCCATATGGGTTTAGCTCCCCCTGCTGAAAATGCCCTAGTGCGTGTAGCTGCACGACTAGAGAATATCCCATAGGATGACTATTACATACCCCAATATATATGTGACACATGTACATGGTCAACAAGACTGCTTATATCAGCAAATATGAGTTTCCAATTTTGGTCCCCCTGGGACCACCATTTTTCATGACTTAGATACACACCCCGCCATTAATGCCCAATTAAAACACGTTTTCAAATAACAAAACCATTATCCATTTATTTACCAAGGCCAATATTAGTGGTATCATCATACCACCCCTTACTTGCAAGTAATATTTATAGCTAAACTATTTAGGTTAAGCAGACCTTAGGTGTCCTTCTATTTTCCATATTAAATCCACTTGGGAAACTTCCATGTTCTCCACAAGCATAACCATTTCGCCTTTAGCCTTTTCAAACTATTTAAACCATGAATAAATCTTTTATCCAGTTTAAAGCATGCAAGAGTTCCATTAAAAGAAGTCAATGTAATAAACATATCTTTAAAAGCATTTTATCAAACACCTTGGGGGCATAATATAACCAAAACTAATTCCAAAGACCAAAAACCATTACCATGCAATCCAATTGTACAAATCCACCACTGATGCATATAAAAGTGTAATTAAAACCATAGGAAGCTATAATCATTCATTCAATATCAAAACCCCCAAATAATAGTTGGAAACCATAATCATGAAATAGTAAAACCATGAAATCAATCATATAAACCATGGGTTTGGTTGAAATTAAAATGAGGGAAGAGAATTATGCCTTAAACTAAAGAATTAATGGAAGGAAATCACCAAGACAAGCTCCAAAGTAATCCACATGATGAAACCCTAGCTTTCTTGCCACAAAATCTCTTGAGAGAATTATGTGATGTTTTGGAATAGTTTCTAAGTGTTAATGAATAGAATAATAGGGTAAATAACATCCTAAGTGTATTAGAAGTTGTGGGTCCTAATTAGGGTAAGTAGGAAAATTTCTAGAATACCCCTACAGAAATCCCCTAAAAACCCATAATTGGGATACAACTGACCTATACGAATTACAGCCTCTTATACGATCAGTATCCACCACTCGTATCACAGACTCAACCCTTAGATCAAAGACTGTTCAGTATATGAGTCATCTAACCAAGTCATAACCACATTATACGATCCATACTCATAACCTATATCCTTGGAAGAATGAAATACCAGGAGGATAAAACACTGCGCACCATATGAGTCGTTGATATGACTCATACCAATCCCTACGACTCATACCCCTAAGTCGTACCTATTCTAGTGACCAAAACCATCCCACCAACTAAAGACAATAAAGTACGTCTATAATATTAACCAAACAATCACAACCAAATTCCAACCAATACAAATCCCAATGTTGATACCAATACTAATGCTAACAATAATAACGACACCGTGAATGCCAATAGTAGTTTGACAAAGCCTCTAACCAAAATCAAAGAATAATAGGTTGGGACATACCCCCCACCATAGCCAAAACCAAAACTAAAGAGATATCAGTTATGAAAAGAAGTCCATAAAATGAAATGGATCATTCCGGCCTATGAAAGATTACCTCTTTAATATGACTCAAAGTTGTCCCCAAATCTAAGTCACTGAATAGGAGGAATGGTAGTATGGACGGTTCATTCATCACGTAGGGATACAAGAGCCAAAAAATAGTTATGATAGTGAATGCTAGCATATAACTCAGGGATAATGATAAGATAATGCCATTATTTAAAAACCAAATTAATTAACCATATGCAATCACATGTACACACACACACACACATATATATATATACATAAATATATTATGTTGAGATAGGGAACAAGGTTTTTCATGCATTTAAATCATTAACCTAAGCAGAATAGGTTGATCATCCTAAAATCACCCATGAGCTATATGGGTTCAGCTCCACCTACTGAAAGGGCCCAATGTGTCTTAGCCGCACGACCAAAGAAAAGAGCCCAAGATGACTAGTACATCTAAAAACATATTAAGTGTGTTATCATGTATGCGGTCATCAAGACCACCCTCACATTAGTAAATGTGAGTTTATAGTGTCGGTCCCCCTTGGGACCCTCACCGTTCTTGACATTGCTACTCGACTCTCATTAAGCCCAAATTAAAACCATTTACACAGTCCCCACCATTATTCAAGGAGTCTTTTAATTATGCATTAATCGTTGGTATCATTATACCAAATTAGAGCTTGCAAGTCTATTACCTTATTCCATATAAACCAAATTAGACTCCATTGTTTTTGATTTACCAAAACTAATTATAGTCTAACCATGGACACCAAGGCCTTCCCAAAACCTGTAACGCCCCAAAATCTGGTTCCCAGAATGCCACACGGTGCTCCAAACTACAAGTAGTCCTGAGAAAATCTTGGTTGCCTTTTCTAGACCTAAATCTCAAAATAGGGAAATAAAAATGAAAAATCATAACATATGCAGAAAACTATCTGAAATCTTTTGAGTATATCTGAATCATAATAGTTTTAAAAGTATGACAAAACAAATGCTGAAAATTTGAATACTAACTCAAAGGTCAAAATCTGAATCTAATAGTCCAAAAAGCCTCTACTATCTGTATCTAGAGAGTCACTGGACAGGACCCAGCTGACTCGACTGTCTGACATGAGTAAAGAAATATCTACTAGTTACTTGGAAATCTGAATAACTAAGCCCTCGAACTATAAGGACTCACCAACTCCAGGGATGTGGATAAGATGATTAAAGATCAATCACGCTGCTGAGACTGAGCATCTGAACCTACATTATGAGACAATGTAGCACATAGACATATATATATGGATTAGTACTTTGATGATGTACTGAGTATATGGGGGTGTATGCAATAAGTAAATAATATCATCACAGTTTATAAAATCATGCATGCTAAATGAAAATGACTCACGTAATCTTGAGTAATCTAAAATCTTAAAGTAAAGCATGAATAGTAAAATATGTAATCTAAATCTTATGAGCCATCACACTTTGTTCTGAAATCTGTATTCTATTCTTGTTATCAAATCATATAATATAAGTAAAAAGGGCTCACCTTTTATGTCTGAAAACTAAAAGCTATAATTCTATAACTAAAATTTTAAATAAAGAAATATCTGAGTAAGTTTTTGAGACTTTACACTTAGTTTCTAAAATATGGAAAATACTTCATCTTAGGGCTTTAAGTAAATTAGTTTATCTGAGGGGAGGTTCTCTTAACAGACATAAACCATGTGAAATAACATGGAGTCCAACGTTTTGTCCTCCTAATGAAGAAACCTCACGTTGGGGAGAGGTGTCGTACTCTTGCCAGGGAGTGTAACCTAAGCTAAGTGATCATATTTATAACTGTCATCCACATAGAAGAGGGAATAATCTGATAATCTATACCTACGTTGGCTACATAGTTCTGTGGAAGTAGGATGCGTTAAACCCACACTTTTCTCTCGGCAATAAATACTACTCCTTTATTAGTTGCTATGCTCATTCTATAGGAAATCCACTTTTAAAACTAGAATAAGGGTTTATCTAACACCAAATATACATTTATCTTTTTAAATTTGTAAATAAAGCTGATCTAAATTCTGTAAGGTGGATTCCATAGCTAAACTGATGATCAAAGATCAATGTTTTTCTGAAAATCTAAAAATAATATGTTCAGAAGATGCTTAAAGCATCATCTTTCTCGAAGCAACCATATTCAATCCTGGGATAAATAACCCATGCATCAATCCTAGGTTAAATCATCAAAATGTTCATACTTAATAATATGATTATTGATAAATCAACTCAAAATCTAGAAATTTCAGCAATATACATGGAATCATAAACATAATCGTGTAATTCAACTTCTGAATCATGGAAAATCTCATAATCTTGCAAATAATGATAATGGGTGTAAACCCTAACTTGAAATTCATGGAAAATCATATATAATTCAGATAGTTTGTAATTAAAACAAAGTTTTTGGCACAAGGATGAAAGAATTATCCTTGTTCAAACTCCACATACCTTAATTGATGATCTTAGATGAGAAAGCTTGAATCTTGGATTCCTATGATGTTTTAGAGATGGCTTCTTAGTGTTATGGTATTGGGAATCCTTAAATTTGGATTATCTTGGAGAATTAATGGAGAAATTCTGAGTTTATTGAAGAAGAAGTATGATGAACTACGGTTTTGCTTTGAAGAAGAAGTATGATGAACTACGGTTTTGCTTTGAGGAAAAAGATGAATAAAGCATAAAGTGCTTTGAAATTTGAGTAATCTTATGTTTTTGGACGGATTGGGGGTTGGGGGATTTACCAACATACCCCCTTTAAATTCTTAAACGGAACTGGAAAACATAATTTTTAGCAATCTGGGTGGCCATCGCGATGCGCCACAATCGCGGTGGCTCACTAGAAAAAGGACGAGTGGGAATTGGGTTCCCTTTGCGATGCGCCACAATCGCGAAGCCTCTAAGTTTGCTATTTCGGCCACTGGCACGACGCACCAGTATCGCAGAGTGACACTGGAAATTGCCAAATGGGAAATTGGTCCTCTCCGCAATGCGCCAAAAATTTGAGAAGTCTCACTGGAAATTGACAATTATGATTTTACGTTTCTCCGCGATGCGCTAAGGACCCAAATCACGGTGTTTTACTACTGGAACTTAAAATAGCCATAACTTATTACCCGGTTATTGGATTTAGGCGAATCTTATATAGTTCGAAAGCTAATTCAATTTCCGATGCCATGGAAAGTCAAAATCTAAAGAATTTCACACGAAATAAACATCACTCATTCTAGAAGATACTCCTTATCATTTTCAAGATGAGTTTAGGCTAGGAAAAATTTTGGGGTATTATAATATCTCCCCCTTAGGAACATTGGTCATCGAATATGGATAGTTCAGCTGAAATTTTTGACGAATCTGAGAATATAAGATAGCATGTACAACTGAAGTGGACTGAGCAACTGAATATAAATCATTGTAAGCTTCTGAGTAATTCTCTGAGTGCTTGAACATACATGAGGACAACTATATTGCTGAATGTATGATTAGAAAAGAAATGGATTAAGGAAAAGTAGTACCTTCGGCTAGATCTGAGTTTATGCAGAAGAGGTGAGGGTACTTGGCTCGCATGAATGCTTCTTTTTCCCAAGTAGCACCCTAAATTGACTGATCACACCAAAGAACTTTGACCAAGGGAATTTATTTGTTCCTTAGTCTATGGATCTGATGATCTAGAATCTCAACTAGAATATCTTCGTATCAAAGGCTGTTCTGCACATCTGAGCTTTCTATAGGAACTATAACGGTAGGGTCACCGATACTCTTCTTAAGCATAAAGACGTGGATTATAGGATGAACGGCTGACAAGTCTGTGGGAAAATCAAGCTCATAAGATACTTTCCCAACACGATTCAAAATTCTATAAAGGCCAACATACCGGGGACTAAGCTTCCCCTTCTTGCCAAATCTCTTTACCCCTTTCATGGGTGAAATCTTCAAATACACAAAATCACCAACTTCAAATTTGAGGTCCCTTCTTCTTATATCTGCATAGGATTTTTGACGACTCTAGGCTATTTTCAATCTTTCTCTAATCAACTTAACTTTCTCCATGGCCTCATACTTTTCATCAGGCCCAAGCAAAGCAGCCTTACAAACTTCAAACCAATCTATGAGTGATCTACATTTCCTCCCATAAGGATCCTCGAACATATCCATTCAAATGCTAGCATGATTACTGTTATTATAAGCAAACTCAATCAATGGCAAATGCTCATCCCAACTACACTTGAAATCAAAAGCACATGCCCTCAACATATCTTCTAGAGTTTGGATGGTACTCTCTGCCTGACCATCTATCTAAGGGTGGAAAGATGAACTAAGATAGATTAGGTACCAAGATCCTTCTGAAAAGCTCTCCAAAATTGGGAAGTAAACTGAGTACCCCTATCTGAGATGATAGACAAGGGGACTCCATATAATCTGACTAATTCTCAGATATACAAATTAGCATAATCCTTAGCTGTATAAGATGCGTGAACTAGCAAGAAATATGCTTAGTCAATCTGTCTACAATAACCCAAATCGAATCATGGTGATGACGCGAATGGGGTAAACCATTCACAAAATCCATATTTACCTTTTCCCACTTCCAAGTGGGAATACCAAACTCTTGCAACGTACCACCAGGTCTTTGGTGTTCCACCTTAACGCATTGAAAATTTACACACTTTACGACAAACTCTTCTACATCTTACTTCATACCTCTTCACCAATAGAATTCCCATAAGTTATGGTGCATCTTGGTAGCACCTGGATGAATAGAATAACGTGCACCATGTGCTTCCACCATAATTCTCTACCTCAAATCATCAACACATGGCACAAACAATCTACTCTAGTATCTCAACACACCATCTCCCCCTTGGGCGAAAACCTCTACGTTTTTGTCTTTAACCGATTCCTTCAGTTTGACCAAACTAGAATCCACGTCTTGTTTCTCCATTACTTTCGAAACTAAGGAGAATTCAGAACTACTCTAAATCCAAACATTACCTTCAGCTGAATCAACTAACCAACACCCAATCTATCCAAATAATGAACTTCTCAAGCTAACTCTTTCTTATCTTTCTCCACGAAAGCAACACTGCCCATAGACAATCTACTAAGGGCGTTTGTTACTACATTTTCCTTTCTCAAATGATAAAAAAACACTCATATCATAATCCTTCAACAGTTTCAACCATCTTCTCTAAAGAAGATTCAATTCCCTTTGAGTAAACACATACTGCAAACTTTTGTGGTCCATGAACACATCAACATGCACACCATACAAATAATGTCTCCAGATTTTCAAAGCAAATACCACAACAGCTATTTCCAGATCATGGGTTGGGTAATTCTTTTCATGATGCTTCAAATGTCTAGAGGAATAAGCTATGACCTTACCTTTCTGCATCAACACATAACCCAAACCAACTCTAGAGGTATCAGAATAAATAACAAAGCCGTCGGTACCATCGAGTAATGCTAAGACTGGGGCTGAAGGGAGTTGAGTATTCAACTCTTGAAAACTCTTCTCGCAGGAATCCAAACACAGGAACTTAACTTTGTTTTGGGTTAATCTAGATTATATGAGAGGCTATAGCCGAGAAACCTTTAATAAAACAGTGGTAATAGCCGGCTAAACCCAAGAAAATCCTAATGTCTGATAGAGAGACAGGTCTAGGCCAATTTCTTATGGCTTCTATCTTTTGAGGATCAACTCTAATGCCATCGCCAAAAACAATATGACTGAGAAAGGCTATTGACCTTAGCCAAAATTCACACTTGCTGAATTTGGTGAACAATTGATGTTCTCTAAGAGTTTGCAAGACAATTCTAAGGTGGTATGCATGTTCATCCTCACTACGGGAGTATACAAAGATATCATCTATGAATACTATGACAACTATATCTAGATATTGCTTGAATACTCGATTCATGAGGTCCATGAAAGCTGTTGGAGCATTGGTTAGCCCGAAAGACATGACTAGAAACTCAAAATAACTATAAAGGGTTCTAAAGGTTGTATTTGGAATATCACATTCCCTTACTCTAAGATGATGATAGCCGGATCAAAGGTCAATCTTTGAGAAATAACTTGCAATTTGGAGTTGGTCAAATAAATCATCAATTCTATGAAGAGGATATTTGTTCTTGACTGTGACCTTATTTAGCTGATGATAGTCAATGCACATTTGCAAAGAACCATCTTTCTTTTTCACGAATAGGATGGGAGCGCCCCATAAAGAAATACTAGGCCTTATGAAACCCTTATATAAAATATCTTTGAGTTGATCTTTCAAATCTTTAAGTTTTGCGGGAGCCATACGATATAGAGGGATATAAATAGGCCGAGTATCTTGAATAAGGTCAATACCAAATTCTAGTTTCCTATTGGAAGGTACCCCTGGGAGATCTTCTAAGAAAACATGAGGAAACTCATTCACTACATTGACTGACTGAACTGAGTCTCAGACTTAGTGTCTTTAACTGGAACAAGATGATAGATGCAACTTTTGGAAATCAACTTTCAAGCTTTAAGATAAGATATGAAATGACTTTTGGGAGACACTGAATTACTTGCTCACTCGAAGACTGGCTCATCTAGAAACTGAAACTTCACCACTCGGGTGCGACAATCTATAGAAGCATAACAGGAATTGAGCCAATCCATACCAAGAATAAGATCAAAATCAACCATATCTAACTCTATCAAGTATGCTAACATGACTCTATGAAGAACAGTTATAGGACACTTTTTGTAGACTCACTTAGCAACAACTGAATCACCTACAGAAGTAGAAACCAGGAAAGGATCAGGGATATTTTTGGAACTTACCTCAAAATTTACTACAATAACGGGATCACATAAGAGAAACTTGACCCATGGTCTAACAACACATAAAAATCAAAATGAAAGACACGAAGTATACCGGTAATAATATTTGGAGAATCCTCCAGCTCCTGGCGGGATGCTAAAGCATAAAATCAATTTTGGCATTGACGTCACCAAAACTAGATGAAGCATCGTGAAGAGGGGCTGGGTGACCTAGAGGAGCTGGTGCACTATTAGCCTGAGTCTAGGGACGTGCATCCCTATTTCCCTATCTAACATGTGGACAATATCGAATACTGCGGCCCAAATTACCACACCTAAAATAACCTTTCTAACCAGCCAAACACTCACCAGGATAATTCTTACCACACTTAGAACACTGAGGATAAATAGGCTTACCACCCAGACTACTCTGAGATCTGGGCATAGAAGACTTACCCCATTGTTTCTACCTATTCCTAGGTGTGGGAAAACTGGCTGAAGAAGGTGCGGGCATGGATGAACAATCCTAAAACTGTGAAGAATTTCTTCCTCCAGACCTATTTTGACCATGATCAAACTGCCCTGTTCTAGCCCTCTTATTCACTCTCTCTCTCTCTTTCATCTTTTTTCTACCTCAATCTACTGAGCATGAATCATCAATCTAGGAAAAACCATGTCTCTGTTGAGTATAGAAGTCCTACGTTCCTTAACTACCACCCCAGACACACCGATCACAAACTTACTTATGCTTAATCTAGGGTCAACCATATGGTCAGGGGAATACTTATATAACTAGTTAAACTTGAGGCAATACTCCTTAACAGTCATAGAGCCCTGCCTCAGGTTCATAAACTTTTCTATCTTAGCTTCCCTCATCTCAATTGGGAAGAACTTGTCTAAGAACCCATCCTAAAATATCTGCCAAGTCATAAGAGTTGCATTCTCCCCTCTACTCTTCTTCCATATCACTACCCAATCATAAATAACATCCTTCGGTCTATAAGATGATAATTCTATACTCTCTTCTTTAGAAACATGCATAATTCAGGTGATCTTCTTCACCTCATCTAGATAAAGATGTGGGTTCTCACCTGCCTACAATCAAAAGAATTCTAGTGGGTTCATTCTCATAAAGTCTCGAATTCTAGCCTCGGCTAAGTTCCCATCTTGCTGAGGTGGTGCTGTAGCCTGACGGTTACCCTGAACATTTACTGTCAAAACTTGGGCTAGTGCCTGAAAGACAGCCTAAAACTCTGCATGTGACACATTTTCATTCAAAGAATCTGTGACTGAGGTGGTTGGTTATCATTTCTATAGGCATTAGCTTTGCGAGGAGGCATATTATATCATTTGAAAGCACAAGTTAGAAATAAATAGAGATAATGAATGCATGATAGATGATGAAAGAAGATATAATTTCCTAAAATGCTCCATAGCCTCTTGCTCATAGATATGGCGCGCTTCACACCGATAATCAAGACTCTATGTAACGTGGCTTGTCTAACTCCTTAGCTCTCTCTAAACTTTAGTCTCTAATACTAAGTTTGTAACGCCCCAAAATTTGGTTCCCGGGATGCCACATGGTGCTCCAAACTACAAGTAGTCCTGAGCTTACCCTTGCTGCCTTTTCTAGATCTAAATCTCAAAATAGGGAAATATAGATGAAAAATCATAAATTATGCAGAAAACTATCTGAAATCTTCTGAGTATATCTGAATCATACGAAATTTTGTGAGTCATTACACTTAGTTCTGAAATCTGTATTCTGTTCTCATTTTCAAACCATGCAGGATAAGTGAAAAGGGCTCATATTTTATGTCTGAAAACTAAAAGCTGTAATTCTGTAACTAAAATCTTAAGTAAAGAAATATCTGAGTAAGTTTGTGAGCCTTTACACTTAGTTTCTAAAATCTGGAAAATACTTCATCTTAGGGATTTAAAGAAATTAGTTTATTTGAAGGGAGGTTCTCTTAACCGACCTAAACCATGTGAGCTAACATGGAGTCCAACATCTCGTCCTCCTAAGGAAGAAACCTCATGTTGGGGAGAGGTGTCATACTCTTGCCAGGAAGTATAACCTGAGCTAAGTGATCATATCTGTAACTGTCATCCACATAGAAGTGGAAATAATCTAATAATTTGTACCTAGTTTTTCTACGTAGTTCTGTGGAAGTAGGATACGCTAAAACCACACTTCCCGCTCGGTGCTAAATACTACTCCCTTATTAGTTGATATGATCATTCTTTTTGAAATATACTTTTAAAACTAGCATAAAGGTTTATCTAAAACAAAATATGCATTTATCTTTTTAAATCTGTAAATAAAGCTGATCTAAATTCTGTAAAGTGGATTCCATAGCTAAATTGATGATCAAAGATCAAAGTTTTTCTGAAAATCTGAAAATAATGTGATCACAAGATGCTTAAAGCATCATATTTCTTGAAGCAACCATATTCAATCTTGGGATAAATAACCCATGAATCAATCTTAGGTTAAATCAACAAAATGTTCATACTTGATAATATGATTATTGATAAATCAACTCAAAATCTGGAAATTTCAGCAATATACATGGAAACATAAACATAATCATGTAATTCAATTTCTGAATCATGAAAAATCTCATAATCTTGCAAATAATGATAATGGTTATAAACTCTAACTTGAAAATCATGGAAAATCATATATTATTCAGAAAGTTTATAATTAAAACAAAGTTTTGGGAACAAGGATGAAAGAATTATCCTTGTTCAAACCCCACATACCTTAATTGATGATCTTAGATGAGAAAACTTGAATCTTGGATTTCTATGATATTTTGGAGATGGCTTTTTAGTGTTCTTGTATTGGTAATTCTTAAATTTGGACTATCTTGGAGAATTAATTGAGAAATTCTGAGTTTCTTGGAGAGGGGGTATGATGAACTAGGGTTTTTCTTTGAGAAGAAAGATAATAATGCATAAAGTGCTTTGAAATTTGAGTAATCTTAAGTTTTTGGATGGATTGGGGGTTGGGGGATTTACCAACATACCCCCTTTAAATTCTTAAATAGAATTGGAAAACGTAATTTTTAACAATCTGGATGGCCACCGCGATGCATCACAATCGCGGTGGTTCACTGGAAAAGTAAGAGTGGGAATTGGGTTCCCTCTGCTACACACCACTATCGCGGAGCCCCTAAGTTTTCCATTTTGGCAAATGGCTCGATGCGCCAGTATCGCGGAGATACACTGGAAATTGCCAAATGGGAAATTGGGACTCTCCGCAAAGAGCCAAAAGTCACAAAGTCTCACTGGAGATTGACAATTATGACTTAACATTTCTCCGCGATGCGCTAAGGATCCAAATCACGGTGTTTTATGAGTGGAACTTAAAATAACCATAACTTCTTATCCGGTTATCCGATTTAGGTGAATCTTAATCGTTGGAAAGCCAATTATATTTCCTATTCCATGGAAAGTCCAAATCTAAAGAATTTCACACGAAATAAACATCACTTATTCTAGAAGTTACTCTTTGTCATTTTTGGGATAATTTTAGGCTAGGAAAAATTGTGGGGTATTACAATATCTCTCCCTTGGAAACATTCATCCTCGAATGTGGATAGTTAAGGTGAAATTTATGACAAATCTAAGATTATAAGATAGCATGCACAACTGAAGTGAACTGAGCAATTGAATCAAAATCATTCTAAGCTTCTGAGTGATTCTGTGAGTGCATGAACTTACATGAGGACAACTATATAGCTGAATGTATGATTAGAAAAGAACTGGATTAAGGAAGAGTAGTACCTTCGGCTAGATCTGAGTTTGTAGAGAAGAGGTGAGGGTACTTGGCTTGCATGTCTGCTTCTGTTTCCCAAGTAGCATCCTCAACCGACTGATTTTGCCAAAGAACTTTGACCAAGGAAACTTCTTTGTTCCTTAGTCTACGGATCTAATGATCTAGAATCTTAACTAGATGCTCTTCGTATGAAAGGTTGTTCTGAATATCTGAGCTTTCTATAGGAACTACAATGGTAGAGTCACCGGTACTCTTCTTAAGCATAGAAACGTGGATTACAGGATGAACGGCTAACAAGTCTATGGGAAACTCAAGCTCATAAGCTACTTTCCCAACACGACTCAAAATTCTATAAGGGCCAACATACCGGGGACTAAGCTTCCCCTTCTTGCCAAATCTCTTCACCCCTTTCATGGGTGAAATCTTCAAAAACACAAAATCACCAACTTTAAATTTGAGGTCCCTTCTTCTCACATCTGCATAGGATTTCTAACAACTCTGGGCTGTTTTCAATCTTTCTCTAATCAACTTAACTTTCTCCATGGCCTCATACACTGCATCAGGCCCAAGTAAAGTGGCCTCACCCACTTCAAACCAACCTATGGGTGATTTACATCTTCTCCCATAAAGAGACTCAAATGGAGCCATTCGAATGCTACCCTCATCCAGTGCTTTTTCATTCGATATAGGGAAATTCCATTCCCAATCCTTAGAACTAAGATAGGACACCTAAAGACGATTATAACTATTATTATAAGCAAACTCAATCAATAGCAAATGCTCATCCCAACTACCCTTGAAATCAAGAGAACATGCCCTCAACATATGTTCTAGAGTTTGGATGTTCCTCTCTGCCTGACCATCTGTCTGAGGGTGGAAAGATGAACTAAGATGGAATTAGGTACCAAGACCCTTCTGAAAATCTCTCCAAAACTAGGAAGTAAACTGAGTACCCCTATCTGAGATGATAGACAAGGGGACTCCATACATTCTGACTAACTCTCGGATATACAACTTAGCATAATCCTCAGCTATATAATATATGTGTACTGGTAAGAAATGCGCTGACTTAGTCAATCTATCACAATAACCCAAATCGAATCATGGTGACGACGCAAATGGGGTAAACCAGTCATAAAATCCATGTTCACCTTTTTCCATTTCCAAGTGGGAATACCAAACTCTTACAACGTACCACCAGGTATTTGGTGTTCCACCAAAACCTATTGACAAGTTGCACACTTTGATACAAACTTTGCTATATCTCTTTTCACACCACTCCATCAATAGATTTGCCGCAAGTCGCCTGTACATCTTTGTAGCACCTGGATGAATAGAATAACGTTCACCATGCACTTCTGCCATAATTCTCTACCTCAAATCATCAACACATGGCACACACAATCTACTCTGGTATCTCAACACACCATCTCCCCCTTGGGAGAAAACCACTACCTTTCGGTCTTTAACCTATTCTTCAGTTTGACCAAACAAGAATCTATGTCTTGTTTCTCCTTTACTTCTAAAACTAAGGAAGATTCAGAACTACTCTGAACCCAAAAAATTACCTTCAGCTGAATCAACTAACCTAACACCCAACCTAGCCAAATGATGAACTTCTCGAGCTAACTCTTTTTTATCTTTCTCCACATGAGTAACACTACCCATAGACAATCTACTAAGGGTGTCTTCCACTACATTGGCCTTGCCCGAATGATACAACACACTCATATCATAATCCTTCAACAGTTACAACCATCTTCTCTGATGGAGATTCAACTCCCTCTGAGTAAACACATACTACAAACTTTTGTGGTTCATGAACACATCAACATGCACACCATACATATAATGTCTCTAGATTTTCAGAGCAAATACCACAATAGCTAATTCTAGATCATGGGTTAGGTTATTCTTTTCATGAGGATTCAACTGTCTAGAGGCATAGGATATGACCTTACCTTTCTACATGAAAACACAATCCAAACCAACTCTAGAGGCATCACAATAAACAACAAAGCCATCAGTACCATCGGGTAACGCTAGGACTGGGGCTGAAGTGAATCGAGTCTTCAACTCCTGAAAACTCTTCTCGTAGGAATATGACCACAAGAACTTAACTTTCTTTTGGGTCAATCTTGACATAAGAGACACAATAGATGAGAAACCTTTAACAAAATAGTGGTAATAGCTGGCTAAACCCAAGAAACTCCTAATGTTTGACGGAGAGATTGGTCTAGGCCAATTTCTTATGGCTTCTATCTTTTGGGGATCAACTCTAATGCCATTGGCAGAAAAATATGACCGAGAAAGGATACTGACCTAAGCCAAAATTCACACTTTCTGAATTTGGCGAACAATTGACGCTCTCTAAGAGTTTCCAAAACAATTCTAAGGTGGTATGCATGGTCATCCTCACTATGGGAGTATACAAGGATATCATCTATGTATACTATGACAAACATATCTAGGTACTGCTTGAACACTCAATTCACGAGGTCCATGAAAGTTGCTGGAGCATTGGTTAGCCCGAAAGACATGACTAAAAATTCAAAATGACCATAACGGGTTCTAACAACTATCTTTGGAATATCACATTCCCTTAATCTAAGATGATGATAGCCGAATCTAAGGTCTATCTTTGAGAAATAACTTGCACCTTGGAGTTGGTCAAATAAATCATCAATTCTAGGAAGAGGATATTTGTTCTTGACTATGACCTTATTTAGCTGACGCTAGTCAATGCACATTCGCAAAGAATCATCTTTCTTTCACACGAAAAGGATGGGAATGCTCCATGGAGAAATACTAGGCCTTATGAAACCCTTATCTAAAATATCTTTGAGTTGCTCTTTCAACTCTTTAAGATTTGCAGGAGCCATATGATATAGAAGGATATAAATAGGTTGAGTATCTGGAAGAAGGTCAATACCGAATTCTATTTCAATATCAGAAGGTACCCTTGGGAGATCTTCTAGGAAAATATTAAGAAACTCATTCATTACATCGACTGAATGAACTGTTGGAGTCTCAGACTTAGTGTCTTTAATTCAAACTAGATGATAAATGTAACCTTTGGAAATCAACTTTCTGGCTTTAAGATAAGATATGAAATGACTCTTGGGAGACACTGAATAACCTGCCCACTCGAAGACTGGCTCATCTGGAAAATGAAACTTCACCACTCGGGTGCGACAAGTTATAGAAGAATAATAGGAATGGAGCCAATCCATACCAAGATTAAGATCAAAATCAACCATATCTAACTCTATCAAGTTTGCTAACATAACTCTATAAAGAACAGTGATAGAACATTTTTTGTAGACTCTCTTAGCAACAAATGCCTCACCTACTGGAGTAGAAACCAGGAAACGCTCAGGGATATTTTTGGAACTTACCTCAAAATTTACTGCAACTAAGGAGGTCACATAAGAGAAACTCAATCCAGGGTCTAACAACACATTAACATTAAAATAAAAGACATGAAGCATACCGATAACAACATATGAAGAATCCTCCTACTCTTGGCAGGATGGTAAATCATAGAACCGATTCTGGCACTGACCGCCACCGGTACTAGATGAAGCACCTTGAAGAGGGGCTGGGTGACCTAGAAGGGCTGGTGCACTATTAGCCTGAGTCTGGGGATGTGCATCCCCATTTCTCTGTCTAGCATGCGAACAATATCAAATGTTGTGGCCCAACTTACCATACCCAAAACAACCTTTCTGACCATCCAAACACTCACAGGATGATACTTACCACACTTAGCACACTAAGGATAACTAGGATTACCACCCACACTACTCTGAGATTTGGGCATAGATGACGTGCCCTACTGTTCCTGCCAATTTCTGGGTGCGGGAGCACTAGATGAAGAAGGTGCGGGCATGGATGAATAATTCTAAAACTGCAAATGATTTCCTCCTCCAGACCTAGTCTGAACATGATCAAATTTCCCTGTTCTAGCCCTCTTATTCACTCTCTCTCTCTCCTTCATCTTTTCTTCCTTTATCTATTGAGCATGCATCATTAATCTAGAAAGGTCCATGTCTCTATTGAGTATCGCAGTCCTACACTCCTTAACTACCATCCCAGACATACCGGTCAAAAACTTACTCATGCTTAACCTAGGGTCAGCCATCTGGTCAGGGGTATATTTGGAAAACTGGTTAAATTTGAGGCAATACTCCTTCACTGTCATAGAGCCCTGCCTCAAGTTCATGAAATCTTCTATCTTATTTTCTCTTATCTCAAGTAGGAAGAACTTGTCTTAGAACGCATCCTAAAATATCTGCCAAGTCATAAGAGCTACATTCTCCCCTCTACTCTTCTTCCATATCACTACCCAATCATAAACAATATCCTCCAGTCTATAGGATGCTAATTCTACACTCACTTCTTCAGAAACATGCATAATTTGGGTGATCTTCTTCACCTCATCTAAATAAAGTTGTGGGTCCTCACCTGCCTTCGACCCAAAGAATTCTGGTGGGTTCATTCTCATAAAGTCTCAAATTCTAGCTGCAGCTAAGTCCCAATCTTGCTAAGGTGGGGCTATAGCCTGGCGGTTACCCTAAATACTTGCTATCACCGCTTGGGCTAGCACCTGAAAGGCAACCCAAAACTCTGCATATGACACATTCTCATTCAAAGGATCTGCGGGTGAGATGGCTGGTTATCATTTTAGCAGGCATTATCTCTGCGAGGAGGCATATCTGTCACGTGAAAGAACGAGTTTGAAACAGATAGAGGCAATGAATGCATGATACATCATGAAAGAAGACATGATTTCCTAAAATGCTCCATAGCCTCTTGCTCATAGATGTGGCACGCTTCACACCGATGATCAAAACTCTATGTAACACGGCTTGTCTGACTCACTAGGGCTCTCTAAACCTTAGGCTCTGATACCAAGTTTGTAACGCCCCAAAATCTGGTTCCCAGGACACCACACGGTGCTCCAAACTACAGTAGTCCTGAGCTAACCCTGGCTACCTTTTCTAGATCTGAAACTCAAAATAGGGAAATGTAGATAAAAAATCATAACATATGCTGAAAATTGTCTGAAATCTTTTGAGTATATTTGAATCATACTAAATCTCAAAAGTCTGATAAAACAAATGCTGAAAATATGAATACTAACTCCAAGGTCTAAATCAAAATCTAATAGTCTGCCAAGCCTCTACTATATGAATCTAAAGAGTCACTGAGACAGGCCCCAACTGACTCGACTATCTGACATGAGTAAAGACATATCTACTAGTAACTTGGAAATCTAAATAATTAAGACCTCAAACTATGAGGAGTCACCAACTGAAGGGATATAAATAAAATGCTCGTATATCAATCACGCTGCTGAGACTGAGCGCTTGAGCCTACATTATGAGACAATGTAGCACATAGACTTATATGTGGATCAGTAATTTGATGATGTACTGAGTAAATAGGGGTGTATGCAATAAGTAAATAATATCATCACAGTTTAAATAATCATGCATGCTAAATGTAAATGACTCACGTAAGCTTGAGTAATCTGAAATCTAGAAGTAAAGCATGAATAATAAAACATGTAATCTAAATCTTGTGAGCTATCATACTTAGTTCAGAAATTTGTACTCTGTTCTTGTTCTCAAACCATGTAGGCTATGTGAAAATGGTTAACTTTTTATGTCTGAAAACTAAAAGCTGTAATTCTGTAACTAAAATCTTAAGTAAAGAAATATCTGAGTAAGTTTGTGAGCCTTTACACTTAGTTTCTAAAATCTGGAAAATACTTCATCTTAGGGCTTTAAAGAAATTAGTGTATTTTAAGGGAGGTTATCTTAACCTACATAAACCATGTGAGGTAACATGGAGTCCAACGCCTTATCCTCTTAAGGAAGAAACCTCACGTTGGGAGAGAGGTATCATACTCTTGCCAGGGAGTATAACCTAAGCTAAGTGATCATATCTGTAATTGTCATCCACATAGAAGTGGGAATAATCTGATAATCTGTACCTACGTTGGCTATGTAGTTCTGTGGAAGTAGGATGCACTAAACCCACACCTCCTTCTCGGTGCTAAATACTACTCCCTTATTAGTTGCTATGCTCATTCTGTTGGAAATCCACTTTTAAAACTAGTATAAGGGTTTATCTTAAATCAAATATGCATTTATATTTTTAAATCTTTAAATAAAGCTGATCTAAATTTTGTAAAGGGGATTCCATATCTAAACTGATGATCAAAGATCAAAGTTTTTCTGAAAATCTAAAAATAATATGTTCACAAGATTCTTAAAGCACCATCTTTCTTCAAGCAACCATATTCAATCTTGGAATAAATAACCCATGCATCAATATTAGGTTAAAGCATCAAAACTTCATGCTTGATAATATGATTATTGATAAATCAACTCAAAATCTAGAAATTTAAGCAATATACATGGAAACATAAACATAATCATGTAATTCAACTTCTGAATCATGGAAATTCTCATAATCTTGCAAATAATGATAATGGGTATAAACCCTAACTTAAAATTGATGAAAAATCATATATAATTCAGAAAGTTTGTAATTAAAATAAAAATTTTGGGCACAAGAATGAAAGAATTATCCATCTTCAAACCCCACATACCTTAATTGATGATCTTAGATGAGAAAGCTTGAATCTTGGATTCCTATGATGTTTTGAAGATGGCTTCTTAGTGTTTTTGTATTGAGAATCCTTAAATTTGGACTATCTTGGAGAATTAATGGAGAAATTATGAGTTTCTTAGAGAGAAAGTATGACGAAGTAGGGTTTTTCTTTGAGGAGAAAGATGAATAAACCATAAAGTGCTTTGAAATTTGAGTAATCTTATGTTTTTGGATGTATTGGGGGTTGGAGAATTTACCAACATACCCCCTTTAAATTCTTAAATGGAATGGGAAAACATAATTTTTCCTAATCTGGGTGGCCACCGCGACGCGTCACAATCGCGGTGGCTCACTAGAAAAAGGACGAGTGGGAATTGGGTTCCTTCCACGATGCGCCACCATCGCGGAGCCCCTAAGTTTGCCATTTTGGCCACTGGAGTGACGCGCCAGTATCGCGGAGTGACACTGGAATTAGCAAAATGGGAAATTAGGCCTGTCCGTGATGCGCCAAAAAATGTAGAGTATCATTGAAAATTGACAATTATGATTTTACGTATCTCCGCGATGCGTTAAGGACCCAAATAATGGTGTTTTTTGATTGGAACTTAAAATAACCATAATTTCTTACCCGGTTATCAGATTTAGGCATATCTTATATCGTTGGAAAGACAATTCAATTTCCTACGCCATAGAAAGTCCAAATATAAAGAATTTCACACGAAATAAACATCCCTCATTCTAGAAGCTACTCCTTGTCATTTTCGAGATGAATTTAGGCTAGGAAAAATTGCAGGGTATTACAAAACCATATGAAACCAACCAAAACTTTTTCCTGTTTCTTTAACTCTTTATGCAGGGTGATGACTCCAAGAAAAATTAAGCTATGAGACAAAATCATTCTCATTGGCATTTTCACAAATATCTTGAGGCCATGCCATTATAAAATCCAAAATCATCTATTTTGGGTTCAACCATGACCACTCCATTAAATTATCATTCCCATTCACCCACATGTACAAAACCATAATTAAAACATGCATAATCACAATTTCAACCATAAGAAACAATATTCAATAATATGCATTCAAGCCCCTCAACCTTTATTTTAAAACCACCATTAATGATTCATGAACAATGCTTTAAACATGTGTTTTTAGTAAACTAACAATGAGGGAAGAGTTACATGCCTGAATTACAAAGATTCATGGAGAGAAATTGATATTTACGCCCTTAGACACTTTGTAGAAACCCTAGCCAACTTTCTTTTAGGGGATTTTGAGAGAGTAAAGAGGATGTTTAAGCTTTTAAAGTGAGTAATGAATGACAAAAATATGTTATAGGGTCATGGACTCTTAAGTGTTTTAAGTGAGAAATGTCCAAAGTGCCCCAACTAAAAATAGTAAAAAGACCTCAGGTGGTTGCAAGTCGACCCCATGACTTGTGACCATATCATTCGACTCATACCCCTTAGCCGTCACAAAGACAGTGACTTGGATACCCATTCACTGACCACCCTATGACTCTATGACCCCAGTCATTACCTGACCATATGAATCATATGGTCAAGTCATTTCTAATATAGAACTAAAAGGATTGGACACATGACTATACGACCAAATTTTACCACTCATAACCTATCCTCATGTCTCTTAGAGAGCCACTCGTACTCAGATCCAAGTCAAGCCAATAAGTTTCGTATTTGATTAAGGATCGTCCCAATGACTCCTCAGCACCCCTAACAATTCAAAGCACCAAACCATAACCATAATAGAAACCCAACCACTATACACTTAACAATTTGGGTCACTTGACCCATACGCACATCATATAACTTATATGGTTAAGTCATCAATGAGACACTGAGCCCAAAGCTCAGGAATATTCCAAGGTCCAAAATCCTGGGTGTTTCAATTCTCCCCCACTTGGATCATTCGTCCTCGAATGATAGGACAAGGTGGAGACTAGCACGATTGAACCCCCAAACATTTATACTCTTACCATTAACTAAATTAGAAAACAAAGATGATAAGAATAACACATCCCTTACGCACGATCATTCGGAGTAGAAAACAAGAATTGATAATTACAATTCATGTCCTCTTCATCTTCCCAAGTAGCCTCTTTAACCTTGTGGTTTCTAAATAGAACCTTTATAGAAGCTATGTCCTTTGTCCACAAATGACGAACTTGCCGATCCTAGATTTTAACCGGGACCACTTTATAAGACAAGGAATCCAAAATAACAATGTCCTTGATAGGCAAAATTTGTGATGATTCATGCATACACTTCCTTAACATAGACACATAGAACACCAAATGAATGTATCTTAAACTAAAAGGCAACTACAAATCATACGCAAAATTACCCACCCTTCTCAAAATCAAGTACAGACCAACATAGCGTCACGACCTGGGCTACCCCCTAGTAGCTACAATGGTGCTTACATTCACAAGTGACCATAAACTAACCTATAAGATGGTACCTACTATGAGAACTAATTAATGTAGTATTATATACATGAGAAGAAGATACACTGGTAAAGTAATGTAAAACTAAATACAGGAATACGTATCAAAACAAATTTAAAATATCTAAAAAAATACTAGAAACCAAACTGTTTGTTTGAAAAAATTGTAATACTAAAATAACTAATTAACTGTCTAACTGCTTGTATGAAAGCCTCTAAACATCATGAGGAGTTAATGGGACAAACCCCCAACTAACTCCTACTGACTGAGTATAAAAAAGTACTAAAATAACTAAAATAAATATATCATTTCCTCAATGGATGATGACTCACCACTACTGTTGTTGAGAAATGCTAAGCTGTCTAAGAACGATTAAGAAACTGAGTGTCAGAACCTATGTTATAAGAAAACATAGCGCAAAGAAAAGTATGTGGTCAGTACTTTGAATGTACTGGTATATGAGATAAGGACTGGATGAAATGCATGAAATAACTGAGTGTGAATGCATGTACATGCAAATTTTAGAATGCAAGACCAAGCATAAACATGTTACTGAAATATTCTGAAATTTAAACTACTAAAATCTATGTAAGTAAATGATTGAAAATTTGTACACTTTATCAAGCAATCCTAAAATGGGATATACTATAATATTGACTGAATCTGTGAGGTATTATGTAATAGGCATGCACCAACCTGAGCTAATCAGGGTCCAATCAATAAACCCAGTTGAAAGGGTGTCAGTACCATGCCACAGGTACTAACACATGGTAGACTATGTGGATCCATAAGGATGATCTCCCAAATGACTAGGGAGTCACCCTCTACTAGCAGGTGCTCTCATGAGATATGCGTCAACCCTCAATTGGCGAGAAGAGAACTCAAACCTATGATGGATATATAGTTTTAGAACTAAGGGACTACTACTAAAGGTCACACCCTCTACTTACAGGTGAGCCCCTATCCCTAGGTTTGCTCTGTGCTAAATCCTACTCCCAACTGATCTGACACTGGTACTGGATCAAACTAAATTCAACTGAACATAACAACTGACATTGCTCATCATGATCATAACAATTGAGTAGATGGTAATATTCTTGGTTTAATTGAAATCATTACTTGAAAGATCATAAATAATGTAAAACACGTAGGTATCATGTATTTATAACACGCCAACACTGAATGATCATAAAATACAATATTAAGGCTTACAATTGTAGAATGAAATCATGGTTCAAAAACTCAAAATATAGACATTTCATCAAACATATGGGAGTCATAAACTTGAACATGAGAATGTGTTAAGTATGAGGAAAACCACATAATTACATGGCTAAATTTATAATTTAATATTATAACACGAAATTCACTTAGATATTGACTTGAGAAATTGGAACTTAAAGCATGAGATAACTTGAATTTTTATGGAACCGTACATGGACACGAATTGAGTTCAATTACTAAGAAAAGACATGAAATTAATCCAACTTAAACATACAAAAGCTCCATCATTAGAGAAAAATCCATATTATAGTTGAAAATAAAGTTTTTGGGCTCCATAGGTTAAAGGGACACATGGATAAACAATCCACATACCTTAATAACAATAATCCTAAATATTTCTTGAACATATAAGTTTAAACCCTTGATTTCTAGAGAATGAAGATTGGGGAAGGAGAAGGGTTTCTTGAGAGCAATTTGGGGTGAAAAGGGCAAATAATACCTTTTTGGAAGTTCCAATTCGTGTTAAGGATTAAATATGATGAGGGAAATAACTCAAATGACCCTTGGGCACTTATACCATAACATTGTGCAGGACAGAGCCACATGTCGTGCCTCTCTTTTCATGGGATAGAGCAATACGCCGTGTAGCTTAATCCGGGAAAGAAAGCCACGCATCGCGGAGTGCCTCACCATGGTAGAGAGTTACACATCACGGCCTTATAATGTTGCTTTACTATTTTGGCTATCCAAACACGTCCTGATCATTTTCCAAAAAAATCCTAAAACTCACCCAAGAAAAACTTTTAACATCCATAACCATGAATCAATTAAAAACCAATATTTTGGGGTCGGGAAGGCCAAACTAAAAATTTGTAAAGTTAAGGTGTTTTGAAAATGACTATGACCTTAACACTTAGTGAAATTTTTGAGCCTTGGACCCCTTAATCAAGCAACTAAGAGCTAAATTGAGCTTGAAATACTACAGGGTATTATAATATCTCCTCCTTAGGAATTTATCCTCGAATAAGAGTGGTTAAACTGAGAAACTAAGGCAATTGAGATCATCTATTGAACATGAAAGAATTGGAACATGATTACATAACTGAGCCTAAAGCATGACACATGAAATAAACTGCTTTTATGAATGCATGCAATGACATGGGAACAATTATATTGATGAAACTAAGAACATAATTGAGTTATGTAAGGAAGATCGTTACCTCAAGCTGAATTTAAGTTTGCAGTGAAAAGATGAGGGTACTTGGTTCGCATATCTGCTTCTGGTTCTCTTGTTTCTCCCCCAACGGACTGATTCCGCCAAAGAACTTTAACCAAGGAAACCTCTTTATTCTTTAGCCTACGAATATGACGTTCAAGGATCTCAACTGGAACTTCTTTGTAGGAAAGTCTATCCTGAACATCAATACTTTATAAAGGAACAACAATAGCTGAATCACCAATGCATTTATTTAACAAGGAAACAAAGAATACTAGATGTACTGATGCCAAGTATGCAGGCAACACAAACTCATAAGCTACTATTCCAAAATGTTTTAAGATTCTGTAAGGGCCAACATAGTGGGGACTGAGTTTCCTCTTCTTGCAAAATCTCTTCACTCCCTTCATAGGAGAAATCTTCAAATAGACCAAATCACCAACCTCAAACTCAAGATCTCTTCTCCTCATATCTGTAGAAGATTTTTATCGGCTTTTAGGATGTCTTT
Organism: Capsicum pubescens; assembly: GCA_030864215.1. Lineage (NCBI taxonomy): Eukaryota > Viridiplantae > Streptophyta > Magnoliopsida > Solanales > Solanaceae > Capsicum > Capsicum pubescens. The sequence goes on from CM061548.1 coordinate 213,503,004, forward strand.
AGCCTCTCTCAAATCAACTAAACTTTTTCCATAGCCTCAAACACTGAATCTGGACCTATCAATGCAACCTCACCTACTTTAAACCAACCAATATGAGATCTATATCTCTTTCTATAGAGATCTTTAAAAGGAACCATATAGATACTAGAGTGATAGCTATTGTTATTTGCAAACTCAATCAAAGGTATGTGGTCATCCAAACTACCTTTAAAGTCTATAACACAGGCACTTACCATGTCCTCTAAAGTCTAAATAGTTTTCTCTGCCTGACCATCTATCTGAGGATGAAAGGCGTGCTGAGCTAAATTTGGGTTCCCAGACCCTTCGAAAAAGCCTTCAAAAAGTGAGAGGTAAATTGAGTACCTCTGTCTGAAATGATAAACAATAGAATCCCATACAACTTCACAATCTCCCAAAGATTAATCCTGGCATTATCCTCAACTAAGTACGAAGTATGAACTTGTAAGAAATAATCTGATTTGGCCATTCTATCCACAATGACCCATATTGAATCATACTCACGACGTGTACAAGGAAATCCTACCACAAAGTCTATGTTCACAACCTCCCACTTCCAAGTGGGGATGCTAAACTCCTGTAATATGCCACTAGAACTTTGGTGCTCAACTTTAACCTGCTGACTAGTTGGACACTTAGCAATAAACTCTACAATATCCTTCTTCATACGACTCCACCAATAGATTTCCCTAAAATCACGATACATCTTAGTGGATCCTAGGTCGATAGAATACCACGCACTATGTGTTTATGCAATTATTCACTTTCTCAAACTATCAACACATAGAACACATAACCTGTCCTGATAATAAAGCACACCATCTCTTTCTTGGGAGAAAACCTCTACTTTCTAATCTCTAACTGCCTCCTTCAACTTAACCAAACTAGGATACCTATCTTGTTTTTCCTTCAATTCGGCAACCAATAAATACTCTGAACTATTCTGAACCTATACACTACCTTCATATGAATAAAAAAACCAAACCCCTAATCTAGAAAGTTGATGAACCTCACAAACTAATTTTTTCTTATCTCCCTTAATATGAGAAACACTATCCATATACAATCTACTAAGGACATCTGCCACTACATTGGCCATGCCCTAAAGATACAACACCGTTATATCATAATCTTTAAACAACTAAAGCCACCTTCTCTAATAAAGTAAACATTTACGTATATTTCTACATGAACACATACTGTAAACTTTTACGTATAGTAAACATATCAACATGAACCCCATAAAAATAATGTCTCCAAATTTTCAAGTCAAAAACAACAATTGTAAACTCAAGATCATGGGTAGGATAATTCTTTTCATGGGGTTTAAGCTGTCTAGAGGCGTAGGCTATGACCTTGCCTCTCTGCATCAAAACACAACAAAGACCAGCTCTGGAAGCATCACACTAAACTACAATCCCATTTGAACCATCTGGAAAAGCCAAAACTGAGGTGGAGGTAAGTCAAGTCTTTAACTCTTCAAAACTCTTCTTACAGGAATCTGACCACTAAAATTTGACTTTCTTCTGAGTCAATCAAGACATAGGGGATTAAATAGAAGAAAACCCTTCAATGAACCATCTGTAATAGCCATCCAAACTCAACAAACTTTGAATATCTAATAGAGAGATATGTCTAGGCCAGTTTCTCACTACTTTAATATTTTGAGGGTCAACTCAGATGCTATTGTCGAAAATAATATGGCATATGAAAGCAACTGATCTTAGCAAAAATTTGTAATTACTAAACTTGGCAAACAACTGATGAGTTTTGAGGGTCTGCAACATAGTTCTTAGATAGTCTGTATGATCATTCTCACTATGGGAATAAACATGGATATCATGAATGAAGATTATGACGAACATGTCAAAGTACTGTTTGAACACCCTGTTCATCAAGTCCATGAAAGATGTAGGGATATTCATTAGTCCCAAAGACATAACTAGGAATTTGAAGTGACCATATTTTGTTCTGAATACTGCCTTTGGAATGTCACATTCTCTGACTCTAAGATGATAATAGCAGGATCTGAGGTCTATCTTAGAGAAATAACTGGCACCCTGAAGTTGGTTGAACAATTTATCAATTCTTGGGAGTGGATACTTATTCTTGATTGTGACTTTATTCAAATGATGGTAATCGACGTATATTCTGAGAGAACCATCTTTCTTATGCACGAACAGAACTGGAGTACCCCATGAGGGAACACTAGGCCTTACTAAACCCTTATCTAATAGATCCTTTAACTGATCCTTCAAATTCTTAAGCTTAGCTGGAGGCATTTAGTAGGGAGGAATAGAGATAGGTTGGGTATATAGAAGGAGATTGATTTTGAAGTCAATTTCTCTTTCGAGATAAACTCTGGAAAGATCTTCAAGGAACACATCTGGAAATTCTCTTACTACTGAAACTGACTCATGAAAGGAGGCTCAGAATTTGAGTTCTTGACTAGGAGCATCAGAATTTGAGTCCTTGACTCGGATAAGATGGTAAGCACACTTCTTATATATCATCTTTCTGGCTTTAAGATAAGAAACAATCAGATCCCTAAGCACTGAAGTACTACCCCTCGATTCAATGACTGGTTGATTGGGAAACTAAAAAATAATGACTCTATTTCTACAATCAACTAAGGCATAACATAAGTTGAGCCAATCCATGCTGAGAATGACATTGAAATCAGTCATCTCTAACTCCACCATATCAACTAAGGTGATTTTTTAAGATACTGTGACTGGTTAATTTCTTTATACCCGTCTGTCTATAATAAATTTACCCACTATAGTAGGCACTGAGAAAGGCTTTTCTAATATTTCAGGACTAACACTAAAATTGATGGCTATGTAAGGGGTCACAAAATAAATTAAAGCTCCGAGGTCTAATATAACATAAACATGAAGATTGAAAACTTGTAAGGTACCCGTAAAAACATCAAAAAAACTTTCCTAATCATGCCAAGTCTGGATAGCATACAATCTTTTCTGGTGCTTCCCATTGGTTGAACTAGAAGTGGCACCCTACTAGGTCGGGCGATTGCTTAGAGCTAAAGAAAGATTAGACTAACCCAGCTGACCAGTCCCTGGGAAATCCCTTACCCCATGGCCTGGCTTTCCATATCCAAAACACACATCACTACCAGCCCTACACTCACCCTGATGATTTCTACCACATCTATAACAAAATAGATTAGTTCAACCACTATTCATACTGCTTAGGGACATAGAGCTTGGTGCTCTATCGCGATTGTCTTTCCTGAACTTAGGCAATGGTGAACTAGCTGAAGATGGATCAAGGATTGAAATTTTTTGAAGGAACTGAGAACGGTTATAGCCTTCTAACCTTGTCTACATTTCCTTATATTTTTCCTTCTTATTCTTCTGAGCATTGACCATAAGTATAGATAGGTCCATCTCCTTAGTCAACATGGCTATCCTACACTCCTTAACCATACTATCTGCTACATCATATACAAACTTACTCATTCTAGACCTGTTATTTGTCACCATAGTAGGAGCATACCTTGCCAACTGAGTGAACTTAAATGAGTACTCCTTCATGATCATATTACCCTACTTCAAATTGATGAAATCCTGAACCTTAGCTTCTATAACTCTAGGGGAAAGAACCTATCTAAGAAAGCAGTGGCAAATTCCTCCCACTCTATAGGCCCTGCATCAACACCTCATTCCTCATTCCACTTCTTAAAGCAGGTGTGAGCTATATCCTTAAACTAATATGGAGCCAACTCTGCACTCTCACTCAAAGTGAAACCCATAATATCTGTCACTTTCTACACAATGTCAAAAAATTGCTGCGAATCCTCCTCAAACTTGGATCCAGAAAATAAAGGGGATTTATCCAAGTAAAATATCGAATCCTGACTATAGCTGTATTTTCCACTGGTTTGGCTTGGGAAACAACTTTCTGGTTGTTCTTAGCATCTACTGAGTAGGCTAAGGTAGCGAAAGTAGCCCGAATTCTGCATAAAAGACATGCTCATTTAGGGGATCTTCCTGAATAGGCAGTGGTGCGGGCTGATCCTTGTTCCTTCTTTCATTGATTCTTCTGGGAGGCACTATCTTTAAACAGAATGATAGATGAGTTATAAAGAGGAATTTTATTGAGCTCATTCTTATTCTCACAACATGAACACTGAAAGAATGGAAACTTTCCTAAAAAATGTCTCATAGCCATTTGTCCATAAGTGTGGCGCGCATCATACTAATACGTAAGACTCTACTCAACATAGCTTTCAGACTCCCTAGGACACTGTAAAACCTTAGGCTCTGATACAATGTTTTTTCATGACCTGGGCTACCCCCTAGTCGCGACAACAGTCCTTACTATTGCAAGTGACCACAAGCTAACCTATAAGTTTGTACCTACTATGAGCACTGAGTAATGTAGTAATATAATAAATGAGTGAAAGATACACTGGTAAGGTACTATAAAAGTAAATTCTTCAATACAAATCAAAATGTGTCTAAAATATTTGATAAAATACTAGAAATAAAACTGTCTATCTGAAACAACTAGTAATACATAAATAACTGACTGACTGTCTAACTGATTGTTTGAAAGCATCTAAACATCATGGAGAGTTGATGGGACAACTCCCCAACTAACTACAACTGACTAAACATAAGAAAGTACCAAAATAACTAAAATAAACATATCATGTCCTCAATAGATGAGGACTCACCACTACTATTTCTGACAAATGCTAAGTTATCTAAGAACAGTCGGGAAACTAAGCGTTCGAACCTATGTTATAAGACAACAAAGCCCAAAGAAAAGTATGCTGTCAGTACTTTGAGTGTACTGGTATATGATATGAGGAATGGCTGAAATGCATGAAATAACTGAGCATGAATACATGAACATGAATATCTAAGAATGCAAGACCAAGCATAAACATGTTACAAAAATATTCTGAAATCTAAAAAACTAAAATCTATACACTTTGTCAAGAAAATTTGAAATGGGATATACTATAATACTGACTGAAACTATGAGGTATTCTAAAACAGGCATACGCCAACCTGAAATAATTAGGGTCCAACCAATAACCCCAGTTGAAAGGTGTCAGTACCATGCCACGGGTACTAATACATGGTAGACTATGTGGATCCACAAGGATGATCTCCCAAATGACTAGGGAGTCACCCTCTACTAGCAGGTGCTCTCATGAGATATGCGTCAACCCTCAATTGATGAAAAGAGAACTCAAACCTATGCTGGCTATATAGTTTTAGAACTAAGAGACTACTACTAAAGGTCACACCCTCTACTTGCAGATGAGCCCCCATCCCTAGGTTTTCTCTGTGCTAAATCCTACTCCCAACTAATCTAATACTGGTACTGGATCAAACTAAATTCAACTGAACATAACAGCTGACATTGCTCATCATGATCATAACAACTGAGTAGATGGTAATATTCTAGGTTTAATTGAAGTCATTACTTGAAAGATCATAAATAATGTAAAACATGTAGGTATCATGTGTTCATAACCCGCCAACACTGAATGATCATAAAATACAATATTAAGGCTTAAAATTGTAGAATGAAATCATGGTTAAAAAACTCAAAATATAGACATTTCATCAAATATGTGAGAGTCATAAACTTGAATATGAGAATGTGTTAAGTATGAGGAAAACCAAATAATTACATAGCTAAATTTACAAATAATATTATAACATGAAATTCACTTGGATATTGACATGAGAAATTGGAACTTGAAGCATGATATAACTTGACTTTTTATGGAACCATAATGGACATGCATTTAGTTCAATTACTAAGGAGAGACATGAAAATAATCTATCTTAAGCATACAAAAACTCCACAATAAGAGAAAAATCCATATTTTAGTTAAAAATAAGGTTTTTTGGTTGTATGGGTCAAAGGGACCCATGGATGAACATCCCACATACCTTAATAACTATAATCCTGAATATTGATTGAACTTAGAAGCTTGAACCCTTGATTTCTTGAGAATGTAACTTGGATTTGTTCTTGGGGGTGGAGGAGGGTTTTTTGAGAGCAATTTGGATCTAAAGGGTTAAAAAATACCCTTTTAGAAGTTCCAATTTGTGTTAATGAAGAAATATGATAAGGGAAATGACTCAAATGCCCCTTGACCACTTAAGCCATAAAACTATATAGGAAAGAGACACACGTTGTGACTCTATCTTCGCAGGAAAGAGAAACACATTATGCAGCATACTCCGTATAAGAAAGCCATATGTTACGGAGTGCCTCACTACGGAAGAGAGCAACACATCGCAGCCTTATCGCATTGCGTCACTATTTTGGCTATCCAAACACGTCCCGATTCTCATCTGAAAAATGCCAAAACTCACTCAATCATACTTTTAAATTCCCTACCCATAAATCAACTTAAAAACAAACATTTTGTGGTTGGGAAGGGCAAACTAAAAATTTGTAAAGTGTAGGGGGTTTTGAAAATGACTAAGTCCTCAAGACTTAGTGAACTTTTCAAGCCTTGGACCCCTTAAGTATGCAGCTAAGAGATGAATCAATCTTGGAATATTATGGGGTATTATAATACGAGGGACTAAGATTCTTTTGCTTCCCAAACCATAGCACTGCCTTAATGGGAGACACCTTCAAGAACACCTTATCCCCAACCTCAAACTCTAATTACCTATACCTCACATCTGCATAGGACTTTTGGCATCTTTGGGAGGCTTTTAAGACTTTCCCGAATAACCTTCACCTTCTCCACAACTTGTATAACAAAATTTTGACCAAACATCTTTGCCTCACAAACCTCGAACCACCCAATAAGAGACCTACACCTCCTAGCATACAAGGCCTCAAACGGAGCCATCTCAATGCTAGAGTGGTAGCTATTATTTTATGCAAACTCTATAGTGGGCGAATGCTCAACCCAAATACCCCCATAATCAATCCCACAATCTCGAAGTATATCCTCTAATGTCTAAATCGTTCTTTCTACTTACCCGTCTGGCTACGGGTAGAAAGCAGTACTACGACTCACCTTGGTAATCAAAAACTTCTAAAATAACTTCCAAAAGTGCGATCAAAACTTCACATCATGATTTGAGATTTTAGAAATAGGCACCCCATGCAACTTTACAACTTCTTGCAGGTATAACTTCGCATAATCTACTGCCAAAAAACTGGTCCTTACTTGCAAGAAATGAGTAGACTTTGTCATCCTATCTATGATGACCCACATCGAATCAAACCAATTATGAGACTGAGGGTGACCAGTGAAGAAATCCATATGGATCGCCTCCCACTTCCATATAGGAAACTCAATTTCATGATACAATCCTCTAGGTATTAAGTGCTCAACTTTTACTTGTTGGAACACCATGAACTTAGCCACAAAACTATCCATATCCCTCTTTATATTATTCCACCATTACATCTCCTTAAGGTCATTATACATTTTTGTCAAACTAAGATTAATAGCATAACACAACTTATTCTCCTCAGTTAAGATCCTCTCTCGCAATCCATCTACATAACTAACACACAATCTTCCTTGTTACCACAAGGTACATTCACCACTAATTTTAAAACCCATTATTTTTTTCCCACCTACATCACCCTTGATCCTCATCAAGATAGGATCTAACACTTGCTTCTCTTTTAACTCAACACCCAAGGACGATTGAATCACCTTTGCACAAATACAACACTATTCTCAGAGTCCAAGAGTAAGACTCTAAGGTTAGCAAAAGGGTAAACATCTCTTACAAATTATCCCATTCCCCCATCAACGAGATAGACTCCTCATGGATAACCTACTAAGAGCATTAACAATACATTAGCTTTATTTGGATGGTAGTGAAGACTCATGTCATAATCCTTGAGCAGCTCAAGCCATCTCCTTTGCCTGAGGTTAATCTCATTCTATGTAAATACATATTTTAGGCTATAATGATTAAAAAGATATCCATATGCACTCTATACAAATAGTGATACCAAATTTTCAATGCAAACACCATATCCAATAGCTCCTTGTCATGAGTCAGATAATAATTCTCATGCCCCTTCAAATATCTAGAGGCATAAGCTATCACTCTGTTATGATAGATCAAGATAAAACCAAGCTTCACGCGGGATGCATCACAATATACCACAGATTGATCAGTACCTTCAGGCAAAGTCATGACTGGAGCCGAAGTCATCTTATTATTTAGCTTCTCAAAAATACCCTTGCCAGCATCGGACCATAAGAACTTCACCTTTATCTAAGTCATCTAAGTCAATAGGGCAGCTATAGAAGAAAAAATTGTCATAAACATTCTATAATATCCAGCTAAACCCAAGAAGATTTGGAAATCAGTTGGAGTCATGAGTCTAGGCTATTTTTTAACCACTACAACTTTCCACGGATCCACTATGATCCCTTTACTATAAATGACATGACCCAGAAAAGTGACAACATTCAACCTAAATTCATATTTTGAAAATTTGGCATACAATGGCTGCTCTTTTAGGGTCTGCAATACAATGCGGAGGTGATCAACATAATCCACCTTACTCTTAGAGTACACCAGAATATCATCTATGAACAAAATGATGAACAAATCCAAAATGACAAAATACTATTCATTAAGTCTATGAATGCCACTGGGAAATTAGTTAACCCAAAAGACATGACTAAGAACTTGAAATGCCCATACCGGGTACAAAAGATAGTCTTATGGATATCTACCTCCCTAATCTGTTACTAATAATACCCAGACTGAAGATCAATCTTTTAGATAACTTACAACCCTTAAGTTGATCAAAAAAATAATCTATCTTTGAAAGAAGGTACTTATTAGTTAGAGTTACCTTATTTAATTATTGGTAATCAATACACATATGAAGGGAACCATCTTTCTTATGCATGATAACCCCAGTTCCACCCATAAAGACATAATAGAATGAATGAAATGATTTTCTAAAATATCCTTTAGTTTATCCATAAGATCCTTTAATTCAGTTGGAGATATTCTATTCAGGGGAAGAGAAATAGGACAAGTGTCTTGAACAAGATCAATCCTAAAATCAATCTCCCTATCATGAGGAGCACACGGAAGATCGTCTGGGAAGACCTCAGAAAATCATTCACTACCCTAAGTGGAATGTAAAAAAGGTCCCTCTGAGTTAGAATCTTTAACCCAAACCAAATGATAGAGACACTATTTAAGATTAATCTCCGATCCCTAAGATATGATATGAACCTCTCCTTAGGAGATAGGGAACTACCGTCCCACTCAATAATTATCTAATTAGGAAATTTAGAGATAACCTTATGGGTCTGATAGTATAATGATACATAGAATGAGTGCAATCTTTCCATCCTTAATATGACATGGAAATTTACTATGTCTAATTCAAATAGATCCACCAAAGTCTCCCGACTACCACGAATAGCACACAATCCCTATAGGATTTTGTGGCAACCACAGAGTCACCTACCGTAGTAGAAATAGAAAAGGGTCTGACATACACTCGAGACTGAAACCAAAATGTATAGCCACAAATAGGGTCATATAAGAGAGTGTGGACCCCCGATCAAGTAAAAAGTACACATCAAGGGAAAAGAGTATCAATATACCGATAATAATATTAGATGATGCCCCAGACTTCTGAGGTGTAGTGAGAGCATAGAGTTGGTTTCGACCAGTGCTGGAGCTAGATGGCGCACCCTTTTCTGGTAGAGCTGAAGAAGAGGCAACATGAACTTTGTTTGCCCTAGAAGCAACCTTACCAACAAGACAGTTCCTAATCATGTGCCCTGGCTAACCATAATTAAAGAACTTGTCCTTTTCTTTATCACAGTAATCCCGATACAATCAACCATAAAATCTATATGGAGGATAGTATAGAGTTGATTGGGTCCCATAAACCTGAGATTCGGCACCCCGTGCCCTATAATTATCGCTACCATAAAAATTCCTGTCACACAATAGCTTCAGGTAGGGAGCACTAGCCATCAAATAAGATCATGAATTACTCTACTTGTTTTGGGAAAACTTGCCACCATCCCTACCACTCTGATGTTGGCCACCACCCTACTCTGAAAATCTAAACTTTTTTCTCTGCCTCTCCCTTATTTCAACTAGCTTTTTATTTTGATCCTTAACCTTCTACATGTACACAACCAACCTGGATATTTTCATGTCCTTGTTCAACAAGGCAACCTTAATCTCCAAAATCAAGTCTCAAGATAACCCAGAAGCAAACTTCCTAATTCTATTCCTTATGCTAGAAACAAACTCTGGAGCATACCGAGATAACTGGTAAAACTTCAAGGCATACTCCTTGACTGACTTCTTATCTTGCTTCAAATTAACAAACTCTTCTTCTTTTCCTCTCTCAACTCCTGAGGAAAGAAATGATTAAGAAACACATAAGAGAAATCATACCAAAAGGTTGACTCAACATTGTCACCCCTTGATTATTCCCATTCCTTATACCATTGGTAGGCTATATCTTTCAGTTGATAGACCATAAATTCTATGCTCTCCATGTTAGTATCATGCATAACACAAAATATCCTCTTTATCTCATCAATAAAGCCTTAAGGATTAAATCATCTCGGGTTTTGGTCCTTAGAAATTTATCTTGGGTTTTTGTCTTTTAGGCATCAAATGAGTTGGGGTACTAGTCTTATTGTAGGGTATGGGTAAATGGTCCAGTTGTATGTTATCATGAGTTGGGTGGTTGAGTTTCTTGAATGGGTGTGACTTGAATGGGTACGAGTTGTATGGTGGGTGACGGGTCGTATGGTTGGGTTTTGTTTCACTTAATATAAAACTTAGTAACTTAACTTGGATATGAGTATGAGTGCCTCACCATGGGTCGTGAGAAAGGGTACGAGTGGCATAATCCAACTCGTATGTTGGATAGTGCCAACCTCTCTTCATTCTGTCTAAGGTATGGTTTATGGGAACCAATTGTAAATTGGGTACGAGTAGGACTTTGGAGTCATAGGTTGGTCATTTTAGGGTTTGAGATTCTAGTTGGGGTACGAGTGGTGAGTACCACTCGCACCCTAGGGTACGGATGGCGTGGTGGTCATACCTTCTTACGGGTAATTGATAAAGTTTAAGTTGCGGGTTATCTAGACATTTCCCCTCATAACTCCACGGATTCTATGACTTAAAATTCTTTTTGGGGCTTCATTAACCTATTTGTAATAAATCAAACACTCTAAACACGCTAAGAATCTCTCAAGGCTCATGGGTTAAGCTAAAGCTAGGGTTTCCTTCAAGGTGGTCAATTTAGGATCATAGGAGTGATTTTTTATCATATTCTTCTTAATCTAAGGTAAGATATTTCACCTTCATTGTTAGTTCCAACTAAAGGATTATTTTATGAGTTGTTTTCATTGAATAGACGTTGTATGGTTTTGATTTTGCAAACATATATTGGGGTTTTGGGTATAAATTCTTGGTTATGGTTCTCCAATGTTTTAATTATGGATTTACATATTTTAATGGTGGTTTGAACATTTTGTTGCATGGGAATGCTTAATAGGTACTTGGTTTTGGTTTTGGTTTTGGAAACAATGTGTTTGATAAAATGCCTATGAGAATGCTTTTACTATATTGTTGGACTTTTAATGGAACTATTGTATGGTATAACTTGGTAATGGAACCTAAAATGGTCTAAATAGCTTGAAATGGTAAATGACAAAGTCTTGGCGGTCATGGTTGGTTTAATTAAAAGCCTTGTGGTGTACAAGGGAATCCCCCAAGAAAACATGGTAATAATTACTTGTGGGGTACATGTGATTCCCCCAAGTCAACTTAATAATGTAATATTTGTGTACATGGGAATCCCTTCTTCTTAAAAAAGATGTCTAAGGACATGTCTTACAAGTTATAGTCTGTGCGACGATACCACTACTTATAGACTTGGTTAATAACAAATAGAATGGTGGTCTTGGTTATGGGGTAATTGTTTAATTAGACAATAATGCCAGGGCATGATAGCTCACTTGTAATAAATGCTATCTTGTTATAAATTCAGAATTCATCCGACTCTAGATTATAGACCTATCCCAGAGTATGGATTTGTAATAAAAGCTATCTTGTTATAAATACAGAATTCATCCAACTTAGGATATGCGTATTTGGAGTTTGGGTTGGGTAATGGGGGTGGTCCCTGGACCTGGTTGGATTTGGGAGGCCCATTATGACAAGGACCTGGATCGGGTCGTGTTAAGGATCCTCCTCAATATTGACACCAGTGAACATAGGAGGGTTTAACCTCATAAACTGGACAACCCTTATGTCCTCAGAAGATAGAGTAACAGAAGAACCACGCTTAGACTGGGAATATACCAACATAGCCAATATATTAATAGACTAACAAAACTTAGCATTTATCACATCAACTTGAGAGGCTTAAGAAGTGCTGGAGGGAAACGGTGGAACTCCAGGAGAGAAATCAAGTACTAGACCCCTAGCCTAAGTCTGGACCCATCAAATGGTTCCCATCAACATCGTCCTCGAGTGTGATAGAGGAGTTTTCATGAAGTTCAGATCATTTGGGAGGCATGATCTGAAAAGAGAACAAATGGATATTACAGAAGATTTATGGACCTTATACTCTATAGATTGAAAATAGAATACAAGAATGAGAAACATTACTACATGCGTTGTAGCCTCTCCCTTATGAGTGTGGCACTCTACACATCCTTAAAAGAGACTCTACTCGACACGACTTTCTTGGACACCCAGTTGACCATGAACCTAGGGCTCTGATATAGATCTGACAAAACTCGAACCAAGATCTAGTCATTTTGGGTATCTTAATTACAACTAGGACCAAAGACCACCCCTAATACCCCCACCATTTACTACCCTACACCCCATGTCGGATGAATTTCGAACATATAATAAGATAAAATAATAATAATCTAAAGACAATAAAGTAAGTCTAAAATCTGAACATAACAACTATAATCAAATGTCCAACAAATACCAATCCCAATGCCAATACCAATACCAAGGCTAACACTAATACTGACACCACTCATGCCACTAGTAGTCTGACAAAGACTCTCACCAGAATCAAATAATAACCGATCGGGCCATAGCCAAAACCAAAGAAAAAAAATAACAATAATGAAAAGAAGTCTATAGCATTAAATATAGCCTTACGGAGTTTGGAAGCTCACCACTTTAATCTGAATCAATGTTATCCTAGAATCTAAGTCACTGAGCAGGAGAAATTATTGTATGGTCGGTTCTGCATCACGTGGGGATACAATCCCCAAAGACGGTTAACAGAGTGAACTCTAGAATGTCACTTAGGGATAAAGATAACAAAATGGCATCATTTCAAAACCAAATCAATTAACCATATGTAATCACATGTACACACACACATACACACACACACACACACACATATATATATATATATATATATATCGTATCGTGATAGTGTCACGCCCCAAGATCCCATCCCAAGACATCACATGGTGCTTATGACCCCAAAGGACCACAAGCTAACCCTTTACTGATATCTGTACTTGTACACTGCATAATATCTAAAATAAATGCGGAAACTAGCCATAAGGTTCAACACATCTATGAATAGTCATAATACAGAAAAACTGAATACTAATACATCCATCTGAAAAGCCTCTAAAATGTCTAAACTACAGAGTTGAAGGGACAGGTCCCCAACTAACTCCCTCAACTGAAAATAAACAAATTTTGAAGCAATAATAGTAAACTGAGATTCATCCTCGAAAGAAGAGGACTCATTGCTACTGCTTCTGACTGGGACTGAACTGCTGAGGATACTCTGGATCCTTTGCCTCTGAACGTATGGGTTGAAATAAAATACCATAGCGTAAATGCGTCAGTATAGGAATGTACAGAGTATGTAGACGAGGAAGAATAATGAAAGGGCTCATGCATGCACAATATCTAAACTGAATAATCATAAAGATGCCGTATGAGAACACATATATGAATGCACAGACCATGAACACAATCATCGCAACTCTAGATACTGAAACTCGAACACCACTTTACTGCAGGCTGAACTCACTACTAACACTGAGATACTGAATCACTGATTTATCTGATACAGATAGATGAGAGTCTAGACTTACTCACATCAAGACTGAATTCTAAGCTTACTGCTTTCGACTGACAAGATTAGAGCTCAACTTTTCTAACATATTATTTCGAAAGAGATTATCAATGATAAGAAGTATGATCATGTCCGAATCTGACAACAAGAATACTCAATAGAATTTGAGATGGAGATCAAGCCTATCTGACGGAAGATCTCTAGATATGATAATAAGAATACTCAACATGGTCTGAGACTGAGATCAAGCTTCTTTGAAGGGAGATATCTAGATATGATAATAAGTTTCAGTATATGAGACCAAGCCTATCTGGCGGGATGGTTTATGAGTCAAAGAAAATATCTGAATTCCTCACTGAGATAGACGACTGTACCATACAGTCCTGATTTCTGAAGATTGATACTAAAACTGCAACTGTGGGAAGTAGTTACTCAATCGACATGCCCCAACCTACCACAGGTGGGGTCCAACCTGTAACCCCTACTGGAAGGGTGTCAATACTGTTTCACGGCTAAAGACCTCTCTGGTCAAGCCTCTCTGATGGGATGAACCTCGCAGGAAGTCGACCTGAGGCAATATAATAGTCAAACCTCTCTGACGGTGACAACCTCTACTGACGGGGACTCCTGTATCCTGCACTGTCTATGATGTTCTGGAGTTCAAGGATTACTCCTAGTGACTCAGCCTCTCTGATGGGGAGCTGCCATCCCTTCCCTCGCTCGGTGCTAGTTTCTACTCCCAACTGAAAGACTCTGAACTGAAATCTTAACTGAACACAACTGAACTAAATCTAATACTGATCATGTTTCTCAAAATATTTGACTGAGTTATGTTGAGATTACTTAGTTTCGTATCTGATGAAAAAGGTATCAAATCATGGTATCTGACTGAAGATACAGAGCTTGAATATATTACTCGAATTGCTTTTGAGATTAGAATTGAATCACTTGAATACTATTAGATCTGAGCTGATTACAGGGCTTAGGCTAGATTACTAGCGATACAGAGATTACAGAGATAATTGAGATTATTGAGCATTCTTAAGTTCTGCACTTGTCTGAGGATACAAAGTTTTATAGTTCACTGAGTTCTGAGAATTATGGCTCGACTAAAATTATCGAGAAATTGACATGGGATCTAGACAACAGCTTTATTGTCGAGTATAAATACCCTCAGGACTCGAAGCATAAAATTAAAGAATAATCATTCATTCATCATCACGATTGTTCATATATCATCACAATCATTCATGCATCATCATAATCATTCATTCATTATTATAATCATTCAAAACATCACCTTAAGTATTTAACGATCACAAACATCTTATTCATCATCATAGTCGCCAAGGGGTCACTTTAAGCATCTCGGAAACATAATCATATAATAAGGTAGGAGAAACATACTACTAGATTGTACTCTATTCAACAAGGTTTTACCTCAACTATTTCATACCTATATCAATCTTGACATGTGTTTGGATATCACATGGCTTGAGGAAACGTCATACTATCATTGAATAATTCATTCACTTAGGCATTTTATCAAACACTTGGCATGCGTAAACTAACTCACAATTTGGGGTTTCATCTTCAACATGCTACGATGAACCATATTCTTCACCTAAGCTCTTTATCAAACCTAGGGGGAACATGCTTCACTTATTCAACCATTTCTACACCCATTTGACATGAACACATCACATAGAAAGCAACATAAGGAAGATTCATCACAAATATCACATGGATTCCACCTTCTAGGGTTAAGGCTCATGAATCTTGTAAACAAACATGAATCAAAACTCAACAACATATGTAACATCAATTTTAACTCATACAAATCATGGAATCTCAAAAACATAAAATCTTCATATTTTAAAAAGGGTTCTTGACCTTCTTGGAAGAAAGGTACCCAAGAATCAACATCTACATACCTTAATCTTTAAAATTGAACGAATTCTAATGCTTGAGACTCTATCCGCACTTGTAATAAATGATTCTCGAAGCCCACACTATGAGGAACTTAATTCTTGAAGAAATCTTGAAGATTTATGTATGAATTTTTGGAAGATTAGGGTTCTTGAATGAAGTCCTAGTTATACCCTCTTTAGAGAATTGGAAGAGAAATGGAGAAATTAGGGTTTGAATGAAGGTTCTCTTATTTATAGAGGCTTCCAAAAGTTGGGAAATGACCAAAATACCCTTGCAAAAATGTCCTTAAATTGCTAAAAAAATAGTTGACGACATCTGTGATAAGCCGTCAAGTTGGTGATAGGCCGTCATGAATTGTCATCACAAAAGGGTAAAATTTTGAGTTTCTGGTTAAGATTGATGACATTGGTGATAGGACGTAATGGGCGTAACGGATTGTCACAAAATGTCGTCACCAGGGTCAGAAATCTTCCCAGGTCTGACGATATTGGTGATAGGCCATCACGGGCGTGACGCCTTGTCACAATTGTCGTCACCAATTTCCCAGCCAGACATGCTGGAGTAAAATGGGAATAACTCTTTTCTATGATTTTAGTTTTTGATGAAATTTGTATTGTTGGAAAGATAATTCAAAGATATTTAATTTGATATATATAGTAGGTCCTCTAATTCAATATATACAAGGAGTTATGGTCGATTGAAGTTGACCTAAATTTTTACGGTCACTAAAACATGAACGATAGGAAAGCTTTCAACTCGTACTTTAGTTGGGGGACCTCTATGATCTTAATTCATGCTCAAATAGATTACCACGATTCAATGTATTTCATACTTGAAAAGATATTTCTGAAACATTTAGACTCATATTTTTCGCTTTACCAAATACTCTCTAACGCTCAGACTGGAAGAGAATTTTGCGGGGCATTACATTATCTCCCCTTGGGAAAATTTGTCCTCGAATGTCGCTTGATAGACTGAAAATATGGTTCAACAGAACCTACTCAAGAAACAAAAACATTTCAAGGCATGCTTACACAACTGGAACCATTGACTTATAGAGATCTCACACTGGGCATGCATATCTGATGCATGGAATACTCGACTGAATCTACTCATAGTTGAATTCTCATAACACTCATACATATTTGATGCATGGACTCATAACTGGGTTGATCTCAAGAATGCATAACTGATCACACACTTACAAGCTTAACTAATTTCTACTAAATGTGCATATCTAATGTATGAATGTCCGGCTAAGCTGACTTTCGAAAGCACGACTTGACAATACAATAATGAATAATGCTAACTTCATAAAGAAAATATGAACATGCATTAGGATGAATCTAATGGCATGCAACATCATAATACTATGGGGTATCTCCCCCTTGGGACTCTATGTCCTTCTAAACACACTTCGCTGAAATACTGGGGTGGTACGCGGGATACCTACAGACTAGTTCATGATTGACCGATCAAGATCTGAAACTCATGCATGACTCATGCTAACATATAAGCTCAAAATGGGAGCAAAGGATAAAGGTCTCCTAACATACCCGAGTCTATTTTAGGGAATCCTTCCCAATCAAGGCGAGCCTGAAACACATGTAGTCTACCCCTTTGAGTCAGTACCTTACATTCTCACATTTTATGGCCTGGATCACCACACCCAAAGCATACATCACAACCGGATCTTCACACACCTTAGTGGCACCTGCCACACTCTCCACAATACGGATGGGTACGAACACCACTAGTACTACTCTGGGCTTTGGAGCTTGGCGCCCCCTCAAATCTGATACCCCTAAACATAGGTGCAGGTACACTATCTGAAGATGGAGATGGAACTAAAAATTTCCAACCATACTAAGAACTACTACCACCTCGAGACCCTGACTGTGAGAAACCATGACTACCTGTCTTGGCTCTCTTACTCACTCTCTCTGTCCTTCATCTTATCTTCCTCAATCTGTTGTGCATGTATTATCAATCTAGCAAGGTCCATATCTCTATGAAGCATAGAAGTCCTACACTCTTTTAATACTAACCCATATACACCAGTCGCAAACTTACTCATACTCACTCTAGGGTCAGCTATCAAGTCAGGAGCATACTTAGCTAATTGGTAAAACTTAAGACAATATTCTTTCACAGTCATGGAACCTTTCCTTAGGTTCATAAACTCTTTTACCTTAGCCTCTCTCATCTCTAGCGGGAAAAACCTATCTAGAATGGGACTCTAAAACTCTAGCCAGGTCACAGGAGCTGCATTTTCTCCTCTACTCTTTTCCCACATCACTAACCAATCATGAGCACCTATCTTTTAACCTATAAGTTTCTAACTCAACACTCTCCTCCTCAGAAACATGCATAATCTGGGTGATCTTCTTCACCTCTTCTAGATAAAGTTGTGGGTCCTCACCTACTACTGAACCAAAGAATTCTAGTGGTTTAATTTTCATGAAACTTCTTATTCTAGCTGCGGCTGAGAACCCATCTTGCTGAGGTGGGGTTGCAGCCTGACAATTGCCTTGAACACTAGTAACAGCTTTGGCTAGCACCGGAAAAGATGCCCGAAACTTTGCATGTGACATATAATTATTCTCAGGATCTACTGGCTGTGGGGGATAGTCATCAACCCCACGGACAAAATCTCTGCGAGGAGGCATACTTTGTAATTGGAAGAAAGAAGTGGATTAGATTGAGAACCAACTTGAGCTCATGCTCACTCGCATGAAATGATCACTAAAAGAAGGGAAACTGTTCCTAAGAACATCCATTAGCCTCTTGTACATAAATGTGGCGCGCTACACACCTATGCACAAGACTCGACTAGATGTGGCTTTTCAGACTCCCTAGGACACTCTTGAACCTTAGGCTCTGATACTAAGTTTGTAATGCCCCGGAACCCGTCCTAAGATGTCACACGGTGCTTATAACCCCGAAGGACCACAAGCTAACCCTTTACTGATATCTGTATCTGTACACTGTATAAAATCCAAAATAAAAATAGAAACTATCCATAAGGTTCAACACATCTATGAATACTCATAATACAGAAAACTGAATACTAATACATCTATTTAGAAAGCCTCTAAACTGTCTGAACTGCAGAGTTGAAGGGACAAGTCCCCAACTAACTCTCTCAACTGGAAATAAACAAATTCTGAAGCAATAATAGTAAATTGAGATTCGTCCTCGAAAGAAGAAGACTCACTGCTACTGCTGCTGACTAGAACTGAACTGCTGAGGATACTCTGGATCCTGTGCCTCTGAACCTATGATGTCATATAAAACACCATAGTGCAAATGCGTCAGTACAGGAATGTACCGAGTATGTAGATGAGGTAGGATAATGCAAGAGCTCATGCATGCACAATATCTAAACTGAATAATCATGAAGATGCCATATGAGAACACTTATATGAATGCACAAACCATGAACACAATTGTCGCAACTCTAGATACTGAAACTCGGATACCACTTTATTGCAGACTGAACTCACTACTGACACTGAGATACTGAATCACTGACTCATCTGATACTGATAACAGAGAGTCTGGACGTACTCACATCAAGGACTGAATTCTAAGCTTACTGCTTTCGACTGACAAGATTAGAGATCAACTTTTCTAACATATTATTTTGGAAGCGATTATCAATGATAAGAAGTATGATAATGTACAAATCTAACAACAAGAATACTCAACAGAATCTGAGATAGAGATCAAGCCAATCTGACGGAAGATCTCTAGATATGATAATAAGAATACTCAACGTGGTCTGAGACTGAGATCAAGCCTTTCTGACGGTTGATCTCTAGATATGATAATAAGTATTTGTATATGAGACCAAGCCTATCTGACGGTATGGTCTATGAATCAATGGAACTATCTTAATTCCTTACTGAGATAGACGACTGTACCACACAGTCTAGATTTCTGAAAATTGATCTAGAAACTGCAACTGTGGGAAGTAGTTACTTAACCGACATGCCCCAACCTACCACAAGTGGGGTCCAACCTGTAACCCCAGCTGGAAGGGTGTCAATACCGTGCCACAGATAAAGGCCTCTCTATTCAAGCCTCTTTTGATGGGATAACCCTCGCAGGAAGTCGTCCTGAGGCAATATAATAGTCTAACCTCTGTGATGGTGACAACCTCTATTGATGGGGACTCCTGCATCCTACACTGGCTATGCAGTTTTGGAGTTCAGGGATTACTCCTAACGACTCGGCCTCTCTAATGGGGAGCCTTCATACCTTCCCTCGCTCGGTGCTAGTTTCTACTACCAACTGAAAGACTCTGAACTGAAATCTTAACTGAACACAACTGAACTAAATCTAATACTGATCATGTTTCTCAAAAGATCTGACTGAGTTACGTTGAGATTACTTAGTTCTGTATCTGATGAAAAAGGTATCAAATTATGGTATCTGACTGACGATACAGAGATTGAATAGATTACTTGAATCGCTTCTGAGATTAGAATTGAATTATTGAATACTATTAGATCTGAGCTGATTACAGGGATGAGGCTAGATTACTGGTGATACAGAGATTACAGAGATAACTGAGATTATTGAGTTTTCTTAAGTTCTGCACTTGTCAGAGGATATAGAGTTCTATAGTTCATTGAGTTTTGAGAATTGTGGCTCGACTGGAATTATCGGGAAACTGATATGAGATCTAGACAAAAGCTTTATTGTCGGCAATAAATACCCCAAGGACTCGATAGCATAAAAGTAAAGCATAATCATTCATTCATCATCACAATCATTTATATATCACCACAATCATTCATGCATCATCATAACTATTCATTCATCATCATAATCATTCAAGAAATCACCTGAAACATTTAACGATCACAAACATCTTATTCATCATCACAGTCGCCAAGGGGTCACTTTAAGAATCTCGGAAACATAATCATTTAATAACATAGGGGAAATATGCTACTAGATTTTACTCCATTCAATAAGGTTTTACCTCAACTGTTTCATACCTATATCAATCTCGACATGTGCTTGGATATCACATGGCTTGAGGAAACTTCATACTATCATTGAATATGTCATTCACTTAGGCATTTTATCAAACACTAGGCATGCATAAACTAACTCATAATTTGGGGTTTCATCTTCAACATGCTACAATGGCCCTTATGCTTCACCTAAGCTCTTTATCAAACCTAGGGGGAACATGATTCACTTATTCAACTATTTCTACTCCCATTTGACAAGAACACATCACATAGAAAGCAACATAAGGAAGATTCATCACAAATATTACATGGATTCCACCTACTAGGGTTAAGGCTCATGAATCTTGTAAACAAACATGAATCAAAACTCAACAACACATGTAACATCAATTTTAACTCATACAAATCATGAAATCTCACAAACTTAAAATCTTCATATTTTAAAAAGGGTTCTTGAGCTTCTTGGATGAAAGGGACCCAAGAATCAATATCTACATACCTTAATCTTTAAAATTGAATGAATTCTAATGCTTGAGAATCTATTCTCACTTGTAATAAATGATTCTGAAGCCCACACTATGAGGAACTTGATTCTTGAAAAAATCTTGAAGATTTATGGATGAATTTTTGGAAGATTAGAGTTCTTGAATGAAGTCCTAGTTATACTCTTTTTAGAGAATTGGAAGAGAAATAGAGAAATTAGGGTTTGAATGAGGGTTCTCATATTTATAGAGGATTCCAAAAGGTGGAAAATGACCAAAATGCTCTTGAAAAAAAATTCTTAAATTTTTGAAAAAATAGCTGATGACATCCGTGGCAAGCTGTCAAGTTGGTGATAGGCCATCACGAATTGTCGTCAATAAAGGGTGAAATTTTGAGTTTCTGGTTAAGGTTAACTACATTGGTGATAGGCCATCACGGGCGTGATGGCTTGTCACAAAATTCATCACCAGGGTCAAAAATATGCCCAGGTCTGATGACATTGGTGATAGGCCGTCACGGGCGTGACGACTTGTCACAATTGTCATCACCAGTTTCCCAGCCAAACATGATGAAGTAAAATGGCCATAACTCTTTTCTCTGCTATCGGTTTTTGATTAAATTGGTATCGTTGGAAAGATATTTCAAAGAGATTTCATTTGACATATATTAAGTCCTCTAATTCGATATATACAAGTTGTTATGGTCGATTGAAGTTGACCCAAATTTTGACGGTCACTAAAACTTGAACGATAGGAAAACTTTCAACTCGTCCTTGAGTTAGGGGGACCTCTATGATATTAATTCATGATAAAATATATTCCCACATGATTAAAAGTATTTCATACTTGGGAGGATATTTCTGAAACATTTAGACTCAGATTTTTTGCTTTACCAAATACGCTCTAAGGCTCAGACTGGAAGAGAATTTTGTGGGGAATTACAGATAGGTAACAAGGTTTAGCATTCATTTAAATCACTAACTTGAGCTAGGTATCTTGACCATCCTAAAACAACCCACGAGCTATATGGGTTTATCTCCCCCTGCTGAAAAGGCCTTAATGCGTGTTGGCCGCACGATTGGTGAAAAAAACATGAGATGACTTATACATCTCCAAAAATCTAAGGTGTGACATCATGAAAATGGTCACCAAGACCACCCTCATATCGGCAAATACTAGTTTCCAGTTTCGGTCTCTCGAGACCCCAATGTTCCTTGGCATTGCTACTAGACACTCTTTCAGCCCATATTAAAACCATTTACACATTCCACATCATTTTCCAAGGAGTCTTTTAATTAGTCATTAACTGTTGGTATCGTCATACTAAAATTAGCGCTTGCAAGTATATTACCTTGTGTCATATATACTATTAAACCAAATTAGACTCCATTATTTTTAATTTACCCAAACCATTTATAAGAAAACCATGGCCACCAAGGATTTAAAAAAACCATATGAAACCAACCAAATCCAATTCATGTTTCTTTAACCATTTATGCAATGCGAGGAGTCAAAGAATAATTAAACTAGGAGACAAAATCATTCTCATTGATAATTTTGCAAACAGGTTGAGGGCATGCCATTATCAAAGACAAAATCATTAAATTTGGGGTTCAACCATAACCCATCCATAAAATAATAATTCCCATGCACCCACATGTGCAAAACCATAATTACAAGATGCATAATCAAAATTTAAACCATAGGAAAAAATATCAAATAATATGCATTCGAACCCCCCATCCTTGATTTCAAAACCACCATTAATGATTTATGAACATTGATTTAAACATGTGTTTTTAGTAAACTAACATTAAGGGAAGAGTCACATGCCTGATTCACAAAGATTTATAGAGAGAAATTGATCTTTAAGCCATTAGATGACCACTTTGGAGAAACCCTAGCCAACTATGCTTGTGGGGATTTTGAGATATTAAACAGGATGTTTAATCTTGTGAACTATTGGATGAATGACCAAAATTTTATAGGGATGTG
Organism: Capsicum pubescens; assembly: GCA_030864215.1. Lineage (NCBI taxonomy): Eukaryota > Viridiplantae > Streptophyta > Magnoliopsida > Solanales > Solanaceae > Capsicum > Capsicum pubescens. Next base: position 213,526,534 of record CM061548.1, read on the forward strand.
GGGTTTTAAGGGTTTTAAGTGAGAAATGTCCAAAGTCCCCCCAGCTAAATACTGTAAAAAGACTGCAGGTGGTTACGAGTGGACCCCATGACTCGTGATCACAACATACAACTCGAACCATTGAGTCATCACCAATACAGTGATTTGGATACCCATACACTGTCCACCATATGACTCCATGAACCCACTCATTACCAGTCCATAAGACTCGTACGGTCTTGTAATTTCCATGACAAAACACAAAGGATTGGACACTGGACAACATATGACCCTACCTTACCAATCATAACCTATCCTCATGGATCTTAGTGAGACACTCATACTCAGAGCCATGTTAATTCACTAAATTTCTAATTTAATTAAGAATCATCCCAATGACTCGTCACCTGATATGGGTGAAAAGAGTTCAAGACCATTCACAAGGAGATAAGCTCAAGAAAGTCATATCCTTCAAGGCTTATTTATGAATATGGAGATATGTGAATTTTTTTTGAATAAATATAAGGGGTTCCACCATTTGAAACTTGAAGAATCTTGAACCTATGGGTGGATCCATATTTTGAAGCATGGAGAAGCTTGAAGTCGTGGGTGTGGAGTGTTAGATTTCATTAAAGGTGTTTTAATCATTTATTTTGTACTAGACTATAAATAGTCACTATTAAGTTTATTTCCTTTCTATTTTTTTATAGATATTGAATGAACTTTGCTCTTGTGAGAGTGTTAGTGTAACTAAGGTTGAAAACTTAGCTTAGAAATGGGGGTTCTTGAGGAGAATTGATTTCCCTCTTTGATTCACGTAAGAAGTTGGAGTTTGTTTTTATGAGTTTTAGGGGTCTTTGTATTTGATACACACGTTGGTTCTTATTGCACTGTAATCTCTTATGTAAACTTATCTATCTTTTTTTCTTGCATCTTTCAGTTTTTTAGCTTCCTGAGGTAGGTTTTCTATCTTTCTTAGGTCGATCTGTATCATTTGGTATCAAATCAAGGTTTGATTTCAATCCTATGAAATCAATCTTGGGATTGTTATCTAGAAAAAAAAGTAGTGTTTCCATTTTTACCCGTGGCTAGGACTTAGATCCTGGAATTTTTTGTGTGTTTTGTTTATTTCTAGTGTTAGATCTTGGTTCCATAACACTAAAAGAGTCTAGATCTATAATTTTAGCTATTTTTCGTATCCAACATTATTTATCCACTTGAAGAAACTTGAAAGTGGATCTTAAATTTTTAAAGGGTTTGGTTGAGGATTTGGGCTTGAAATCGTGATATTGGTGCTTGGGAGTTCAACGTGTGCTTGAACAAAATAAAAAATCATGAAGTTCTGAGGTCATATTCTTAAGGGTCACTTTTCAATATTCTTGGTGTTCATCATAATCTTCATATATTGTTGATGAAGAACATTAAAAAGTGATTCTTTAATCCAAAAGAGGAGGTGAGAGATAGTGTGGTGCTTGTGTGTCCAAAGGATATTCTAATTCATCCAAAGAAAGAAAGAGTCCAAAAGCATTTAAAAGGAATATTCTCAGAGAAGAGGACAAGGGAAAGTACAACGAGGGGACCACACCAAAATTCAAACTCTTTTGAGCTTGAAGAACAATTAAAGGGTCCAATTCTTTGAATTTTATTCATACAAATCCAATTCTAACACCTCCAAGATGAAGATCAATTGAAGTTCAAATTGGAACAATAAAAATTCTGAAACGTCAACAACCAATTTGAAGTTACCACGTCATCAACCATCCAAAATCACCTTAAAGCTCAAATTCTTGATTCTAAGTTTCTTTTCCTTGATTCTTTGGTTTCTTTTCTTGATTCTATTGTTAATTAAAAACTTGTAATCACCTACTAGGTTGTGAAATTAGTGTTGAATCTATTTTCTTTCATGTCATATTTCCTTGTGTGCTTTTTTTTTCATTTTTGATTTATTGTAGTTTCTTGTCTCGACTCTGAATGATATATTCTTGAGTCCCTAAAAATAATACATTATGGGTAAGAGTAGAAATCATCCCTTAACTCCTCATGGATTACAAGCCAACATTCAACACTTGTGAAGCCAAGTGTGAGGTAACCAAAGGTGTGAGAGTGTTCTGAGGAATATTTTGAGATAAATAGTTTATTGTTTTTTTTGTTGTCTTTATTAGGTACAATTGCAATGGAAGGAGGAACTTGAAGCTATAAGTCATGGCCTTGCGAGGCTAGAAATAAAGGTGGTATCAATCAAGGGGTGTGTGTCTTCAATGAAAGGGTATGTGACATCAATGAAGGGGATATGGTATCAATGTAGGGGGTTATGTATACTATAAGTGGAAGATTGGATTATGTGGAGAGTCAAAAGAACTACCGACCCTCTACTCCTCAACACTACCATGTTTCTTCAAGTGGACATGCTTAAAACACTTCTACTACCATTACCCCGAAAACCTTACATCACATGTTCAATCCACAAAGACCTCTACAAAATGTCACCATCCAAACTACCACTCACCCTCAAATCCGAAAACCAAATAGGCCACTTCACCCTCAACTCAATCAATTCAAACATAAAGGAATTGGAAGAAAAATGCCACCTCAAACCTGAATCCTCCATTCCTAAATCTACTTATCCAAATGCCTCAACCTCTACCAAATAAAATTCTCCGATTCCAAGCTCCAATTAACCAAAACCAACCCATCCATGTAAAGTAATATGGTATGGAGCGGCAATAAGAGGGGTATAGAGCATATGATACCTATATGATGGAATATAAGAGGAGAGGTAGATATATGGATCAAAGGGGACTTCAAGGCCAATGAGAAAGAGTTGGTCAATTGAATCAACAAGGAAACCGAGATTGAGAAGTGGGTATCAATTCCATCAAGGTTGGTCTTTCAATTTTCAAAGATGAGAGTGATCCCAAAGTTTATATTTCATGGGATTCCTCTTGTGAAAGGATCTTCCAAGTCAATGATCTCACCAAAGATAAGAAGAGTTTCTATGCCATAACCCACTTCGAAGGTTATGCAAACACATGGTAGGAGTATACTAAATAGTTTGGGAATGTGATGAATGAAGGACACCCTCCTATATGGAACATGTTGAAAGGGATTATGAGGCAAAGGTACTTACCAGAAAGGTATATACATAAGCTCCATGCCAAGTTATACAACTTGAGGCAAGTAAGAAATAGTGTCATTGACTACTATGATGAGTTCCAATAATTGATTTTGAAGTTTGATCACCGAGTGGAGCAAGTAGAGCATGACATCATACGCTTCAAGGTTAGGTTAAAAAATACATCTCTTCACACATGACTCTTCACAAGTTTTAAATCATATATGGTATATTCTAAGAGGCATTAGAAATTAAAAGGGAGAACAAGGAGAAAGAGGCCTACATATCAAAAGGTCATCAATCATCCTCAAGTTGGTCTAAGAACAAAGAATTAACTAAGTCATCGTCAGGTTGGCAAAAGAAAAAAGATCCTCCATCCAATGCCAAGCAACCCAATGCCAAAATTCCTCAAAATATTCTCCAAAACAAGAAGGTAACAAGTATCGTACTTCCAATTCTAAGGGATTCCAATGCTTCAAATTTCAAGGGTGGGGGCATAAGGCAATTGAATTCCCCAACCAAAGAAATGTGATCCTTAGGGAAGGAAAATTGTACTATCTTTGAGAAGTGGTGGGTTAGAATCGGATGAAAATGAATACGATCCTTAAGATAAAGAGCAAGTAGAGGATGATATGCAAAATAAGGGAGATAAAAAAGACACTTGGCTGTAATATGGTGAGTGTTATGTTCCTAAATTTATTGTTAGATGATCCATGGTTAGTTGGGCTTTAGATAATCTGAGTCAAAGGGAGAATCCTTTCCATACTAAATTCCTTATTAAAGGAGGTGTGTGCACAATGCTCATTGATAGTGGTAATTGTACTAATGTTGCTAGTGCCACCATGGTTTATTTCTTGAAGCTTCCTACTACTACACATGCAAGTCCTTATAAACTCTAAGCTTGTCATGATGAGGTGTTTTTTGATGTGATCCCTATACAAGCTTGTCACTTATTGTTGGGTAGACCATGGCAATTTAATAGGTCTACCAAACATAATGGGATAACCAACCAGTAATCTCTTGAATTCAATGGTCGAAAGTTCACACTCTGCCCACTCTCACCATCATAAGTGAACAAAGTTCATCAATAATTAATGGAGTTGAAGGAGAAAGTGAAGAGAAAAAGGGAAAAAAGTAGAGGGTAGAGAAGGTGAAAAAGCCGAGGGTATAACAAATTAAAAGAATAAAGAACCTATGGTGTTGTTGGATAGGAAGAAAGATATCTTCAAGAAGCATGATGACAAAATACCTATGTTTCTCCTAGCTCATGCTTTTAATACTAACCCCTCTACTTTTTCTATTCCCCATTCTATTTCCTTTGTTTTGCAGGAATTTATAGATATGTTCCCAAAGGAACTACCACGCGAGTTACCCCCACTTGGGGGAATTGAGCATCAAATTGAATTGATGATGGGCTCTAAATTGCCTGAGAAACCGGCATACTAAATTAACCCTATGGATACCACAGGACTTCAAATACAAGTTGAGGAACTTCTCAAAAAGGGATTCATCAAAGAAATAATTAGTCTATGTGCGGTTTTGGTCTTGTTGGTGCCAAAAATTGATGGAACATGATGAATGTGTATGGACTGCCAAGCCATCAATAAGATAACGGTAATGTATCGCCACCCTATTCCCTGAGTGGATGATATGCTTGATGAATTGAATAGTTCATGTGTGTTTTCAAAAATTGATATTAGGAGTGTCTATCACCAAATAAGAATAAAACTGGGTAATGAATAGAAGACCTCCTTCCAGACCAAGTTTGGTCAATATGAATGGATGGCCATGCCATTCGGCCTCACTAATTCTCCTAGTACTTTCATGTGGTTAATGAATCATGTGATGAAACCATTCATTGAAATGTTTATTATGGTGTATTTTAATGACTTCCTCGTTTATATAAAATCCCTTGAGGAGAATGTGTTATATTTTCAGAGTGTGTTTGAAGTCCTTAGAAAGGAAAAATTGTATGCTAATCTTGAGAAATGTTCTTTTGGTGTGAATGAAGTTGTGTTTTTGGAATTTGTTATTAGCTAAAGAGGAGTTGAGGTGGATTAATCTGAGATAGACTCTATACAAAATTGGCCAACTACAAAATCCATTGGTGAAGTACAAAGCTTCCATGGGTTGGCTAGTTTTTATAAGGGATTTGTCAATGGATTTAGTACAATCGCCGTTCACTTGACCGAGGTCATCCTAAAGGACAAACCTTTCAAGTGGGGTGAAGAGAAAGCCAAAGCACTTAAAACCTTCAAGGCTATGCTTATTTTTGCCCCTTTGTTGTAATTACCCAACTTTAATAAGATGTTTGAGATTGAATGTGATGCAAGTAAAGTAGGAATAGGTGTTGACATAAAGCAAGATCTTAAACCCATTGCCTATTTTAGTGAGAAACTCAAGGTAGCAACTCTAAATTATTCCACTTATGATCGAGAGTTATATTCCTTGATTAGAGACTTGGGTAATTGGCAACATTACTTGTGGCCCAAAGAATTTATGATCCGTACGGACCATGAATTCTTGAAACATCTTAGGCACCAAGATAAGCTAAACAAACGGCATGAAAAGTGGATTGAGTTCCTATAAATCTTCCCCTATGTAATTTAATACAAAAAGAGAAAGAAAAATATGGTTGCCGATGTATTATCTTGGAAACATGTACTCATTGCTACATTGTCTTCCTAATTTATAAGATTTGAGAGTCTTAAGAAAATGTATCCCGAGGAACCCACATTTTCCCCTATCTTTCAGGAATGTAAAGAGTGGGGTTGGGAAAAATGTCTCAAGGATGAGGGTTCCACTCCCTATTTAAAGTTTTATGGGTATTTCTTTAAAGGAAGAAGGTTGTGTGTGCTCTCTAGTTCTTAACATGAACTATTTGTGAGAGAGACACATAATGTTGGTTTGATGGAAAACTTTGGGGTTGAAAAGACTCTCAAAATTCTTGAGGAACGATTATATTGTCCCAAGATGTGCAATGATGTTGCTCGGATTTGTGGCCAATGTATGGATTATCGGAGTGCCAAATCTCGCCTCTACCCCCAGGGATTATATACCTCGCTACCCACTTACCTATACCCTTATCTTGATATATCTATGGACTTTGTTTTGGAGTTTCCAATGACAAGGAGAGGTAGGGATAGTTTTTTATGGTGGTTGACCGATTCTCTAAGATGGCCCACTTCATCCTATGTTCTAAAAGTGAGGATGCACTAGTGTAGCCTCTTTGTTTGCTGAGCATATTTTTAAACTACATGGGATCCATCAAACCATTGTTAGTTATAGGGACTCCAAGTTCTTTAGTCACTTTTGGAAGTCAATATAGGGTAGACATGGTACGAAATTGCTTTTCTCAACCTCTTTCCACCCACAAACTGATGGACAAACGGAAGTAGTAAATAGGACCTTGGGTTCTATGCTACGATCTATGGTTAAATGTAATATGAACTCTTGGGAGGATCACCTACCCCTAGTCAAGTTTGCTTATAATTGTGTTATCCATTCGACTACCGGTATGACACCCTTTAAGTGTGTATACAGCTTAAACCCTCTTACCCCTTTAGATATAACCCCCTTGTATAGTGATATTTTGTTAAGTTTAGATATAAACAAAAGAGCGGAATACATAAGAAGTTATATGAAAAGGTGAGAATCCTCTTTGAGAAGAGAAACAAAGAAGTTCTCTATGTTTTGTCTTTAGTTTCAAGACGATTGTATTGACTATTCTAAATACTTGGGTTGTATTTTTATTACTATATGTTCTTGTACTGGGTTTACTAGGTCGTGGGATGGTGTTTATGCAATCACTACCTCTAAACTATTTCTATTTTCCTTGCTTATTTATTGTGTTGGATTGATTAGTTGGCCCTTTTGGGGCATTTTCACCAAGTTGACCCATTGTGATTAGCTCCGGATTACAATTTATATTACCTACTATCGGGATTTAGTATGAGATATCATGAATTGTAAATTGAGTCATGACAAATTGACATCATATCCTAAGCTACACCGGTATTGTTGGTACAAGAGCAAATGTTTAGTAGAGTCCTGTGGTTCGGAACGTTAATGTTTGTTTCCTATCTTAGGGAGGCTATAGGTAGTTCTTAAGAGTTATTTGCTTCTTTCACTCATTTCTTGCTTAGAGTCTGAGTTGGTTTATAGAACATTTCTTTGACTTCACTTTTTCGCAGATGTCTAGGACACATGTTACTGCTATACGTGACGATGGTCTCAATATAGAACCTAAGGATCCTTCTCCTATTTGTGGATAACCCAGAGGTCGTGGACAGCTAGGAGATGTGTTACCAGCTAGGGTCTAGGATAGGGATCCTCTACTAGACCGTATTCCTGCTCCTGAGCCAAAGATTCTTCCGCCTTAGCTAGCGGTGGGCCAGGGACTAGCCTAGACTCCACCATGGTTTATTTCTTCTTACGTGCTCAGAGATGCTTTGGTTCAACTTTTGGGAGTAATTGGGGTTGCGCCATTGATGTCATTTAAAAACTATCCTCCAAAGAAGTATGCTACAACAAATATCAGATATAGTAACCCAAACAAGGTTGGGTTCGAACCCACAGGGAATACGTGGAACAATCTCTCAAACTTGACAAAATCCACAAGCAATACGAAAAAGTAAATGGGGGAATTTTAGAGTCAACAATATCATGTAATCGAACTTGAATGCTTGAGTTTGTAAACAATAGAAGACGAACACTATGATTGTGTCCCCCCTGGTTTCTCAACTCTGTAAGTTTCTCATGTTTGATCCAACTAACTAATTGTTTTGCATGCAAAGTTGAAAAGCTATGTATTATCAATTATCTTATGAACGTGTTGATAAATATCACCTTTCACCTTGTGAGTATCAAGGTGTCGCCTTGTTTTCCCTTGTCTATAACCTCAGTACAACTCTCACCTTTTGAGTTTTAAGTTGATTAGACAAGGGTTTATACCTCAAATCACTGTCGTAATCTCCTTTTCCCAATCTCAAACTCCCTTGTGAGGACGTTCTTGAATACACATAATCCCAAGCTTCTGTAGTATCTTGGGGTACGATTAATATGAAGAATATTGCAATACACGCAACTACAATACATTAAATGAATCTCTCACTTCCCTTAGTTAATCCACCAGGGCTCCCACAACCCAAGTCAAGGAAATTAGTCGCTCATGTTTATACAACAATCCATGATAATTAATGAAGAAGACATGTTATTAATTGCACAATAATGAAATAGTAAAATCCAAAGTCTCCAATTGAAAACGGAACCAACAACTCAAGAATAATAATCCAAGTATGTGAAAGTATGAAAAAAATTGTAAAAAGTGCGTAGCTTTATAAAGGAATAACCCTAGGGTATTTATAGTTCCTCAAACCAACAAAGGAAACCTAGCCAAATTAAATTAGGAAATTATGTTGGTAGTGGTTGCGCCTCTGGTAATGAGTCATTTTTTCTACTTACGACTCGTGGTTTGCAGTCGTATCTGTCTTCAAGCCTTAGTGGTTACGACTCAAAATGTCACTATACGAGTCGTATGCTTTACTCGTAGTCACTCCAGTGAACTTTTATCTGCAAGGCTTCTAAATTTGTTGTCCTTATGACTCCTTACCATAAGTCGTAGTCAATCCTTATGACTCATGTCTTTCCCTCGTTACTACTGGAGCATCAACCTTCAGGACTTCACACACTGTTATCAGTATGGATTTACACTACAAGTGTGTTCTGACTTTGCGACTCATAGCCTTCTGTGACTTCACTTCTGAAAACTCATTTTTCCCACTATTATCCTTAAGAGTCTGGCTACGAGTCGTAAGGTGACTTAATGACTCGTAGCTTGATCTGTTCGTCAACTTTTCAGCACATTCTTTTTCTCCTTTTTTGGTTCAACACCACTCCCGACCTAGTTTCCTTGCAAAACACATAAAATAGACATCATATCCGACAAAATAGCTTAAGTCAATGCATAATTTCACCATTTTAAGCATCGAATGTGATATCTTTCTATGGCACATCAACACCCTCAACTTAGAATATTTGCATGTCCTCAGGAAAAATCACAAAACAAAAACAGTCAATTTTCAACTTTAATTCACAACAATTTCCCTCCCCTATTTTTCTATTTTCAAAACCCAACTGTGTATACAGATGCAATACACAATGTGAAACAATGGAATCAAGTGATGGCATTACATTAGCAATGAACAACTAGGCATATACACAATCTACTCTCCTCGAACAGATAAGAATTCTAACAACGCGATCCATGTACTTTTACAATCAAAGTAGTTCCGTACACTCACATAGATTGAAAATGATAATACCAGGATGGTCAAGAGATGCTCTCTCTCACAAAGAAGTTCCACAGTGTACAAAGAATGCCCCAGACTTGCCCTTATTTTCTTATCCTCCGTTTTTAGGCAGTCGGATTAGGATCAGTATAGGAATTTATTTGGCTTGTATCGTAGGTTTGGGGCTGGTATGATCTCTTTGGAACTTTTTTAGTGACTACGCCTCCTTGAAACTACTATTACTTTAGGATCCACTTATTTTCCAATTTTACTTTCACTCCTCCCTTATTTCTCCCTTTTTATTCTTTTCTACTTGTTCCGACTGGGTGTGGTTTCTTATTCTTTTCTTTTGCTTTTTTTTTTCAATTTTCCTTTTCTTTTTTTCACAATTTTCTCATTTTTCTTTTTCTACCACACCCAACCCTACTTTCTTTTCTATTTACACCCCTTCTCTATACCAATTTTTCTTTGTGCACCCCTATAATAGCCACCCTCAACTTAGGCGATTTTCTTGAGCTAAGGTGCACATTGTTCAAGGAGGATCAGGGCCAAAAAAAGTTTATTATAATTAAAAGTGGGATCTTGGATTGGTATAAATAAAAAATTTTGGTCCATTAAGGATCAAACTCGGGATCAAGGGATTCTTCTTCACTTTTGGTTGGTTATTTAAGTTAAAGTGGACTGTATTAAAAATGTCCTATGATCCTTTCTTAACTAACGATCCTACAACTTGGTCAAGACTAACCGGGCAAGTTTTGGATTCCGTACACAAAGGAAACTAGGTAATACCCCCCACACATTGTACAGGGTTACATTAGTAGTCACTTCCTATCCAGTTCATGCAATTGTTCGCCATAGTTATTACGTTCTTAATTCTAATGCCATTACAAGATTCACATCAGTCACATACATGCATACTTCACACAACTATCAAAAATTTAAGGAGGGGGTACCATTTGTTTTAAACAACTTCAACAAATTCAGCACAATCATTCAGAACAAGTACACTACCTTCGGTACAAAGTTTCCTCCTAATTTAAACATTACACAGACACAAAACAAAACAAAATAACACATTTAAACTAGACATGCCAGTTCTGCATTGAAACCACTACCGACGAGAAAACAAAGATGGCAATAACAACGTACGACGGCTATACGGTACACCCCTACCTCCAACTAAATACCTACGACTATCCCAGTGCATCTAAAAATTTAAAACAAAGGGAAGGAACATATCCATCCTTAGTTTTCACTTCTCAGTTTTACAACTCAAATCTTGTACATATTAGTGTCATAGTTTTAATTTCATTATCAGAGTCAGTGTTTTCCAGTTATTATATTTTGCATCTTGTACATAATCGAGTCGTAGTTTCTTTCCTAAGATTTTAGAACAAATATATAGAGTCAGTCCACAAAAACACAAAAAGATTTTCATTTTATTGAGTCTTTTTCTATAGAACCTTAGAATAAATACATCGAGTCTTTATAGTCCAGAAAATATAAAAATATGTCAGTTTCTGACTCTTCACTATCTACGTCTTATATGACTAGTTTATGTAGATCCTTGGAAACATTAAACTTGTCTCCAACCATCAATAGAACTATGTCACGCAAGAAGGACTATCTTTATGAAGTAGATGTGTTGACAGAAGAACAAGACTTGTCTTCTACATATCTACCTATACAAAATCTATACTCTGCCTTTGCAAGAAAGTAGTGTAATCCAGAGCTGCAGATTGATTCCTTGCATCGACAGAAACCAGAAGGACTTAAGGAATACTTTGCTGGAATAAAACTTGATCAGTACATATTTATGACTCCAGCTGAACAGTTCATCACTCTGCAGATGGCGAAGAGTTTTCCACAGCAGTGGAAAAGGTATAGCTTTACCCATATCCATTTTGGTGCAATTCAAATTGCCTTGACTCATCAAGGGAGAAAAGGACATTCGTTAAAGACATGTCTTTCCCTTATTGATACCAAATTTGAAGAGTACCAACGTGAGAACTTGGGCACTTTGGACATCACATTTGACTCAGGGACAGTTATTGCTACCATGCTCCCCAACTTCACCGTGTCCCTCTCAGATTAATATTTGACAAAGGCACTGAGGCTTCAATTCAAAATACTTGGAGCCCTACCAGACTATAGCCCTATACAAACAACGTTACACCACCAGATAGTTTGGAAAGTCCACCACTCATTGTTCTTAACCATAGATACCACCAAAGGTACGACCCAGTGTCTCCAAGTCTCAAAATATGTCCCAAAGGAAGAAATCCTCACGATTCTTCCAAAATCATGGCTCAGAAGTTATGAGATGATGAGAATTCATCCTTACCATCTCCGGTCACCAAAACCTATATTCACCTGAAAACCTTCCAGAATATCTCTCGTTGTCCATATGCAAGTTGATACTTTTCCGGATGCAGAGAATTCAGATCCAGCGAATATGTCAGGTTATATCACTAGTACCATGAATGATCAGGATTAGATTGTACACTTCGTTCATGATGGGCAGACAGTACACTGGTTCAAAGACCCATTTACTGGACACTGCCTATGGGATATTAACTGTGATTTCCAGAAATGCCAAGAGGACTGGTTGAATGATACTGATGAGGAAGAAGATGAACTGGAATGGGATGAGTATTAGGGATTCCAAAAACCCCAATATCGGAGGCCTTCAGATGAAAGAGATGATGATCATTAAGACAATGACCATCTATTTGAAGTTTCCTACAAGCCGCAAGAATGGTCACCACTACCCACTCCATCCAAAGGTAGACCCTCCGACTCCAGATCAGGTCTGAATCCTGAACCCCTAATGTTCATAATATCTGAAACCACCTCCAATCCCAATTATGCATTCCTGCCAAACTATCTATCCAAAAGGAATAACTAAAACCATACTCCAAAATTACCATATGTTATTCCATCTATTATATGAGAGGAGCCAGAAGCACCAACTCAACATGCCATACTTATCAGAGCACTGGAGAGAAGGATACAATCTGTACAGTTTGAAAGATGTCTGCTAGGGTCCTCAATACTATATTTTCTTGAACAATAACAGAAAAATGGACTTTTTAGAAGAACAAATCCATCTCCTAAAATATGACTCTGCTAAACTCCAAAATGCCCAAAAGACCACTGTATTTCCCAGAGCATATCCTGTACGAGGATCAGTCCAACTCTTTTCCACCTCTCCCCCTTAGTTAATGCTATTCATTCGAGCTCCAATAGATAAATATGAGGAGTTAAACATCACCAAACTTGTATGGGAAAGGAAAGATGCCATGGTAACTCAAAAGAAAGACAGGGTGACACAAAATGAGGTCAAGGTAATGAAGTATCCCAGACAGTCTCCATATCATGCTAATAAGCTGGTCATAAAACATACTACTCCTACATAAGATCTCATAGTCCCGGACAATGACTTAGAAGTCCAAACTGCGGGGTCACAAAGCAAAGAGAAACCAGATGAAGTATGGATGTCCACCATAAAACATTTTCTCAACAACAAAAGATCATCCCCATATGATATTCCAAAGGACAACCCCATCATCCCAACTCAAGTTATCTCTTAGTCCAATGCTGTAGATTTTGGGAATACCATTACTCAATAAGTTATGAAGAATAACCCAGATAAGGAGTTTTGAAAAGCCATCAATAATATCTATGGCTTTGAACTGAGAAAAAGAAAGCACACTCATCCGCAATTAACCCTGTGGATGTCTGTTCTAAAATTGATGAAGGTACTTTCGGTGAAGACACATAAGAAGAGAAGGCTTCATCTGTTTATGCTCCAACCAGGAAAAAGATTCTGATTCTACTGATGATGAGGCTCCAACACATATCCATAATCCTGATACAATCGATGCTGAATCTTCAGTAGAATAAAAATACCCACCAATATACATGAACCAGTCTAAGAAACTAGAAGTCTCCGAGTATTTTGATGATCAAAATGGGAGGACGAATGATCCAATCCCAGAAAGAAGGCCAGATCCAGGCACACCAATAAGAAAAACTGTGGGAACCGAATTTCACACCTTTACTCTCGACGACATCAAGATTTCAGCCTAGCCCCAGTAGATCTAAGACTTCTACACTTGGATGGTTATGAAGAATCTAGCTGAGCGGGAGAAATACATGATACTCTTGGATTTCACATTCAGATTCTCCGGCATACTCAGAGACTGGTGGAACACTCTTGGGATTTTAGACAAGAACATCTATCTGACGTCCCAGGAATTTTCCTTCAATATCAGGATCCTGCATGAGGTATTCTACGGTGATTCAAGATAGAGATAAAAGAAGCTTCGGTGACAGCTCTTCGGTATGAAGTTCCTATCGTTTGATAAAAATGTCATCGATATCCACTTTTAAAAGATGGCGAAGATCTACTTTAAGTTGGGCGGGGATCCCATCCTAAAGTAAGCCTTCATATCATCACTGCCAATGGTGCTAGAAAACCACACGACAACGATTGTGGAAGAGAATTTTAAGTCCATAACCATCCCAAAGATAGGCTATATCTGACAGGCCATTTTCTAGGCTCTGGAAAACATATGTATCAAGAGAATCATTCTGAGGCAGATCATCAAGAACAATCCATCCCTCGACCAAGCCTGTAGCAATAACGACCTCGTCACTAAGTCTGACTACTCCTGCTCTCGCCACAAGAAGAGATCAAAGAGACAACTGTTGTTCAGGAGGTTTAAATTGCCAAGACCTCCCGATGATAGGATCAAGGTTACCCGATGAACCAGGTATTTCGGACGGAGAAGCCCAACCAACTATAAGAAGAAGCATGATTGTTGCTTCATTTACAGAAAGACTGTCCACTTTACCAAAAATTATCCTTAATCTAAGAAGTCAAAGGACTCTATCCACCTCTTTGAAGAGATAATTGATCATGTGGGAATCTATCTCAGCATGTAGGACGACCTTGAATCAGTATTCTCACTGGAAAAAGAATCGATAGAGGACACCCTTTTCTCTAAAGATGTATATAAAGATTCAGGAAATATCTATGCCGATGATCTCTACCTGATATCCAGCAATGGAGAAGACATCTAGCACCAAGCCAGTCAAATCCTCATTCTCAACACGACAGGAATACTATCTTCCGGGATAGAAGATTCCCCTCCAGATCTGTTCAACCAAATGTAGATCCCTTCGATCCATCCATCCACCAAGAAAAAAGAACCTTCTATGATCTTCAAGTGTTTAGAAAGTATGGAAGATATATCCTAAAGTCGTTCGGAGTACACCTGGAATATCCTTTCTGCTATGGGTTCATCGCGTTGGCTAATGACTTCTCGCAAGAACTCCTATGGATATTCTGCTACATTTTCCATCACTATTATATCATTATGGAGTTCATGTGTTATTCCTTCAGGCATTATGATCGAATCCAGCCAACTTAGAAAGGATTTATGCTATACTGGATTTGATGATCCAAAGATTCCTGCAATGCAATGGCCTTTATGTTGTATCACCTGGTAGGAATCATAGTCCATGAAGTCCAAGCCCAATCCAAATTTCACTACTCTGGTAATATTTTGATTCAATGCCTTCTCTTAAAGATGAATATTATGAAGAATAATGCTTTACTCTCCAGCAAAAAAATGCATTTCAAAGGAAAGCAACTCCACCAATGCTCATCCTCATTAGGATGGAGTTTGATTACCAATAGAAGAATATCATTCACTGTATGAGTTCAAACTCAATGAATCTATAAGAATACATATAAAGGCTCCCCCGCAGTAACACAAAGATTCATCCAAAGAGAAAGAGTTACTTCACTAGATTGATGAAGAGAATCTTGGAAGGCCATGAATGACAAGGTAGAAGCATGAAGTAGATTGGTGGATGGAAGAAGGATACACGAGCTTATCGCCGTTGGTACCATCCAACACTGCTGCCTGAAAGATGACGTTAGATGACATATGTAAGAAGTTACCTTCTCTAGTGAGTTACCCTTTCCAGTGGGTTACCCTCTTCATTGGGTTACCCTTTCCAGTGGGTTACCCCTCTCTCAAAGGAAACCCTGTTAGATGGGTTACCCTCGCTAGTAGGTTACCCTTTCTGATAGTTTACCTTCCTTTCCAAGGAAACCCTCCTCAGTGGGTTACCCTTTTAGATGGGTTTTTAAAGCTGTTGAATTAGCTACTTCAAAGATAAGGAGCTTATCCACCTACTTGAAAGATGCCTTTGAAGCTGTTGATGCACCTATTTACAAGCTGCTGACTTACCTACTTGCACATATTCTCACATGCCAACAACATAATTTGTTTTCATTTTATTTAGCCCCCATATATTAGTAGGGCCCAGTGTGAATAAAGATAAGGCTTATCTAGTCATAACAGATAAAGCTTATCTCTTCCAAAAGGATAAGACTTATCAAGTCATAATGCATAGTGCCTATCCCTCAGCTATTAGAATAAGATTATAATATTTTATTTCATGTTTATCTAAAGCTTAGCTTAGCTTGTAAGATTTCTTATCCTATAAAAAGAAGCCCAGGACTTTAGGTTAGAGGCATCATTTGCTCTACCTAAAAATCTCTTATATAGTTTTCTCTCTTTCAAGGAAAATATTTGTTGGCTAAGTTTTCTTGATCTTTCTTTATCTCTACCAAATGGATGCGTACTTCAATCCTTTAAGTCGGAGTAGGGGGTAAGGAAATACTACGGCGAAGTGCTTGTTGTGATAACAATGATGGCACCCCCAAAGTTACTTTATATGTATATGAAATAAAGTTGGCTTCATCCATACGACATAGATGTCTAAGTGATTTCCATGTATATGAAATGAAATTGGCTTAGTCCATGCCATAGCTTTCTAAAATGATTCCATATTTGAGAAAGAACATACAAATCTAAGGTCTGCCTTATTACACCCTTGTTTCGCATCTTATAGAGGGAAACATGCTAGGGAGATTCACCGTAAGACCCATTTTTAGGTATATATGGAATAGGCTTGTACTATGGAAATAGGGGATTTCATGTGTTTTAAGACTGGCAAAGTCAAGCCATTCTTCTTTTGGGCTGCGAAGGATTTGTTGCCAAGGCAAACCATCCTTGATGTATAGCTCGCAGTTCCAAAGTCATTCCATCCTGTTAAGGGTTGAGAAGACTTTGTAGGTAAAAATCAAACCATCTATACAAATGCATAGCTCAGTTGTAGGAAAACTGTGGAGTGTCGATTCAAAGCTTTGATTTTGTATGGCATGCTACCTATATGGTCGTGAATCACCTGTCATGTTGGAAGGATTAGGCTCTGTTTCTGTGGTGTTGATGAAATCTTTGATTTTGTATAGCGTGCCACCTACATAGTTGTGAAATCACCTTTCATGTCGGAAAGTTCGAGGTCTGTTGCCTGGCCTCCTGGTTGTTCTCACCGATAGTTGTCTGTGCCCCTCTTTCTCCCCGTCTATTTGGTATCAGAATCCCAATAATTGTTGGGACACTCTTAACAATAGTGGCATCGATGGTGGTTGGTGCACTCAAAGATGGCTGAGGCGGAGGGGCTGTACTACTGTTTATCCCATCAGCGTCTGTGGGTATCTAACTACTATCATCCACCTCTATCTCTTGGAACCTTACAATCTCAACCTCTTCTTCTTTGGTTCTCTATTGCTTCATCTTTTTGTTTTTGTTTCTCTTTCTACCTCCTCCGTCAGCTTCAATATTACTTGCAGGGGTTAAATCATCAATAACCCAAATATGCTTGACCACATCCTTTTTATGGGTCTCCTGATAATAGGAAACGAGGGGATGAGCCTATATTGCAGTTTATTAACTGATTTTTATAGTGTGTCTAGCTCGACTTGTACACTTACAAGGTCTGGGGAATGGATAGCCTCAAGCTACTGAGTAATACTTTGCTCAAACCCATCAAACCTCACTTGTATTTTTCTCATTTCTTTACTAAGACTCTTCCCAGTCCATGGTTTTACTCCTTTCTCAATATGTCGCACCTTTGTTTTCGCTTTACTCAACCATATCATAACCTCAAACAGGAATGACTGTGACACTAATACATAATCGGTTGGAGCTGACCTGGATGTGGATAGTCATGGTGCCATAGTAGGTGGTGGAGTGGGAGTACTGGGTGTACCTACTATATTAGAAGTCTAGGGTTCGTCCTGGTTGGTCTTAGTTGGAGTGTCACCCATATTAGTGAATCGTATAATGTTATCTTCTCCGGTTCCAATGCTGCAGTGATTATCGATGCGTCCACCATTTTTATCTTCTAGATAGGGTTGGTTAAATATCTGATTAACCCCAAATCTATCATGGTCTCCAGCCTTAAAAATTGATCAATATCTTAGAGCTCTAACACTCCCATATCCAAGAAAATCTAGGTCAGTAGGAAAGAAAAAGCCAACACTGTATCTGTGCTAGTAGCCCTATCCATGATTTCTCAATCTATCTACTTTTCTACATTAATATCATAGCCCAATATTATACCTGCTATTGGCACTGCCTTGTCCAGACCCATAACATTGTCCGATAAATTGGGACTCAACCTGTGTCTAACCAAGGTCCACCAAGCCTTTGCCTAAAGGTTCAGGCTATTCTTGTTGATTGATGATGAACCTCCAATTCCACCAACCACCTATGGGGCCTCCGTCTGAGATGAAGCAATAATTTTGGCCATCCACTAGAATTGAACAAGTTTATCTTCCGAACCTATATGTTTCACCTTCACTTTCTTTATCTTCTGTACTCAAAATTCTAATTTTGCAGTGTTGGACAAAAGTAAAAATTCTAGCCCATGTAATACCCAAGAGATTGTCTAAGCAGATATGTTCACCCCAATATCTTGAATCACTAATTCTGATATTAGATTTGCACACCTCCTTAAATTTCCCTATGGATTTTTCCTTTTGAACTCCATCTGATATGCAGCATAAAACTTACGCACTAATGCTTCACTATTCCTGGTGTTCTAGTCATCCAATCAAGCTTATAGTGCTTGAACCGGGCATCAAATGCAGGCATCTCAAACATGCCTATTGTGGTCAACCTTCTCTCAATATAAAGATCTCTTAGGGGATTTCTTTTTTTAGGACTTATAGCTCAATGTTTTTCATATAAGGCCTGTATTCCAGGGTACCCACACTGTTCAACCATGGGCACCGGGGTGTCCTCAATGGAAAGTGGAGTGGGTGGTACTTCTGGTAGTGGTACTTCACTAACTGGACTACTACTTTCCTCACTGCTGTCATCTCCAGAAGCAAACCCATCATTATTCTTATTCTTATACTCATTATTACTCCTATTTTCATCCTCAGACCCTGATTCTACCTCACCAACATCCTCACTATTTTCTTCTTCATCATCATAATGAGCATATTTCTTATTGGAGGATGATGGTGAATGGGCTGGTGAGGTGCTAGGGTTCTTTATCATAGGTGTAGACCTAGGAGGTGTATCCTCTACTACAGTAGTTACTTTCTTACACCGAGGTTTCTTTTCTCTTGTCTCCACCTACCCCACATTTGGATATTCTTTGATGTCACCTCTTGATTCCTCCGTGTCCTCATTTCTTAGATAATGAGTGGATTTTGGGTCAAGTTTCTTTTGGGTGTTCTTCTTTGGTGTCATCTTTTTTGATGAGTCACCTTTTTGAGCCATTAATACCTATTAATTAATACCCATAAGTTAGTCCTAATAAAGGGAAAGAATAAATACAAGAAAACAAAATAAATGGAAAGAAGAAACACAAAAAAACAAGGTGTCAGTGGGGCAGGGTCTGGGCACACTATGACTCATAAGTGCGAGTCATTACCTTTGGTTACGAGTCATAGTGAGACTCGTAAGGTGGAATGATTCCTAGTCAGCAATAATCGATCATGTAACGAGCCCTTCTAACGAGTCGTATTGTTAGGCTATGACTTTTTACTAGCATTCATTATCTGACCAAAATTACTTTTCTGGTGCAATACCCCTTCCTAATCATTACGAAACAATGAGTCATGTAGTGTGACTACGACTCATTGAGATGAGTCGTAATGTTGACAGTTCCTACACTTTTCTAATCAACCATGTTTCTAGTGGTTGCAGATCACATAATGACTCATCAAGTCACTTTATAAGTCATTAAAAGTCCCGTAGCCACTGCTATATGACCAATTAGAGGATTTGGTTCTGACTTTCAATCCCCACACAATAATGCATGTACAAATAGCCTCAAGTATCCATAACTTATCCCTAACAATAAACTTTGATTTAGATATGATCAGTTACACCTAATATGACTTTTGTTTTATAAATTTCTCAGGAATAGGGCTCGTCTACTGATATGCATACAAATCTTTGTTTTCGGAGAAATGACTTTTTCTTTCTTTCTTCAAATTCAAACACTTTGAAAAAAAGTTACAAATTCAATTTTGAAAAGAGAGTCACCACTTAATTTATTTAGAGAGAAAAAAGAAACCTTTTTAGAAATTATTCAAAAGACAAACATATAAAATCTTTTGACTTTTCAGAAATTTGGGTAAGAGTTAACTTTAACACTTTAGGAAGGGTTCTAAGGAATCTAAAATATCTGCTAACATGCGATTATCCAGTTATTTCCAATACTTTGTTTATTTGACCAACTTTGAAAAAATATGAGAATTTAAATAAGTAAAGAAAATAATTTTTAGGGAAAACTCCAAATTAACCATAGTTTGCAAAACACAAACCTAAATAACTTAAGTGAGAATTAAGAAAAGAAATTATGAATTGATTGATTGAACAAGAAAAGTGATTAATTTGTGGAAAGTTATAATGGTACTCAAAAGGGAATTCACTAAGTTAATAAAAAGTTAGAGATTCAAACAAATAAATAACAAAATTATACAATGAATAAAAGTAGTGAAAATCACATAAATATACAACTTAAGAAGAGTCTATACTACAAAATATACCGGTATTATTTTTAATTTATAAAATATAGTTTTTATTTGCAAAATCTATTATCTACTGCTGTTTTTATTTTAAAATTGCTTTTTCTTTTCAAAAATTAGTGAAAAAGAATAGTTTGGAACTTAATTTAGATAAATTAGCTGTTTTTTTGGTAGTTGTATTTATTCTTTTATGGTAGTTCATATCTTTTACCGTATCTTCTTTATTTACTTCTAAACTCTTCTTTCTTAACTATATCTGATGTGTTCCTTTGATTCGTTCCTTTTAATAGGTACATTGATAGTCCTCACTATTTTCTTCACCCAAAATTGTACAAAAATTGTGATTTTTTAAAAGAGCAATAGAATAGAGAATGGTGAAATCTTCATTGGAATGTACTCAAAGGAAGAGTGCTAAATAGAGATAAATCGTACCCCTAGTCCGATAAAATTTTTCCCACTGAGTTTTAATTTGGGATTGTTCAATCCAACACAGGTCTCGAATGTTTTGAGTCCTATTTTGGTTGAAACTAATATCCCTAAACTTGGTGATAAAAGAAAGGATAAGGAGGTACCGAAATATATACCCGCATGTTTCGATTTTGAAGATGACTTTATTGGAGAAGATTTCCCAAAAATCACTGAGGTGCTATTTTTTGAATGTTTTTGTTTTTATTTTTTGATTTAATTTCTTATAATAGATCTATAATTCCTTTTACGGATTATGGATAGAAATCCGACGTTCGTAATGAAATAAAGAGCTCTAAATTGAAAGGCATTAGAACTGAGAAATCAAGAGTTGAGAAATCAAAAGGTGATAGAGTTAATAAAGTGAAAGATCAATCATCAAAATGTAAAACAACCAAAAAGGTATGCACAATAGTTTCACTATGTGATTTTTATTTTTCATAACAAAATATTTTTTATAGATTAAGTGTAGATATTTCTTCCTTTCCATTATTTAATGATATTTAATGTAAATGTAACAACTTTTTCAATTGTCTTTAATTTTTGTTCAGCTAAAAAAGCCAAAGAAGAAGCAGACACACTGGTACTCTAACATTAATGTTTTTGTATTCAATGATATAAGGGAGTGTCTAACACTAGAAAATTAGTTACAATTGTATAGGGACTCACCATTTGGGTATATTCTCAACTTTCCTCCAATTAAAATTCAGTCACAACTCATTCGTAACCTAATGTATGTGGAGACTGATAATGACGGAGATGATATTTTTAGTGTTAATATGAACAGTAGTGAACATTATTTTAGCAAAAGGGAGTTTTATGCAATCACTGGTCTAAAATATGGTGATAAAAGTGATTTCATAAGGATCCCGATACTCACAGCAAGTTGATTAATGTCTACTTCAATATGACAAACCAAGAAAATAAGTTGGAATTTATAAGGATCTTTAAAGAAAAAGATTCGGTGATAAGAAGATATTTGGTGAATGAAGATTCGGTGATAAGAAGATATTTGGTGAATGATGAAGATGTTTTTAGCACGACTATGTTGTAATTCATCAAGACGTTTTTTCTCTTGTCAACATCCAATTGATCAATCATACCTAAACTACACTTTGAATTGGTAGAGAGTGGTGAATATGTGAATTATCCATGGGGTAGTCTATGTTTCAACAAGTTAAGAAAATCAATTTCTCAGCAGTTGAAGGATGATCCCACCAACATTAGATTTCAGGGTTTTCCCCTAACTTTGCAAATCTGGTTCTATGAGTGCTCGTAGAAGGCTCCTCCTTTCATTGCTCTAAGTATAGACAATCTATTTTATAGACCACACATATTTAATTGGCTAGTATTCATCCAAACAATTTACTTTGACTTCCTTAAAGATAGAATGTTAAAAAAGAATGGTAATAAGGTAATTGTAGTTTCAATATACATTATTATCCTCATTATTTCTATACATTTTCATACATATTCCATACAACATGAGATAATACAAAAATGTTCATTCTCTATATATTTTTAATTATTTATTTATAATTCTCCTTTTTGGTATGCTAGTTCAAATATACCAACATGATTCTGAAGGACGGTGAGTTGTGAATCATCAAATTATCACATTTCACCCAAGGTTACATTTTCACAAACCTTACAAGATGATAACACTACAGAAAAGACAAATGATTTTGATAAGCTATGCAAAGAAGTTGTTCAAGTGAGTATCAGAATAGTTTTTGGTAAAAATATATTATTTTGGTAAAAATATATTATTTATACTATTTTTTGTATTTATAGGTCCGTGAAGATATGAAGAATCTTCAGAATAAGGTTGATGTACAATTTTCTAAAATGAAGACGTACATGGATAACTCAGTAAAGAAGATACACGTCGACATAAGTTCAGAATAAGGTTGATGTTCAATTTTCTTAAATGAAGACTTACATGGATGGATCATTAAGAAGATACTCGTTAAGATAATTTTACTAGTAAAAAAGTCAATTCAAAATCTAGAGAATGAAGTTCCAGTGGTATGTTTGTCTGTTTTTTTAGTTGTATAGATTGTAGAAACAAATTCACTATATATAATACGTAGTTATGGATTAGGAAATGGTAACTGTATATGAATTTGAATGTGTGCACTAACAAGTAATTTTCAATTTTTATAGTAGAGTAAATTGCCTTAATTTTTCTAACACACATAAAAAAAATTAGGTTTATGATATTAAGGTAATTTTTAAGAAACCACAAAGAAGGGAGGATTATGATCTTCCATGATATTATTGGTCGTTCAACTATCAGATGGTACTGAAGGTTTCTTGAAAAATCAAAATGTTTCAACATTTACTCCAAGACATATATGATCATGCCAATCTACAAAATACTTCTACTTTTGAAACTCCAAATAAGTTTCAAGGTTTTGTTAACATTACTTACACATTAAACATACTTTTTCAGTAATAGAGTATGATACAATTCTTATATTTATAAAAATCTTTGAAGGTGTTGATTAGATGTTGTGTAGAAAAGCATATAAACAAGGTCTTCATCCAGTTCCTTCTAAAAAAAGGTCTTCAACCATGTAATACATAGTAAGATATTTACTTATTCAGAGTATAGTAAAATAGTAAGATATTTACTTATTCAGAATATAGTAAAAAATAGATTTTTTATATCTTAAGTTTGTAATGATTTGAGAGATTATTTTGATAAGATTGTTACAATGAATGAATATGAGTTGTCTCCTTCTGTACATACTGAATTAGTTTCTACTGAAGCAAGAGTCACAGATACATTCACACCAATTTTACAAGTGTGAAAAAGGAATCCTAGAAAATATGTCCAATCACCATATACGGATCTAAGGGAATCTGGAAGCATCTCTGAAAAGACACATATGTACTTTTTGAAAAAACACCCATTTGTCAATCATATTGGATTTCATGTTGACAATAATCTGATCAAATTGTTTAGAAAATGGGTTTATGATAATGTATCACATAGAAAAAATAGATGTGTATAATAAAGGTTTTTGTTAGTAAAAATAACTTCGTAAGGATGTTAACAATTACTTATTTTGATTTTTGTAGGGCATCAGTTTTATCAGTGGTGAAAATAAAATAGACCTTCCTATGATTTTAGAATTGTTAAAATAGATCAAATGAATTGGTTCTACTCTATGGTTTGGACTGGACGACCTTGGGGAGACTCGATACTTTTTCATGTTTAATATATTTAACCTAACCGTACTTGCTTATAATGAGTTGTTTAATTTGATTTTCTTGATCTGATGAGAAATACCTTTATGGTGTTGCGATATGTTTAATTTATAGTTGTTTGTAATTATTTTTATTGTGGTACTCTTAAAAGTTGGGTGGTGATTTTGCTGTAATAGAAAAGTTACTGTATGTATGAAATCTATTTTTTTATTTTATAAATATATGCTTCTTTTTATAGAAATTAATAAAACTTACATCCTAACAGTATGTAGATGCATCAATGTAATACTTTCACAAAAAATCCAAGAATGGATAAGACAAACAAAAAAGGATTACTACTACCGACTATTTTTTCATCAAATGGATCAAACAAATTCATGATAAGTAGCAGAACAACCAATGAGACAACAAGTTGTTAACTCTAGATCATGGAATGCCAGAATACATTAGAGACATCAATCTTCTTGTGGATATTCCTTAGATTTTGTGGATTATGTGTGCATTCCTATAAATGTTAGTACTGCATTTTAATGGGTGCTTGTTCCTTTTTCCATAAAATGTAGGTGTCTATATATGTACGATTCTCTAAGAGGAGGGCGTAATCACTCTGCCTCAGTTGAAAAGGTGGTTGAATAACTTGAAAAAATGATTCGTTTTTTCTTCATTAGAATCAGGTAATATGGTAAAAGGAATGACAATGATTTGAACAATGCTGAAGATTATACGAACGTTACACCCGAAGAACCTTTGGAGTATGTGTTACAAGATTCTATACCACAAAAATCTAAAATCTTAAAGCATGTTTCTTTTAATCATTAGTTTTACTAGTTATTTATCATTATTCTTAAAAGTAAAATATAAATGTTTGTGTTTTTTCAGTGATTGCGGACTATATACCTGCGCATTTGCAGAGTATATAAGCCGAGGTTTTCTGGACAGTACAAAGCTCAAGTTTAACGTATTATCTTTATGAATGAGATATGAAACATTGATTTGGGATTATGGTAGGACAAAACAAGATGATGGCGGTATCAATGAATGTGAAATTACTGGAAACATTATCATAAAACATAGTGGACTAGGATTTTCAAAAGAATCTTCAGCTGTTACCAAGATGGAAAGATAGATATTATTAAATTTATTCTTCATGATATTCATTTTTATGTTTATGGTTCTGATACATTTTGTTTTATGAACACATTTTTATTTTGATGATAAATGTATTCAATATATATTAGTTTTTGAAAGTGATTTCCAAATATAATAATTTCGTTATCGTTGGAACATATGTATATGTATTTATTTATATATCAAATTGTTATCAAACGTGGAATTAGTTTTTGGGTGAAATTATTTATGTTAAATCTGATATATAAGGTTGTGTTGCCTTTATCTTTCCTCACACCTATGTCATAATTTGATACTACTTCCTAGTCGTAACACGATGCTTAAAGCCACAAGTGACTCCGAGCTAACCAATGATCTGACACAAGATGTAGATACTGAAGGAAGATAACAAAATACTGTGGGGAAATCATTTAATAAAATATCTAAACAAAGCCAAGTGTACTGAAAATACCATGCTCATACATGAGAATCGTGATATCCTTCAAAATAAGTAAACTATTCGGCCCTACCCCAAGATAATGTTCTGGTTGAAACACCTATGTCTTTTCAAATAGCAGATAATAGAATGCGGTGTAGATGGCTTGTGAACCTTTTTTGACAAATTTTGTGGTTTTCCTAATGAACATAGTATCACATGGGATATTTATCCATCCTTCCCTAATGCCTAGTCTATTAGGATTTGGTTTCACTCTATCCTAATTGACTAGAGTGGTTTGTTCGAATTTCGAGGACCCAAAATAGACTTTTCAAGCTAACACACCAAGTGACTATTGAGCAACTCAAATAAACTACTTCACTTGGTGGATCATAGAATTTAAGGTGTTATACGAAAGGGTGGCTGTAGATACCCACATAACCTCTCGTTTCCCTAGTGCCTAATGTTTTTCCAGAAATGGCGAAAAGTTCCATGATCATGAAATAGTTTATAATTGCAAAAAATTTAAAAAGTAAATAAATAAAAATGGAAATATTAAAAATCAAAATAGTTTGTCAATTAGGCATAAAAAATAGGAAAATGTTTGTTAGAACTTAGCTAGTCTCCAGCAGAGTCACCATTTTTGTTTTCGGAGAAATGACTTTTTCTTTCTTTCTTCAAATTCAAACACTTTGAAAAAAAGTTACAAATTCAATTTTGAAAAGAGAGTCACCACTTAATTTATTTAGAGAGAAAAAAGAAACCTTTTTAGAAATTATTCAAAAGACAAACATATAAAATCTTTTGACTTTTCAGAAATTTGGGTAAGAGTTAACTTTAACACTTTAGGAAGGGTTCTAAGGAATCTAAAATTTATGCTAACATGCGATTATCCAGTTATTTCCAATACTTTGTTTATTTGACTAACTTTGAAAAAATATGAAAATTTAATTAAGTAAAGAAAATAACTTTTAGGAAAAACTCCAAATTAACCATAGTTTGCAAAACACAAACCTAAATAAATTAAGTGAGAATTAAGAAAAGAAATTATGAATTGATTGATTGAACAAGAAAAGTGATTCATTTGTGGAAAGTGATAATGGTACTCAAAGGGGAATTCACTAAGTTATAAAAAGTTAGAGTTTCAAACAAATAAATAATAAAACTATACAATGAATAAAAGTAGTGAAAATTATAGAAATATATAATTTAAGAAGAGTATATATTACAAAATATACCAGTATTATTTTTAATTTATAAAATGTAATTTTTATTTACAAAATCTATTATCTATTACTGTTTTTATTTTAAAATTGCTTGTTTGGCAAAAATTAATGAAAAAAAAATAGTTTAGGACTTAATTTAGATAAATTTGCTGGTTTTGTGGTAGATGTGTTTATCCTTTTATGGTAGTTCATATCTTTTACCGTATCTTCTTTATTTACTTCTAAACTCTTCTTTCATAACTATATCTGATGCGTTCCTTTGATGCATTCCTTTTAATAAGTACATTGAAAGTCCTCAATATTTTCTTTACTCGAAATTGAACAAAAATTGTGATTTTTTAGAAGAGCGATAGAATAGAAAATGGTGAAATCTTCATTGGAATGTACTCCAAGGAAGACCACTAAATAGAGGTAAATTGCACCCCTAGTCCGATAAAATTTTCTAAAAGGAAGTTTTAATTTGGGATTGTTCAATCCAACACAGGTCTCAAATGTTTTGAGTCCTAGCTCTAACTATTGAAATTACATGAAATGAAATAATGAGAATCATGAATAACAATATAAATAGTCCTCTACTGATGAGGACTCACTGATGCTACAGTTGAGTGATACAGTTATAGACTACGTGTGATCTGGGAACTGAGCGTCCGAACCTATGTTATAAGACAACATAGCACAAAAAAGAGTATATGGTCAGTACATTGAATGTACTAGTATGAGTTATAGGGACTAGCTGATATACATATAGGTACATAACATGAATGCATGAACATGTAAAACGAATGCAAGACCAATCATAAACATGTACTAAAATAATCTAAGCAACTGAATAACTAATATATGGACACTTGGTCTTACAACCCTCAAATTCTACAATCTGAGTATTCAACTAAAAATGTGGGAGCTGACATTTAACCGACATACTCCAATCTGAGCAAATCAGGGTCCAACTTATAATCCAATTGGAAGGGTGTTAATACCTTGTCAAGGGTACCAATACTGGCTTTATGGATCCACTAAATAAGTGTCTCGAAGGACTAGGATATTAGTCCTTTACTGGTGGGTGACCCCTAAGAGAGTGTCAGTCCTCAACTGGCGTGTGACCTCTCATAACCTACGCTAGTAACATAGTTTCAAAACTCAGGGACTTTTACTAAAGGTCTCAGTCATCTACTGGTGGGTGAGCCCCCATCCTTGGTTCTCTCGGTGAAAAGTCCTACTCCCAACTGAATTAACACTAATTCTGATCAAAGTTTAACATGGTTCACAACTGATGAATGCTCAACATGAATATCATAATCTGAATATAATGATACAATCATGATCTGAATGACTTGTAACTTGAAAATCTGAAATATGCATGAATGTCTAGGTATTGGGTGTTCCTAACCAACCAACACTAAATAATATAACTTATTATGATGATATAAAGATAATGAATTGGTAGGGAATTTCATGACTTAAACTCAAGAATTCTACAATTTCATTAATATAGATAAACATCATGATTAGGGTACTGAAGCATGCATTAAACCTATGAAGGAAAACATATTCATGGTAGAATTGAAGAATTGTGAAATTCGTAATTTTTCATGGAATCCCTAATTCAAAGATGAATTAAACTTGTGGATTGGCAAAATTTTGATACTCAATGGGTGAAAGAAGTCCATTGATGAATATCCCACATACCTGAATGTAGAATCTTAGAGAAATCCCCTTGAGAATATGACTTGTTTGATGAACCCTAGTTGATTCTGGAAAGAAGAGAAAACTGCCCCTTTTTGATTTCTCTGAGTGAAATTATAATTTGTTGTAAAATTGGGGATATTGGGGCTTTTATACTACCCTTTGGAAAGCCTAAACAATATGGTTTAGTATTTTAAAGGAGTGGCAAAAGACATAAAATTCCCTTGAAAAACATGCTATAAACTACGTTCCCAGTCGTTATGACTCACCCTACGACTCGTGACATATGGTTACGAGTCGTAGTGTGAGTCTTAAACTGGGATCCTAAGACTTTAGGTCCTTAGTTTTCTAACTATGACTTCTCCCTAATGATTTATTATGATTGACTATGAGTCGTTAGGTAGAGCCGTGGTTTGAAGCTCGAGTCTTAGGTAATTCACTGGTAAGTCTAAGAGTCTACATTATGATTCATAAAGTCAAACTATGAATCGCATGCTTGACTCGTAACCAAAGGATTGGGTTTTTAGTGGGACACTGTTGTGACCATGAGTCCCTCCTTACAACTTGTAGTTACTAATTACGAGTTGTAAGGTCGAATCATAGTCACTGGGCTCATAACTTAGGGCCTTCACTAGAGTGACTATGACTCACTTATGATGACTCGTCATGTATGGTAACAACTCGTTACGTGAGTCATTGTCACCATCGTGTGTCAGGCCCTAAGGGGATATTTTCCACAATTTCATGCCATGACCTCAAATTAAGATGATACTTGAAACACTTGAAAGCTAATTTAGTGATTTATCTTTTGAGAGGTCTAGAGTTTGAAAATTTGGGTTATTACAATATCTCCCCCTTGGGATCATTCGTCCTCGAATGAAACTCCCTAAGATGGAGTACTAGAAAGTCTCACTGAATACTTATGAGCTGAATCATGATTAAATATATGAATATGAAAACATGATACATGGACTGAGTTATATTTATGAATGGATAGAAAATGAGTATGGTTAGATAGCTGAGATAGAAAATGAGAGAACGAATCTAAAGAAATATTACCTCAAGTAGAATTTTAATTCTTAGAGAAGTGATAGGGATACTAGGTTCACATATCAGCTTCTACTTCCCAACTAGCTCCCTCAACGGACTGATTTCTCCATAGAACCTTAACCAAGGAAATTTTTTTATTTCCCAACCTACGAATTTGACGGTCAAGGATTTCAAGTTGTACTTCTTCATATGAGAGGATGTCTTCTATGCGTACACTTTTTAAAGAGACGACAGAAGCTGGATCACCAATGCATTTCATTAATAGAGAGACATAAAACACTGGGTGTATTGATGCTAACTGTGTTGGCAGCTCAATATCGTAGGCTACCTTCCCAAAATGGTTCAAAACCCTATAGGGGACAACATAGCAGGGACTGAGTATAATCTTCTTACTAAATCTCTTCAACCCTTTCATGGGAAAATTTTTTAGATCCACAAAATCTCAAACATAAAATTCAAGCTCTCTTCTCTTCATATATGCATAGGATTTATTATGACTTTGGACCGTCTTCAGACTTTCTCAAATTAACTTAACTTTCTCAATCACCTTATATACTAATCTGGACTTATTAAAGAAGCCTTCCTAACTTCAAACTAACCAGTAGGAGATCTACATCTCTTACCATAGATAACCTCAAACAAAGCCATCTAAATACTGGAGTGATAGCCGTTATTGTAGGCAAACTCAATCAAAGGTAAGTGATTATCCTAACTATCCTTGAAATCAATAAACTAAGCCCGCAACATATACTACAAGTTTTGAATGGTCCTCTCTTCCTGACCATCTATCGGGGAATGAAAAGTTATACTGAGATGAGCTTGGGTACCAAGACTGAAACACCCTGTGTTTGGACCCTTAAAAAATTTCCTAGATTTCTAGTTTATGGTAAAGATACGACTAAGGGTTATAGGTTGTATACTAGGGTATAGTTGGTAAGTCTTGGTTGTACACTAACCAGTGTTGGTTGGGTTTTAGAATGGGTATGACTTGAAGGATATGGGTCGTATGGTTGGATACGGGTAGTATGGTTTGGATTTTTCCTTTCGTTAATTAGATACTTATCAACTTAAGTTTGATCTGAGTATGAGTGGCTCACCATGAGCCATAAGGTAGGGTACGAGTCATACCATTGACTTGTGTGTAGACAATGTTCAAATTTTCTTTGGTTCATTCTACAAGGGATATGGTTTAAGGGTATTAATAGTATGGTTTGGGTATGACTTGATTTAGGTAAGTCATATGTTGGAAAATGTTAGGTCCAAGAGGGAGGCCTAGGGTACGAGTGGTGGGTACCACTCATATTGGTGGATACGACTGGTATGGGATGGTTGTATCCTATGGTGGGAATTTTGTGCTGTTTAAGAGAGGGTAATCTAGACATTTCCCCACTTAGCCACTTAAGTCCCCATGACTTTTAACATACTTGGTAGGTCACTTACCCAGTTATTATGATCTTAAATACTTAGAAACTCTCTCTAATTCTCTCTACGACTCTTGGGTAAAGAAAGGCTAGGGTTTTATCTAGAGGAGAAATTTGGGGATTGTTTGGGTTATTTTCTTCCATCAGCTTCATAAACTAAGTCATTCACTCCTCCTTCATTGTTAGTTCTAACTAAAGGCATGATTTATACAACGTTTTCATGGCATGATTATTATGTGGTTTTTGGGTTTTCAATTATATGTTGGGATTTTGGTACTAAATGCTTGGTTATGGTTCTCTCGTGTTTTTATTATGTTTTTACATGCTTTAATGATGGTTTGGACAATTTGTTGAATGGGAATGGTTAATTAGTTGTTGGAATTGGTTTTGGGAACACTATGCCCCCAACATGTTTGATAAAATGCCTATGAGAATGCTTTTACAATATTATTGAACATTTAATGGAACTATTGAATAGTATGTCTTGGTAATGGGACCCTAAAAAGCATAAATAGTTTAAATAATCTGGTATGGTTAAATGGTAAGGTACGGTGGTCATGGTTATGGTTAATTAAACATCCTTCTATGGTACAAGGGAATCCCCCAAGTAAACATGTTAATGAACAACTTGTGGGTACATGGGATTCCCCCAAGGAGACTTAATAATGGAACACTTGTGGGGAACACAGGATTCCCCTAAGTTAACTTGATAATATAATCTATCGGGACACGGGAATTCCCTAACATAAAAAGTTTGGCTAAGGACATTGTTTGCAAGCTATAGTCGGAATGATGATACCACTACTTATAGCCATGGTTAATAATAATGGAATAATAGTTTGGTTGGATGGTACTGGTTTTAATTGGGAAATAATGATGGGGGTGTGATAGCGAACCATGAATGTGCGAGTCCAATAAATGGACACTAGAAACTTATATTTTCCGACGTGAGGGGTGGTCATAGAGACAATAGATGATACTATGAGGTACATAGGCATCCTCTAAGTACACTATACATATGTATCATGGAGAGAGAAGGGTACCTGGGAATCCCCTACTCTTATGGTGTCTCCGTTTTACGCGGCAACAAGAATTGAGGCCCATTCAGGGGGTCACAGTTGACCCATATAGCCCATGGGTGGTTCTAGGATGGTTAAGCTACACATACCCAGGTTAATGGTTTTAAAGGCATGCTAAACCCGATTTTCTTTCTCGAAATGGTTATATATATGTATGGTTATGTGCATATTTTTGGTTTACTTGGTTTTTCTGGATGGAATTATTTTATAGTTATCCTAAGTTCATGCCAGCGTTCACCCGCTAACCTATCTTCGGGCAGCTATATCCCCACGCAATGCAGGAATCGACCATTCTACTCCTTCTGCATAGTGATCAAATCTCGAGATCAGCTCAGTTGGATTGAAGTGGTGAGCTTTCATATTTCAAAAGTCTCCATTTTATATCATGGATGTCTTTACATTCTTTGGATATTATTATGGATATTGGTTTTGGATAGGGTTGAGGGTATGTCCCAATCGGATATTGTTTTTCTTTTGCTTAGAGGGTTGTATGACTACTATAGATTGGAACGGGTGGGATCGTTATTGGTGTCAGCCTTAGTATTGTCATTGTTATCGGGGCTGATACCATTGGACTAAATTTATGATTGTTCCATCCTCTTGTATTTTATATTATATATTTATATTGAAAATTCATTTGGTTCATGATTTGGTTCGGTAATGGTTATTGGTTGGTAATGGATTGTTGGACTTGTTTAGGTTAGCCACGGTTATAGACCTATCCCCGAGTCTTAGGTTATGCTTACACACTTTCTTGTTATATATTCGGGATTCATCTGACTCAGGATATGCGTAGGTTAGTTGGGCTGGGTAACGGGGATAGTTTCCAATCCTGGTTGGACTTAGGATGCCCATTACAACAAGGCCCAGGTTTGGGTCATGTCAAAGACCCTTCTGAAAAGCTTTCCAAAAATAAGAGGTAAAACAGATACCTCTATCTGAAATAATGGTCAACAAGACTCCATATAACTTTACCAGCTCCCTGAGATAGAGTCTAGCGTAATCCTCAGCTAAATATGAAGTAGGAATTGGCAAGAAATGAGCTAACTTGGTCATTCTATCCACAATGACCCAAATAGAATCATGTTGATGATGCGTACGATGTAACCTTGGAACAAAATACATATTCACCACCTCCCACTTCAAAGTGGGAATTCTGAACTCTTGAAGTGTACCACTAGGCATCTAATGGTCAACATTGACCTACCAATAATTTAGGCATTTAGACACAAACTCTGCAATGTCCTTATTCATACCATTCCACTAATAGACTTCTCACAAATTGCGGTATATATTACTGTCTCCTGGATGAACAGAATATTGCGAACCATGTACTTTTTCTAATATTTGATACCTTAAATAATCCACATTAAGAACACATAACCTGCCCTAATAACGAATCACGCCATCTCCCCCTTGGGAGAAAACCTGTACTTTCTGATCTCGAACTGCCTCTTTTAACTTAACTAGAATAGGATCTCTATCTTGCTTTTCCTTTACTTTGAAAACTAAAAAATATTTTAAACTATTCTAAACCTATAATATTTATTCGACCGAATCATCCAAACAAACACCCAATCTAGCAAGCTAATAAAATTCATGGACTAACTCTTTCTTATCGTCCTCAACATGGGCCACACTTTCCATAGAAATCTTATGAGGGCGTTGGACACAACATTGACCAGATGACACAACGTATTCATATCATAGTCTTTTAACAATTCAAGAAGCCTTCGTTGATGAAGATTTAGGACTTTCTGCATGAACACATACTGTAAACACTTATGATCAGTGAAAACGTCCACATGAACCTCATAAAGGTAATGCCTTCAAATTTATAAGGAAAAAATAAATGCCACCAACGCAAGATCATGAGTTTGGTAATTCTTCTCATGAGATTTGAGTTTTTCAGAGGCATAGGCAATAACGTTACCTTGCTGAATCAACACACACCTAAGACAAAGTTTGTAAGCATCACAACAATCGATGAACCTATCTGAACCATCGGGTAGAGTCAAAACTAGAACAAAAGTGAGTCGAGTCTTTCACTCCTGGTAACTCTTCTCATAAGAATTAGACCATTGAAATTTTACTTTATTTTTAGTCAGTCTAGTCATGGGAAAAACAATAGAATAAAATACCTCAACAAACCGTCTATAGTAACCGGCTAAACCCAAGAAACTCTTAATATTTGATAGAGAGATAGTTCTGGGCTAGTTTCTTACTGTTTGGCATTTTGAGGATCAACTATAATGACATCACTGGAAATGATGTGACCAAGGAAAGCTACTAATTTAAAGAATAACTCACACTTGATAAACTTGGCAAATAATTAGTGATCTTTAAGTGTCTGCAAAATAATCCTAAAATGGTCTGCATGATCATCTTCACTACGGGAATAGACAAGGATGTCATCTATAAGAACTATGACGAACATGTACAGATACTTCTTGAACAATATGTTCATCAAGTCCATGAAAGATGTAGGTGCATTTGTCAGTCCAAAAGACATAACTAAAAATTCAAAGTGGCAATACCGAGTTCTGAAGGTTGTCTTTGGATTATCACATTCTCTGAATCTAATCTGATGATAGAAGGATCTGAGGTCTATCATAGAGAAATAATTTATACCCTGAATTTTGTCTAACAAGTCATAAATCCTAGGGAAAGGATACTTATTCTTGATTGTGACTTTGTTCAACTGACGGTAGTCGATGCAAATTTTCAGAGAATTATCTTTATTGCTTACAAAGAGGTCTGGGGTATCCCACATGGAAATGCTAGGCCTGATGAAGTCCTTATGTAAGAGATATTTTAACTATTCTTTAAAATCCTTAAGCTCGGTTAGAGCCATTCTGTAAGGTAGAATTGAAATAGGCTGGGTGTCTCCAAACTCGATTTCCCTCTCAGGAGGAGCTCTGGGAAGGTCTTCAAGGAATATTTTTGGAAACTCACTCATTACTTGAACTAACTCATGACTTGGAGTTTCAGAACATGATTCCTTAACTCTGACAAGATGATAGATACAACCCTTGGATATTTGTTTCCTTGACTTAAGGTAGGAGATGAATCGACCTATAGGCACTGAGGTTCTACCTCTTCATTTTATTACTGGTTTGTTAGGAAACTAAAACTAGACTATTCTATTTTTATGGTCGGTTGAGGCATACCAAGAGTGGAGCCAATCCAAGTCGAGGATATCATTAAAATCAGTCATTTCTAATTCTACAAGGTCGACTGAGGTAACTTTTTGAGATATGGTGATCAGGAAATTTTTGTATACCCACTAGGCTAAGATAATAATTACCGACACAGGTAGAAATGGAGAAGGACTCTATTTGGATTTCTCCACTGATGTCAAAATATACTGCTATGTAAGAAGTAACAAAAGAATGTGAAGATCTGGGATATGATAATGCATAAACATGAAGGTGGAAGACTTATAATGTACTAGTAACCACATCAGGAGAACTTTCTTGATACCGACGAGTATGGAGGGCATAAATTCGATTCTAACACTACCCACTGGTGGCATTGGAGGTAGTGCCCTACTAAGTTGGGTGACCTGCTGGAGCTGATATGAAGTTAGACTAACCCTGATGATGAAATTCTTTTCCCTTTTTAGCAACCACTAGGAAATACCTAATTTGGTATCCTAACTTACCACACCCAAAGCACGCCTCATTGCCTACCATGCACTCATCCTTATGGTTCTTACCATATCTCTTGCAAGCTGGTTTGGTGCGACCACTATTTACGCTACCCTAAGACTTAGAGTTTGGTGCCCTCTACTGATTGTCCTATCTGAACATAGGCACTGGAGCACTGTCAGAGGATGGGGCTAGAGATGAAGATTTATGATGGAATTAAGATTGATTCCCGCCATATAAACTCTGCAGATAGAATTTGAAGCAACCCATTCTGGTATTATTATTCTGCCTTTCCTCCTCTTTGAGCTTCTTCTTCTCAATCTGTTGATTATGAACCATCAACCTATAGAGATCTATCTCCTTAATCAACATAGCTATCCTTCACTTATTGAAAACATCTTCAGAAAGTCCCAACATAAACTTACTCATTCTTGCCCTAGAATAAGCCACCATGGTTGGAGCATACCTTGCTAACTGGGTGAACTTGAGTAAGTACTCCTTTACACTCATGTTACCCTTCTTATATTTTATAAACTTCTGCACCTTGTCCTCTCTCAACTCAAGTGGCAAGAACCTATCCAAGAAAGTAGTAGCTAACTCATTCCACTCTACAGTCCCTATATCAGCACCTCTATCCTCCTTTCACTACTTAAACTAAGTATGAACTACTATTTAAAACTGGTAAGTAGATAAGTCAGCACTTTCAGTAAGAGTAACACCCATGACGTCTGTTACCTTCTGCACATAATCCAAAAAATCTTGTGGATCCTCATCATACGTAGATCTAGAGAATGTATGAGGATTCATCCAAGTAAAGTCTCAGATCCTAGATGTTGTTGTATTCACAATTATATTTTCTCGAGAAATAACCTGCTGGTTATTCTGAGCAGCCGTGGATTGGCCTAGAACTGTGAAAGAATCCCTGAATTCAACATTAGAGACCTACTCATTTAGAGGGTCTTTAAGGATAGGTGGTGCGGGATGGTCCCCATTTCTCCTTCCGTTAAACCTTCTAGGAGGAATTTTTTAAGGTAGAGAATGAGATAGAAAATGGAGTTTAACAGATCTTACACTCCATCTCACGACATGAACACTGAAGGAAGGAAAACTTTCTTAAAATTCCTGGTATCCTCTCGCCCATAAGTGTGGCACACTTCAAACCCATGAATACGACTCTACTTAACGTGACTTTTAGGAACCCTAGGACACTTTAAACCTTGTTCTATGATACCAAGTTTATCACAATCGAAGACTACCCCCTAGTTGTAACACGGTACTTAAGGCCATTAGTGATCCCAAGCA
This sequence comes from Capsicum pubescens, assembly GCA_030864215.1. Taxonomy (NCBI): domain Eukaryota; kingdom Viridiplantae; phylum Streptophyta; class Magnoliopsida; order Solanales; family Solanaceae; genus Capsicum; species Capsicum pubescens. Next base: position 213,563,465 of record CM061548.1, read on the forward strand.
AACCGATCATCTGTCACATATTGTAGATACTAAATAAAGATAACAACATACTGTGCAGGAGTTATTTAATAAAATATCTAAAAAAAATCAAGCGTATTGAAAATAATTATGGAAAATATACTAATTATCTTACTGTCTGAAAGCCTCTAAACATGATGAGTTGTGGGGATAGGTTCCCATCTAACTCTAACTACTGAAATAACATGAAATGAAATACTGGGAAATGTGAATAATAATATGACTAGTCCTTGCCTGATGAGGACTCACGGATACTATAGGTGAGTGATGCAGGAAAGGACCATATGCGATCTGAGAATTAAGTGTCTGAACCTATGTTATAAGACAACATAGTGCAAAAGAGAGTATTGGGTCAGTATTTTTAATGTACTAGTATACGGGCTAAGGACTAGCTGATATACATATAGGTACAAAGCATGAATGACTGAACATGTAAAGTGAATGCAAGACCAAGAATAAGCATATACTGAATTGATCTAAACAACTGAATAGTTGATAGATGGACACATGGTCAAGCAAACCTGAACTGTATAATCAGAGTACTGAACTAAAACTATAGGATCTAAAATTTAACCGACATGCCCAATATGAGTTAATCAGGGTCCAACCTATAACCCCAGTTGGATGGGTGTTAGTACTTTGCCAATGGTACCATCACTGGCTATGTATATCTACTAAATTGGTGTCCTAAAGGACTAGGGTGCCAGTCCTATACTGGTGGGTGACCCCTAATAGAGTGTCAGTCCTTAACTAATGAGTGACCTCTCATAACCTATGCTGGTAATATAGTTCAAGAACTCAGGAACTTCTACTAAAGGTCCCAGTCCTCTACTAGCAGGTGAGACTTCATCCCTAGGTACGCTCGGTGCTATATTCTACTCCCAATTGAACTGACATTGATACTGATAAATGTTTAACATAATTCATAACTGATGAATGCTCAACACGAATAACATAATTTTATATAATGATAAAATCATGATCTGAATGACTTGTAACATGAATATCTGAAACATGCATGAATGTCTAGTTATCGGGTGTTCATAACCCACCAACACTGAATAATATAACTGATTATGATGATATCAAGATAATGACATGGTTGGGAATTTTATGACATAAACTCAAGAATTCTACAATTTCATCAATATAGAGATACATCAAGATTAGGGTACTGAATCATACATTAAAATTATGGAGGAACACATATTCGTGGTAGAATTAAAGAGTATAATTGAAGAATTGCAAAATTCATACTTTCCATGGAATCCCTAATTCAAAGTAGAATTAAAATTTGGATTGGGGAAGTTTTGGGACTCAATGGGTGAAGGAGACCATTGATGATTATACCACATTCTTGAATGTAGAAACATAGAGAAATCCCATTGAGAATTGGACTTGTTTGATGAATCCTAGTTGCTTTTTAAGAAAAGAGAAAATAGCCTCTTTTTGGTTTCTCTGAGTGAAATTATAATTGGCCTTGAAATTGGGGATTTTGGGGCTATTATAATACCCTTTGGGAAGCCTAAAAAACATAGGTTAGGATTTTAAAGGAATTGAAAAGAAATAAAAGTCTTATTGCTTTTTTTAATCCTTTTTCTATCTAATCAATAGGTGAGCTTGTCACTATGTAATTTCATGTGAGTTCAGAGTTTGATTTTCTTGAGATGATTCTCTATATATAGTTTTACCTCCCAAATTAACTTAATAATGAATAGATTGGCATCTGTACTATGACTACCTTTCAAACTTCTTCCTTAAAAAAAAGACTACCGTTCAAACTATTCTATTTACCATAAAATTAACTTATAAGTATTATTCATTGGCTATTGATCAATTTGATTGGATTCTTTTTCAATTTACAGGAATTAAATTTGAATATGTCATTATATACAGTGAAATTTGGTTTCTATTAGAGTTATCTCTTTGTTGGATTTAATCAACTACAGAAGATTAGGAATTAGTGACTATATTATTTGGTTTATTGCTTGAGAGATAGATAAAGTGTGCAAAGGACATATACCAACTAGCACATTTTGATTTAACAAGTATAACGGTTGATTCATTTGTTGACTACCGATAACTGGGTACCATTCCGCCTGAGCTTGTATTCCTGCCCTCGAGTATATTGAAAATGCTAGAGTTTCTATATTTCAATATTTGCATGGAATACACTTTTATACCTTCTCAACTGAGATTAGGTAATACATGGTAGGATCATGGAGCTTGGGAATTCTAGATTATAAAGTATGACTTGAATATCTAGTACCCCTTGGCTTGTTGGAATTGAGACTAAGAGATTCAACATCCAAAGTTTGTGCTATTTTTTTCATCAAGATTGGTACCTCCCGTAGTGGACCTCATGATGGTGCTGGTAGAATATTTTCTTTACACATTTAAGTCCCTAAGAAATATAATATCAGTAAGTGGCAATCGATCATTGATATCTTCATCCCCAAAGTATGGAGGAACCATTCTTATCTAGTTATTATGTATTTACACTCCAGCACACTAATTTCTATACCACTATCATACCATATTTTCATGAGGTTATAAGGCCTTCACCTTTCCGTACACCTAGAACTACACTATTATCAGATCATATTTTTATGAGGTGATTATGAATTTAAGTTACCTCACACTAGTTTCTATACCTTTATTATATCATACTTTCATGAGGTTATTATGCCTTTACCTTCTCACATACCATGAACTGTACAATTATTGTACAATGTTTTCATGATGTGATTACACATTTAAGTTACCTAACACTATTTTATATACCCTTCTCATTCCATACTTTCATAAGGTTATTACGTCTTCACCTTCTCGCGCACCAGAAACTATATAGTTATCTTACCATATTTTCAAGAGGTGATTATGCATTTAGGTTAGCTTAGATAATCCTAGTGGAAATGCTTGAAGTTGCATTGATCTTCAAATAATGATTAGGAATATATGTCACACCTTCCAATGCAAAATTTGTCTCATTTAATTCATTATGATTACCATAAAGAAACCAACATTTAATATATAACTAAACAAATAAATAATGCACGTATAAAAACCATTTTCACAAAATGTTTTGAAAATCTATAAAAAAATGCATGCACTATATAAAGGTTTCACCTATAATCTTATAGATTACTTAATTAGTTCTAGAATGCACCATAAAGCATAAAGGATATCACAAAACTGCATTGAGTCTAATTGGCTCTAACATAATCAATAGGGCTCTACTTTTTGCAGTCTACCATACATAAAGGGTGAAAATAGAAGAACAATGACAGAGGTATATTGATATAATTAAAGAATCTATAAATTTTAAATTATTTTCCCCACCACAAATTGAGGCAAAATCACAGCTCGAAAAGTTCTAATTTCTATCCATCCAAATACGGTTGATTTTCTCATTTATATACACATAGGGTATTACTCTATGTTGCTCGAAATATTCCAATATATTAACAAATGTGTGATGAATTCTCTAGAAGTAGTGTATTTGTGGAGAATACAACTCTGCGCGACATAAAAAATAAAGAGTTCACGCTACGTGGGCGTTAATGACATGTCATCTAATCCTCTGTTTCTCTTTGCAAAAACAAATCCCAAAAAGAACTCTTCTCCTTTATTTTTATACTTTATTTTCCTCCAAAATTAATCTCATATTTGTCGTTTCAATCCCAATAAACCCAACAAAATTGAGAAGGATCATAATTCATAACTCACACTAACTCTTGAGTAATAAGTCAAGAGTGGAAAAAGAACCAAATAATATATGATATTAGTCAAGCTTTATGGTATTTCAAATATTCATCAAGCTTTGAAGTCTTTATCTCCTTGGAACTTTATATTACGTGTTTATCAAAATAATTATCACTGCTTACATCAAACACCACAATTATGAAATTTAAAATGTGGATTTAGATCATAATATAACTTGTTTTTCCACTTCCATTTATTTCATTAAAATTCAATCAAACAAAATCAAAAAATAAAAATAGTCATAATATGATTGGAGTAATAACTCTAATATAAATCCAAGACAAAAGATATTCAAAAGAACAATAGCAACACGTGAACATCATTTTCTTGGCAGAAAGTTATTGCATATTATCTTGTTATAACCTTCTATAGCACACTTGCTACAAGTCACTTCAGACCTCTTGAACTTGACCTCATTAAATGCTTTTTACTTGTTATAACTTGGTGACCTTCCTGATTATCTGTTCAGATCTGGTGACAATATTCTATCTTCCAACACATGTTGGTATTTCCCATTTACTTTTACAAGGAAGAGGTGTAACCAGAGTTGCATACATATCTTAAAAATTTATTTTGTTGTAGTAGGAAAAGGAGAAATCCTCTCCATGTTTTTTTATATATTGAATAAAAGATATAGCATTTCCACAAGGTAATTCATCAAGTTGAAATATTCCTTACAACTACACTTCCGATTTCAAAGACATACTGCGAATCGCTTAGCTCCATCAGTAACAGTATGTAGGTATTCTGTGGATTCTTGTACTATATTATCATAGATGTTAAGAGAATTCTTCTTACTAAACTTGTTTCTATACTTCATGCATATACATATTATAAATCTTGTTTGCATCATAAAAATTAACATTTTAACAATTAAATTCTATCCACACTTATAGTCATGAGATTTGATAAAATTCAATTTTCCACCAACATATCATTGTATTTTTAAGTCATAATTGTGATAGTATTTCTCCCCTCTTTATTATGTTGCTCATTCCATGTTTTAATTTCTACCTAACATACTCTAGCAATGTCACCATTGGCATTTTCCTTGCCTCATTTAAAGTATTGTTAAAAGATTCTACAATGTTAGAAGTCAAAGTCCATATCCTTTTAATGGTTGCATGTGCTCAAGACCATTTGTAATGCCCAACTTTAAGAAAAATATGTCCATGCCTTCTTGCTTATTTGGTCCATCCTACTTATTAATTCCTTAAGCTCTTGAATAGTGTATGCTCTAGCCATACTGAAAAATATCTTATTCACCACTTTTGTAGTTGTGGTTTTACTGAGTAAATTAGTCCACAGATTCCAAATACAAGCATAATGAGTAACCCCGAGGTACAACACGACAGTAGCATTCCATATACTTTGATTTTGGACTGAAACAAAGCACATATCCTTTCTTTCTCAAAATCAATCCTGAAACACTCAAAGAACCAACTCCACAAGACATCGTTCTCTGAATCAACTTTAGCGTACACTAGCAGCAATATGTGACCGATAAACATAAAATATTTTTCATAATCCATAAAGACAAAATAATTACTGAATTCATACATAAATCTAGTGATACTAATTAGTTCAATCAACAATTGAACATATTTGTTTTTAGGCTCATTTGTTAATGGATATGATATATATGTGGGTTTTTAATAACTTTATGGTACACTAGTTTATAACCTACTCATACCATTTACAACGAGATCAAATTTTAAAATTTTTTAAACACCAATTTATATGCTCTTGTCATAGCAGGTTTCTAGGATGTCAATTAAGCAATTCCTCCATATCATTATTTGTAAATTTTGTTAAAAAATATATTATGAATAAGTCACCATACCTTATAAATCCAATGCACTTTCTATTAGCATAGTACCTACATAAGTTGATCTCAAATGTGTGTCGTCAACCACCACTATTGGACTATAATACTCCTATTCTTTTATAAATAAATACATACAAATATAGATCTTCGTTTATTTTTTTCAATCTAACAATAGTACCAAGATATGTCATTTCTAAGATATATAAATATACAAGTATTTTACCAAATGATTCTGCAGGGTCCCTCACAATATAGTGGTTGCATTTTTCTTTGTCGTCCAAGCTTGCATTATGTCAATAAAATACTATGTGATCTTTTCATTTCAGTTATTATATCCCTTGGTGTGTATATGGTTTTTGAAACAACAAGCATTTTCATTAACATGCTTCCAATCACGTCGATAGTTTCTTGGTGTTTTGAATAGATATTGTTACTTAACAGGCATTTATGTTTACTGCAGAATTTTCTAATCTTGAAAAAACCCAGTTTCACTCAAACTCAAAGATTTTGAATACCATGAAATTAATCGGCCGTACAATTAAGATAGTAACTGTTAATTGCCAACTCAACATGTATATCATTAATAAAACTAATAATACACCATTTTAACTTCATACAAATATTCCAAAAAGAATTCTAACCTGTTAGGAGAGAATCTGGTGACAGTAAAGTGAAAATGCCTCAAAAGTGAGTAGTGCTTCATAACTTCTGAGAGGGTGTGCTTATCAATATAAACCTGACTTTATTTGACTAGCTCAATCCTAGGGTTGCAAATTATTTTATCTCCTTCGAATTCCAAAACATCATCTTCTACACTAGGACTAATTCCACTCAAACGAATTGCACTGGATGTACAAAGTGGTTGGATTTCCATGTTCTCCCTATTTGGTTGGTAAATACTATGAACATCAACACTAAACTCAAAAGCATCCAACTACCTGTCGATACATGTAATACATAAAGTATACTTTGAAAACAAATCCATGTTCTATCTCTTTTAATCTAAGAAAACTTGCACACCTATATCATTGTGTATAATTATTGGTGGGCATCTATCACTAAAAAAATACTTAATCTCCAAATCTTTTATTGTTGTATCTACACCCAGTTGCTTATCATTTGCCTTAACAAACTCATTATATCTGCTGTTTGAATCATACATGATTCTTTTTGAATAGCAATTGTTGTATCTCCCTGCTATATATAATATATGAGCAGAGACCATTAAAAGATGTACCATTTTCTATTCAACATACTCGCAAACAATATCCTAAAACTCATATTATGGTTCAAACATTCAATATGAACCTTTTAGTTTTTTTTATAGTAAAGCATCATTATATATACTATAATATATAAAAAAAAAAGTCCAAACACCACAAAACCAATAATGTGTAATAAGTCCTGGTTAGAAAACTAATATTATGGAATAAACAGACAAAATGTTCTAAAACATCAGTTTAAATACAACATAACACTACGTTATTACTACCCTTTTTGAACTTAGATAAAGAACTGGAATTCACCATCTGAGCATAATTTAAGATTTTCTTTTAACCTTACTTACCTAATACGTCCCATTTTTTGATGTATAGATAATGATTGAAGTCTTTCTACCATCTACTAGACTTGCAAATCGTTCCTTGAGAAATCAACTTCTGGTCGAGTTTAATTCAATAGAGAGAATGATATTATTGAGGGAGACACAACTTCTATGTAAAAAGGGTGGAGATCGTGAAGTTGATTTAGAGTGGGTAAATCATGGAATTGGAAAATCAACTGGTAAAAATTAAGGATAGAATATTAACCGGGTATGTTAATCGTGTAATTATTGATATTTGTTTTTTAATACCTTATTTAATAGGTTTTGTTAGTTTTCTATTGGTATATTTTGTAAAATAGAAATTTTTGGTAGATTTTATAAAGTAGACTCTTAAATTGTATATTTATGTGATTTGCCCATAAAAGTAAAAGGTGAAGTTGGGTTTAGGCGCTTAGGCCAAACCTCTACGAATTGTATAATTGGACTACCAAATAATTGACTTACGGCCATTTTTTTTGCCCTACTTCATCTTCGACCCCATATACTAGATTCTAAATATAGCCTTTTGTCTTTAATTTTTACCCATTTTGGGCATTAAGGTTTGACTCGAGAAGTGTTGAGCTTAAGCCCAATGGGAATACGAAAACAATAGAGTCCCATATGGGACTCACCCCAATATCACATGCATTGAAAAAAGATCAGAAGTAGAAAATAACAAACAACACTAGTTACATAGCTAATAATCATAAATAATTAAACAAGTACAACATTTACCATAAACAAATACTATCCACTAGACCAATTAGTAATTCTATCATGCATCATCATTATTTAATTTACTTAGTCATATTAAAAGTGTACAAAGAATATGCAAACATATATATATATATTTGGACTTATTATAATAACTAAAGAGGATAATGAAACAGTAGTTTGTCATGCTTCAAAGAATCTCTTAACGCCCATAAAAATCTAGAGGAATAAATTTAAGGATGAATCCACCAAACATTTCCAGGAAAAATCAAAGAACAATTTTTGGTAATGTATTAAGTGAGAGATTAACTAGGACACAACTATACCACAACATATATTAAAATAAATTCCAGATAGAATATGCATGCTTGAATCATTTAGTACCAGTGATAATTAGGAAAAAGAACTGAAAAAGCACGGTGAAATTTACAAAACTATTCATGTACAAAGTCAAATCCTACAGAAGGATTGTGCAAAGGGAGCATGTTCAATCTAAATAAAATGCAAGAAGCTCGCACCTCAAGTAACATATTTTATAGATTTTGGGAATCAAAACAAAGTTCCATCCTCTTAGGTTGGGTTATAAAAATCATAGTCAGATTATTGATTAGATGATGCTTCATCACTCAAAAGGGGTTCCATGTATCAACTCAGGCCGTGACCCTCATCATTTAACAAAAATAGTGAATCAATAGATAGTGAGGGGAGAAGGGGTTTGAAATTACATCAATTTTTTTTAGATAAATATAATGTCAAGAGAGAACAAACCTCAATAAATAAATAAAACAACAAAAAATAACAAACCTTGTTGTTTTTGCATACTAGACAAAGAAAAATATGAAGGTTCAGCGCTAATCCTATAATCTCAAATAAAGTACTTTCAAAGATGTAAACATATCATAGTAGGGATACATCTCATTTCCTTAGCTTTGATTTTTAAAGAAGAGAAATCTAAGTTGGAGAATTTCAATGATTTTACAATTTAATTCATCAATGGATAAAATAGTCCAACGACTGACCTGAAGCATCATATGCTCTTTATTTATCAGGAAATAACAAAAAAATACATAAAATACACCCAGACTCACATAAATAGTTTTTAGATTTCAATATCTTAAAAGGGATATTTTACCATGATCAAACTCATAAAAAATTAGTATATGTCCAATTTAAATAGAGATTTAAAATAATTTTTAGGAGAATAAGATCCAAACATGGAATTAAAGCTATTGTTTAGCTACGTTGAATTTTCAAGACAGACAACTAGGGTGGGCTCGCCCCTTACTTATTTGATATTGTATGCCAAGAATATCCATAGAAGGTCCCTGACTTAGGTGTAATATTCAAATCACAACAACACTTATCCAATGATATTCAAGTACTAAAATCATAAATAGACCCTAATGACTATATTAAAATTTTGTTCATATGACTCGAAATAAGGCAACAAATAATTTGCTTTAACTGTTAAAAAAACTTCATGCAGATAAAGCTACTCAATACATAATCTTATCATAATAATATATCCACAATATGAGAAAGAAAAATGATGAAGCATAAGCAATGCCACAATATGAGAAAGAAAAATGATGAAGCAGAAGCAATCATAGAACAAAAATAAAGTAGACAAGTTGTTTACCTTTTGCAGGGCTGCAAATTAAGATTATGATCCTTCATTGGAGGCACCGCCATAAAATGATATCAATTCCATAGAAAATATCCCAAGATACTAGGAGTATTCTAAGTATCTTAGCCTAGAAATCCAAGAAAAATTCCTCAGTTTCTAGTTCTGTCTCAAGGATAATGACTCTAACCTCAAACTCTTCACTGATTAATTAGTAGGGTATTTATAGGAAAAAATGAGATGGAATTTGGGGTTTTGGATCAATGTGGAATTTGGAAAAATCCTAATCCAATGGTTGTGAACAAATTATAAGGGAATGGATGGCGATGAGTCACCTCTGTCCTTGTCTGTACTATTGATGAATGAGAGCATCACAAGTTCAAGATTATTCTATGGATTTCATGGGGGTTGGAGGGAATTTTAGATGAAAATTTTTAATTTTAGGAGAGAATAAGGATATAGTGAGGTGAATTCATACTATTTCAGTACAAATTCAAAATTTGAATTATTTGATTTTTATTTTTGTATTTTTGAGAAGATTTAAAGCTTCCAGAAGGGTTTCATCTATCTTTAACTACGCCTCTCATGCAAGGTACACATTTTAGTAAGAATTGACGAAAAGAGAAAGTGAAATGAGGCCTTTAAATTTAAAAAATTGAACTGCTGCTTTGGTTGTTTTTAATGTTGTTCGATATTGTTGTTGTTGAATGCTGGGGTTGTTGGATTAAAGACGAGGAAAGGTATAAGGTGACTTTGGCCGAGTCGATTAATTATCGGGCCTGGGTTGGATTAATAAAATTAATGGGGCATGGGAGGATTTTAGGTTATTTACCAAATATTTTATAAGTTAGAATTCCAACCCATTGCATTTAAATTTTTCCCAAATTGTTAAATCAATAAACCAAATTCAATAAATTAGCTAAAATGAATCAAAATATCAAAACAAAGGAACAACTGACTTAATCCCGAGCATTCTTGATTTAAAACAACAAAAAAACATCTTCCACATAAATTATGTTTTGAATAATAATTTATATTTAAACCAAGATTTACCCTATTTAGTAAATTTTTAAGGAAGTTCTTGATTAAAATATGGTTTGATATAAAATAGTCATTTAAGAAATAACAATTAAATAATATTTTATATACAATTATGAAAATGTATAATAGCTACTTAAGATGACAAAATTATCCCCAGAGTATCATTTCAGAAAAACTTTATTTGAATAAAATAAATATTTCAATTTAATTTAAAATTAAATAAACATGAGATTAAACCTAGTCATGGAGAACAAAAAATTAGGTTTCAAGAATGGCCCCTCCCTTTAAATAGGGTGATGTAATGACCCCCCAGGTCATTTCCAATGTTTCTGCTCATCTTTTTCCATTTAAAGTGTAACGCCCCCCGAAAATCTGTCCCGAGACATCACACGGTGCTTAGGACCTCAAGTGATCCCAAGCTAACCCTTCTAATGACATACTACTAAGAAACTGATTAAATATGAATGAATAACGGAGTTTACTATGCGAAAACACAGAGAAATGCTGAAATCTGTAAAACACAATACTGATACCACTTTTACATTCTATTAAAGTCTGAAGAGAGGGACTAAAATTACAATACTAACTCTAACTGACATCTGTGAAGTTTCTACTATACTGACTATAAATAGTTGGGAAGCTACTCTAACTATCGCTAATCAATACATATAAATAAGAAAAGACACAACATGAATAAATCCTGCTGAAGTCCACAAAGTAGTAGGACTCATCACCTTGCTAGCTAGAATCTGCAACTGTCTGAGACTGAATGCGTCTACTAGATCTTGTACCTACATTATTAGAAAATATAGCACATAGAAATATATGTAGATCAGTACTTTGAGGATCATAGACATATATGTAGATCAGTAATTTGAGGATGTACAGAGTTTATGGGGTGTATGCATTAAGTCAACAATATCATTACTCTTTATAAAACCATGCATGCTGATAAAAATGATTCACATAGCTTGAATAAATCTGAAATCTAAATCTCATAAATTATGAATAATGAAACATGTAGCATAAATCTCGTGAGTCATTATACTTAGTTCTAAAATCTGTAATTCTCCTCTTATTCTCAAAGCTTGTAAGCAAAAGAAATCTTAAAACAATAACTTTCAAAACTTATGCTTTTATCTTGAGGAGAATAGGACTTTGGGAATTCAAGGACTTGGGAACTTTAGGACAATAAAGCTTTGGAGACTTGGATACTCTGGAAACTCGAGAAATCTTAAAACAATAGCTTTCAAAACATATACATTTATCTTAAGGATAATAGGGAACTTCTTTTGAAACTTAGGGATTGTAGAACTTTGGGAGTTTCTTCTAACCGACATAAACTATTTGAGCTTACATAGAGTACAACGTCTTGACCACGTTGGGGAGAGATTTTCTACCCTTGATATTGGAATAGAACCTTAACTTTAATGATCACTATCTTAGCCCACTATGGGCAAATAAGAAACCTACGGTGGCACGTAGTCTGGGGCATGTGACCTTGAAATCATACCCAACTCGGTGCTAAATACTAGTCCCATACTTACGCTCAGAACTTTAGGAAAATCCACTTTAAAATTAGCACAAAGGTTTTCAAGAAAACCAATTATGAAATTATCTTTTCTTTAAATATCAAGCAATATGAACAAAGTGGATTCTATATCTTAGCTTAGGATAAAAAGATCAATTTCTTTCTTGCAACTTCGTAAACAATCATCAAAGAGACTTAAAATGATAACCTTCTTAAAATATCAAGACTAAATCTTAGGGATTAAAGCCCATGCTCCAAGATTATGTTAAAACACCAAAAGGTTCATGCTTGATAATGTAATTATTGATAAATCAACTCAAAATCTAGAAATTTCAGCAATAAGCATGAAAATATAAACATACTCATGTAATATCATAGCAAAACGTCATACTCAATATGCTTCTTGAAAATATTTCAACAATATCAAAATAATGAAATCAAGAATCTCAATATCATGCTTAAACTCAATTGAAAAATCTGGAAAATCGCATTACAAGCATAAATATATGAAAATAGTCATGTAATTCAATATTCAATCACTTGAAATCTCATAATCTTCAAACAATATGAGTTGGGTCTAAACCCTAACTCCAATTTCATGAGGAATCACATAAAATTAAGTAATTTATAGTTTAAAACAAGTTTTGGGCACAAGGACGAAAGAATTGTCCTTGTTGAAACCCCACATACCTTATTTGGCTTGATTAAAGTGAACAAGTTGACTTTTGAAGCCTTGAGAATGTTCTTGGAGGCTTTTCTTGAAAGTTCTTAAATGGTGATGTTTTGATTCTTGAGTTTTATTGAAGAAGGGTTTAAACCTTGTTATTGAGGGTTGATCTTGAAAGGAACCCTAATTTTTATGCTATGGATGAATATGAAGTTATGTGTTTTGATTTGATGTAATTAGGTGTTAAAAAGGGTGGAAAGGACCCAAAATTCCTTTTAAAAATGACTTAAAATCGCTAAACGGAGGTCCCCAATGGTTTGGGCGACGAACCGTCGCCCTGAGGATGGACCGTCCTTTCAACCTGTTGCTTTTTGGCCAAAAAACAGGCTTACTACCTCAGTTTCAACGGTTTGGGTGACGTTCTATCGCAGGCGCGACAGTCCGTCGGCCTTCCCGTCGCACTTTGGCCATCCGAATATCTCACTGTAAAATGGCCATAACTTTTTACCCCAATATCAAATTTTGGCGAAATTGGTATTGTTAGAAATTTAATTCAATTATCTATCTGTTGGTGTGTCATCAGCTCAAAAACTCGTAGTATAACAAAAGATATAGTCTTTTGAAGTTGACCATACCAAAATCATTCTCAAGAATTCAATCGGTAAGGGATGTTTTGATTCGCCTAATTGCTAGGACATATTTGAGGCCTTAATACACATCAAACTTGATCATAAAACTAATAAATCACTAAAATTTATTTCTCATGAACTTGAGGCATGGTTCTACTATCAGTTGGGATTCTCAGGGTATTATAATATCTCCCCCTTGGGAATATTCGTCCTAGAATGTGGCTGGCTAGCTGAGAAAACTGAGGATGCATAGCTGAAATAAATTCCTAAACTGATTCTACATCATTCTAATCCTTTGCGTACTTCTGGGAATGCATGAAATTAAAATAAGAATAGTTATATAGCTGAATCTTTGATTAGAAAAGAACTGAATTAAGGAAGAATATCACCTTCGAATAGATCTGAGTTTGCGGAGAAGAGATAAGAGGTTTATGACATTAAAACTCGGGGTATTACAACACCCCCTCATTGGGATCATTCATCCGTGAATGATACTAATTTGGTTGAAATACTAGAAAATACTAAGATGATATACTGGATCTTACAGACTGAACCATGACTTAATATGTGAATCTGAAACTAATGCATGATGCATGTAATGAACTGAATTTCACAATCTACTTGGATGCAAACAAACTATCTCTTGAAATGGTCATACTCACAAAATTTTAGGCAGTGAAACTAGACTAAATTGGAAGATGTAAACTGGATTTCTAGCTGCACAGACTAAATCATGCTGAATACTCTCCCCCAAATAGGGTATTTCTTAAACATCTTTCTAAGAAATTTCTAAGGCCATTAAGGAGTAAGGGACTCTGGGAAAGATATGAACAAGACCTCAAAATAAGGAATTACAACATTGCTCCAAGTATAGCATGGAACATAGACCTGTGAATCATAAGTCAAGAGAGAAGTACTAGGCCTCAAGCAATGGAACTTCTCACTTTAAAGCTTAGCAACACTTCTAAAATACTCTCTCAACTAAACTTTCCCCTTAAATACCATACTCATTGACTTAACTTATAATTCTGACATGGCCGTTGACAAGTCCATTTACCAAAGTCTAACTGAACCCAACTCTCTCGTTATGGTCAAGCCTAACTTGAAATCACAAGGTATCACACATAACACCATAACATAACACCAGTCAGAATCATGAATTCACATGCATCTTCACATTTCACAACTTCTTATCTCTAGAATAATCCTCATTACCACTCCTACAACTACAATCTACCTAGTACTAGACATTTTCTAATGCTCAAGGCATCCCTCCTCATGTATACAAACATGATATTCAAGCCTATCTTCATAAAGCCATATGCACTTCTAAACAAACGCTCATAAAACATCTTTTCCATATCTTACAAACCTCTATCAAGAAAAACTTCCATGCACTATTCTTAACCAGACATACATAAAATTTCAACTACTCACACATAGCATATAAAACTTTAACTAACCATGACATGTATCAATGACTTGGCCTCAATCCTACTTCACACTTATAGCTTTAGCTAAAATAAGCATACAACAATCCTCCATTAACAAGAAATGTTTACTCTCTCCCATCCAAACAACTGTTCATCATCACTATCTTGACCTAAGGAAAGGTAATAAAAGGTTAGAACATGAGGACCTAAAACATGAAGGGATACTATGTATAACTTAACACTCAACTGAGGCTTGAGGAATAGAATATTTAACATCATGAACTCATCAAAGAGGTTTGATCTGAGGATGTGCATGATATAAATCCGAATTTCACTGATCATTAAGAGTATTGCCTGAGTGCTTGAACTGAACATACTATAAAGCTTGAGTATATGAGTCATGAGCTGCATGACCTAAATTTGGAGTTCATCACATATAAAATGTGATTCCAACAGCTGAAAGAACTGAAACTCCTCATTTTGGGAACTAGGAGGGTACACGATTCTCTATCATATGCATGAACATGAACTATGATCATGGAACTGAAACATAAGGCATGAGTAGGTATTAGGATAACTGGAAATACTAAAATAAGAATGGGTCGGGAATTATCCTCTCTTACGGGTTTTCTACACTAAACAGGCATTTCAATAAGAATCTAGAAATCTAACTTGGTTACTCCTTCTGTCATCTCCCCCTTAGACTTAACCCATCACTCTCAGTTTGTGAACCACTATATAAACTTTAATCTAAACCGCAATCACTTTATTCTAGAGTCTGGGATAAAATCAATACACATAAAACTAGACTTACCCTGAAGGACTGTATTTTCATGTATAACACCCAATGCAAACACCTTCTTCTAAGATTCAACTCTTAGATTTTAATATCCCCATAAGCCATCATATAACAACTTAAACACTCTCCAACTTATATTCTAACACTAAACATGGATATCTCTAAACCTTTGATAAACTTCCCTCATACTCTGCTAATATCACATCTCTAGCTTACCATATCACCAACCTGTAACCGATAAGTTAACTAAGAAGAACACTATACACTACACAACATCATTCATACTTATCAATTCAAGGGGTACTACTAACCATACAACACTTAATAAGTTTCCAAAATAATGAAGCCCTTTATCACCTTGGGCACTCCTCTACATCATACCTGCAACATCATACTTCATTGAGAACAAATAAACTTAAGCTCTTGCATACACTATTCAAACCTACTAGATCACTTCCATACAACTAGCCACACTAACCAAGAAATTATTACATCCACCTTTCTAATCATCTACTATTCAAACTTAGTGTCTAGTGTCAAGCATGATTTGACAACTCACCTTACATACAATTCTCCCTCGAAAACTATAAAATATAACATCAAGAAACACTATTCCATTAGAACTTCCAAGAAACAATAATCGATCAAAATCATATGACCTATCTTATCATAATCCATTAAATCATCCTCCTTCTACACCTCATTACTATTTACCCTTTTATACATCTGAATTACTATCATAGCTCTATAAGTCTCAACTAAACACCCTTTTTCCCACCTCAAGGGAAACCTAAATTAATGCAACTAGATCACCAGACGCTTCATTAATATCCTATACTTTTCAAACACAATAAATACTATCAATAACTCTTCCCGAACTTCAAGCAACAAAAATTCACCTTACTAATAACTCCGTCTCTACCTTCTACTAAACTAATACACAAATACATATCACCTTAACGCATCTCGATAACATGCATAAGCTTATATCTATACTTCCTACTAATCGTCATTCCCACATCTTCTTGACACTACTCTTATATACCTATACTTCCAACTATAATAAGGTTCTACTATTCATAAATCATAACACTGAAGTTCATAATATCCCTCTAATGTACACTATACTTAACAGTCTAGGTTCATACTATCTCCTCTCATAAGCATTATCTATATTAAAAGGGTCAACGGGCAATCTAAATACATATCTAATTCTGCATCAACTGATCAACTCATAAGAATGAGGATATAACTTTTAGCTCGAGGGACTTATGACACACTTAAAATCTTCTCTCAAACCCTTTAGGTGCAATATGAAACTTCTTGCTAGCAAATCTGAGAGCATTCTCATGGGAGAAAATTGGAACTTGCTAATTATGTTATCTCAAGAATAATGTATAGATGGGGAAGTATAGATTAACATTACGAATTCTGAGGAGGGATCTGAAAGAAAATCAGATTTGGGCTTAGCGCACTATTTCTATAAACATGAATAAAGTTCTTCAAAACTAGAAACTTAAAAGCATTGATGAGATACTTTTGAGACTGCGTACTATCCCATAACTATCTGTGGGGACTGTCTGAGAAAGCTCTATCTATAAAGATTTAAGCTTGACTATTTCTGTTACCTTGAAAATAAGGAAGAGATGGTCTGAATAGAGCAAGATGAGAATTTGTATAAGTTTCTTGGAGAACCTTTCTATAGAACAATTTGAGACTTGAAAGAAGGGAAATATTTCCTAAATTCCCTATAACCTCTCGAAGAAAAGTACAAATGTCTCTATACCATTCTGCAAGACTCTACTAGACACTGCTTCACAGACACCCTAGGACACTTGAACTCTGTGCTCTGATACCAAGTTTGTAATGCCTCGAAAATCTATCTCGAGACATCACACGGTGATTAGGACCACAAGTGATCCCAAACTAACCCTTCTAATGGCATAATACTAAGCAACTAATTAAATATGAATGAATGGAGGAGTTTACTATGTGGAAACATAGAGAAATGCTGAAATCTATAAAACACAATACTGATATCACTTTTACATTCTAATAAAGTCTCAAGAGAGGGACTAAAATTACAATATTGACTCTAACTGACATCTGTGAAGCCTTTACTATACTGACTATAAATAGTTGGGAAGCTACTCCAACTATCGCTAATCAATACATATGAATAATAAAAGAAACAACATGAATAAATGTAGCTGAAGTCCCCGAAGTAGGAGGACTCATCACCTTGTTGGCTGGAATCTGGAACTTTCTGAGTCTAAATGCGCCTACTAGGTCTTGTACCTACATTATGATACAAACACATAGACATATATATAGATCATTACTTTGAGGATGTACTAAGTATATGAGGGTGTATGCATTAAGTCAACAATATCATTACTCTTTATAAAACCATGCATGCTGATATAAATGACTCAAATATCTTGAATAAATCTGAAATCTAAATCTCATAAATCATGAATAATGAAACATGTAGCATAAATCTCGTGAGTCATTATTCTTAGTTCTAAAATCTGTAATTCTCCTCTTATTCTCAAAGCTTGTAAGAAAAAAGAATCTTAAAACAATAACTTTTATAACTTATGCTTTTATCTTGAGGAGAATAGGACTTTGGGAACTCAAGGACTTGGAAACTTTAGGGCTATAAAGCTTTGGAAACTTGGAGACTCAGGGAACTTGGGAAATCTTAAAACAATAGCTTTCAAAACATATACATTCATCTTAAGGAGAATAGGGGACTTCTTTTGAAACTTAGAGATTGTAGAACTTTGGGAGTTTCTTCTAACCAACATAAATCATATGAGATGACATGGAGTCCAACGTCTTGCCCATGTTGGGGAGAGATATTCTACCCTTGCCATCAGAATAGAACCTTAACTTTAGTGATCTCTATCTTAGCCCACTATGGGCAAATCAGAAACCTACGGTGGCACGTAGTTCTGGGGCATGAGACCTTGAAATCATACTCAACTCGATGCTAAATACTACTACCATACTTACTCTCAGAACTTTAGAAAAATCCACTTTAAAATTAGCACAAAGGTTTGCAAGAAAACCAATTATGAAATTATCTTTTCTTTAAATATCAAGCAATATGAACAAAGTGGATTCTATATCTTAGCTTAGGATAAAAAGATCAATTTGTTTCTTGCAACTTCGTAAACAATCATCAAAGAGACTTAAAATCATAACCTTCTTAAAATATCAAGACTAAATCTTAGGGATTAAAGCCCATGCTTCAAGATTATGTTAAAACACCAAAAGGTTCATGCTTGATAATGTAATTATTGATAAATCAACTCAAAATCTAGAAATTTCAGCAATAAGCATGAAAATATAAACATACTCATGTAATATCATAGCAAAACGTCATACTCAATATGCTTCTTGAAAATATTTCAACAATATCAAAATAATGAAATCAAGAATCTCAATATCATGCTTAAACTCAATTGAAAAATCTGGAAAATCGCATTACAAGCATAAATATATGAAAATAGTCATGTAATTCAATATTCAATCACTTGAAATCTCATAATCTTCAAACAATATGTGTTGGGTATAAACCCTAACTCCAATTTCATGTGGAATCACATTAAATTCAGTAATTTATAATTTAAAATAAGTTTTGGGCACAAGGTCGAAAGAATTTTCCTTGTTGAAACCCCACATACCTTATTTGGCTTGATTCAATGGAACAAGTTGACTTTTGAAACCTTGAGAATGTTCTTGGAGGCTTTTCTTGAAGGTTCTTGAATAGTGTTGTTTTGATTCTTGAGTTTTCTTGAAGAAGGATTTGAACCTTGTTCTTGAGCGTTGATCTTGAAAGGAACCCTAATTTTGATGCTATGGATGAATATGAAGTTATGTGTTTTGATTTGATGTAATTAGGTGCTAAATAGGGTGGAAAGGACCCCAAAATCCTTTTAAAAATGGCTTAAAATCGCTAAATGGAGGTCCCCAACGGTTTGGGCGACGAACCGTCGCCCTGGGGACGGACCGTCCCTTTAACCCATCGCTTTTAGGCCCAATAATAGGCTTAATACCTCAGTTGCGATGGTTTGGGCGATGCTCCATCGCAGGAGCGATGGTCCGTCGGCCTTTCCGTCGTACTTTGGCAGTCAGGATAGCTCACTATAAAACAACCATAACTTTTTACCCCAATTCCGGATTTTGGCAAACTTTGTATCATTGGAAAGATAATTCAAGTATATATCTTTTGGTGTGTCATAGTTAAAAAATTCATAGTATAACAAAAGAAATGCTCATTTGAAATTGACTATACGAAAATCCTTCTCAAGAATTCAATCGGTAAGAGATGTTTTGATTTGCCTAATTGCTAGGACATATTTGAGGCCTTAATACATATCAAACTTGATCATAAAACTAGAAAATCACTAAAATTTATTTCTCATGATCTTGAGGCATGGTTCTTCTATTGGTTGGGATTCTCGGGGTATTACATAGAGCTTCCCTAAGTTATTTATGACTTGCTGGAATTGATAGTTTGGTTATGAGATGGTTTGTTTAGGTTTTAGAGACAATTCCCTATTTTGGAGCATTCGCTGGTTCAAATTAGCTATCGAGTTAAAACTTCAATCAAATGACCTCACATTCTAATTTTAACAGTTCCAACATCTCTGGAACATTTATTTTAGTCTACGAGGACCCTTAGTTTGGATCTCGAGGCTCTCAAACTTATTTTAGGCCATTGGCTGGCAGTTAACAAAAATGTAAAGTGGGTATAGGAACCACTTTGCATTAAAACAACCTTGGATAGAAATTTTGACTATTCCATTGAATTCGAAACATCAAAATTGATAATATAGGATAGTGTGTTTGTGTATATGAGATTTCGGATGAATCCCGATGACACACCCCAAAAACAGGCCATGTCATATGGGCACCTCAAGCCCACATAAACCGGAGGTCACCCCGGTAACCCATCACAATCATCACATTAATCGCAGGGGTTGGGTGAATCCCACCATATAATAAGATAGCGGAAACAATACTAGAAGTTAAAACTTATCAATGTCTAAGCATTTCATAAATATCAACACACTAAGCAATATACCAAGTCCACAGTCATCCACAATACTTCTATACAAACCCGTGTTTAGAAATATATATGTTGGGACAAGCCCCCGATAATAGCCAAACTATGTCTAAATTAGTCAAAGTCTAAAGATAGGGGACCAAGAAAGAATGTCTTCCAAAATAAGGAATCTCACCACTCCGAGGTCAATGCATGAACCGCTTCGATCACCTAACACTGTGTAGGAAGATAAAATGATGCACCAACCCCTATTTTGCATGGGGACATAGCGTCCAAAGATGGTTAGCAGTTGGATGGCTAGCATGTAACTCAAGGATAAGGATAAGATAGCATTACTATTCAACAATAAGTCAATATATTATATTCTTTCATATGCACACACTTATCCCTATATATAGGTATATCATATGCTAATCAAGAAATCATGGCTGAACATCATTCTTGAACATTCATTCATTAGACATGAAGTGGGGGACTCCGACCCTCCACACTTATGGATTCAAACATTTCTCATTAGTCATAGGTATTTAACCATATTCATACATTCATTAGTGCAGTACTTTAATGACATACACAATTATTTAAACAAGTGACTCTAACCACACGCACATTCATCTAGGTAAGGGAATCCAACCTCATGCCCATTCGTTAGAAAAGGGACACTAACCTATGCCAAGGGACTCTAACCAAAAACCATTTCATTCAATGAGGTACATTAACCTTAAGAGATCTCTTTATACAATAGAATTTAACCTAGAGCATTTTAATTGGGCAAGGGATTCCAATCTTAAGCCATTTCATAAGGCTCTACCAAATCTCCTATAATACCCATCCAAGCCCAAGAAGCTCCTCATGTCATTTGGAGTCGTGGGTCTAGTCCATCTCTTAACTGCCTTAACTTTGTGTAGATCCACCTTTATCACCTCACCAGAAATAACATGACAAAGAAATGTCATAACACTTGGCCAAAATTCACATTTAGAAAACTTTGCATACAATTTCAGGTCCTTAAGAGTCTGCAACATAATTCAGAGGTGATTGACATGATCCTCCTTACTCTTAAGACTACATGAATATGTCATCAATGAGGACAATAACAAACAAACCCAGGAACTATCTAAACACCCAATTCATAAGATTCGTGAAAGTAGCTATAGCATTAGTCAGCCCAAATGACATAACCAAAACCTCATAATATTCGTATCGGGTTTAGAAAGCAGTCATGGGAATATCAACATCCCTAATTTTCAACTAATGATAGTTCGAATGAAGATCAATCTTAGAGAAATACCTAGCACCCTAAAGTTGGACGAAAAGAGTAGGAAGAGGGTACTTATTTTTCACTATAACCTTGTTCAACTGATGATAGTCTATACATATCCAAAGAGACCCATACTTATTTCACACAAAAAGTATCAAAGCACCATATGGAGAAATAGTAGGACAAATGAAACCCTTATTTAGAAGATCCATCAACTGCTCTTTAAGTTCCTTTAGTTCAAATGGAGCTATCCTACAAGAAGGAATGGAAATAAAATATTTATCCGGTAGTCAATGAATCCCAAAATCTATTTCTCTATTAGGAGGACTTTTAGGAAGATCATCAGGAAATACATAAAGAAATTCATTAACCATAAGGAAATATGATAAAGAATGAATTCTAGAGTCAAAATCCTTAACCCAAACTAGATGATACAGACACCCTTTGGAAATCAACTTTCGAGCTTTAAGATTGAAAATAAACCTCCCTATGGGTACTAAGGAACTTCCCTCCCATTTGATCACCGATTCATTATGGAATTGAGAATAAAATTTTTGGTCCTACAATCTAGAGAAGCATATCATGAATGGAGGTGATTTATCCCTAAGATTACATCAAAATCTACCATATCAAGCTCTACCAAATCCAACATGTCTCCCAATGAAAGATGGATACCGCACAACCCCTATAGATTTTTCTAGCAACTATAGAATAACCCATTGGAAAAGAAATAGAAAAGGGGTTAGAAATATTTTTAGGACCAAAAGTCACATAAGAGAGTGTAGATCCCTAATAAACCAAAAAATAAACATCACGAGAGAAGAGATGTAACATAGCAATGAAAACATCAAGGGATGCCTCAGATTCCTTAAAAGTAGCAAATGCATAGAGATGATTCCGGTCAGTGTCGGTACCCGAAGTGTTACACTTAGGTGTTGGAGCTGAAAAAGTGGCAATCGACACATTATTAGCTCCAGTTGTAACTTTATCTATAGGATATTTTTTCTATAAATGACGAGGATGACCACAATTAAAACAAATGTTCCTCCCTTCCTTATAGTAACCATAATAAAGCTGCCCATAAAATCAGGAAAGTGGATAAAGTGGGGCTGACGAAGCTCTACTGGCTTAAGACTGGGCACACTAGGCCTTAAGACCACTGCTAGTCTGAAAACAACAATCACCAAAAGGCTTAAGATAAGGAGCACTAGATATCGAATAAGAACTTCCCTAATTCTTCTTCTTAGTCTACTGTTTACCATATTTCCCACTGTTCTTCTGACCTACACCCTGCTCTAAATGCCAAAACTTCTTGTTCTACCATTCTCCAATCTCTACTTGCCTTTTCTTTTCATCCTCCACCTGCTTCATATAAACTAATAGCTTGGATATGTCTATATCATTGTTCAACCTAGTTTCCTTACAATCCAATACGAACTCATGGGACACAAAAGACGCATACTTCCTTTTTTTAGGACCCCATATCAGTCACTAACTCTAGAGCATGACGGGGCAACTACTAAAATTTTAGAGCATAATCTTTCACACTTATCTTTCCCTACTTAGAGTTTACAAACTCTTTGGCCTTAACCTTTCTCAACTCTTGAGGAAAGAAGTGATCAAGAAAGGCCCTTGAAAATGCATCTCATACCATTGGATCAACGTCATCACATCTTAATTTGGTACCACTCCTCTTACCACTGATATGCTATATTTTTCAACTGATATATAAAAACTCGACACCCTCAGAATCAGTAGCATGCATAACCTTGAAATATTTTTCCATCTCATTGATAAACTACTGAGGATCCTCCTCAACCTATAACCTATAAGGGTTGGGGGATTTAATATCATAAACTAGCCAACTCGAGTGAACTCCAATGAATTAAAAATAGAACCAACACGATCAGACTGACGAGACTGTGATGTCATAAACTGAGTAAGCATATGAATAGACTGACAAAACTCTACCTTAGAGATATCACCCTAAGGTGACTGAGCATAAGTATCACCAACCTATGAATTATAAGAAGGACTAGTAGGGATATATGGAACCCTATGAGGAGTAGTACAATTTGGAACAGGGACTCTAGACTGGGTCTTTACTCCATAAAAAAGGTGAGCCCCCTCCATATTTTTCTCTGATAGGCTAGAGTTTCCAATAGTGTTTATACGAATGTCAGATCTTCAGGGATGGCTAATTTAAAAAACCAGTAATCCACGAGTCCCCGAAATAAAACATAAAAAGGGGAATATTCCTAAATGCCTTATAACCTCCCCCTTATAAGTATGGCGCTATGGCATGCTATACATCCTTAAAAGGGACTTTACTCAACATAGCTTTGTGGATACCTAATGAAACTGAACTATGCTCTGATACCAAGCTTGTCACAACCCAAAATAAGACATAGTTATGACGGGTGTCTTAAGCCCACCGTGTGCTAGAGACCACCCCATTAGCCTAATATCTAAAAGATAATAAAATAATACAGAGGAAGACAACAAAAAATGATGATAAGAAGAATAGAAAAATCAAATGAGAACTCTAAGAATAAAAAAAAATATGAATCCACACTCATCTATAAAAAGCCTTTAAGACTAGAATATTAAACTTAGTCAGGACATGCCCCCGACTATGACAAAAGGAATCCAAAAGTACTAATATAGTAATAAAAATAGTGAAATGATTGCCCTTCAGAAAATTAAGGCTCACAATTTCACAATAGATCAACATTAATACTGAATTGCTTAGTGCTGCATAGGAGCATAAAAAAGCCCTCAGATACTATATCATGAAAGAATGTCGCGTCTAGGGATGGTCAATAGGGCAAACACTGGCATGTGACTCAAGGATAAGGGATAAAACAATGACAATGTCAAACTAGTCAAAAGCCATATGTGCAACATTTATATATACATATATAGGATGTCAGGATAGGGATAAGGGTCATGAACATGAGAGTTTAAACCATTAATCTTAACTGTGTAGCTTGCTCAATCCTAAAGGAACCCACGAGCTATATGGGTTTAGCTCCCCCTACTTAAATGGCCCAGTTTGTGTTAACCAAAAAACAAAGGAATCTAAAGAAAGGGATAATGATACCATGGCTCTATCTTTCCCAAAATATAATATGTAAACTAAGAATAAGGTCATATAGACCCTCATCCTGACAAACATGGTTTCCATTAGTAGTACCCCAGGAATACACCTTCACGGTAAGCTACACAGTTCCCTTTAAGCCCAAAATAAATTAGTTTGCACATAAACCAATCCTTTAATCCAAGAGCATTATATTAAGGCATTTACCACTTGGTATCATCATACCGATTATGCTTGAAAGCTGATATAATTATGCCAAACCAATCAATGTAACCATTAGACTCGGAAGTTCTATTTTAAATCCAAACCATGGTCACCAAGGGCTTTTTGAATCCATTTTAAACATTTATACACTAATACTATGCAATGGGTTTGTAAATAAGTTGAATTATGCAATTATCCATGTTCAAAAACCAAATTAGAAAAGTGGGTTGGGGTTAATGCCATTATTAAGCAAAAAAGTCATTAATTTAGGGAATCCTATTTTCCCTATTGCAATTCCCATAAAAATGCAACCATTCCGTCCAAAACTATAAACTAAAGCTTAAATCATCAATTTAAAACATAGGAAAAACAATTCAAGTAATACCAGTAAAAATCCATCAACCCAATTTCCAACCCATCAATTCAAACCATATGGATAATGATTAAATAAGTACCACAATGAAAAATTAAAGTTATGGAATGAAAAACATGCCTGAAATACATAAGAATTTGAAGTAAATTTGAGGTTTAAAGCTTAGATAGTGAATTCTTTGTTAAACCCATTGAGTTCTCTTGGGTTTTGGAGTTTAAGAGAGAAAGAATAGAGTTAGATCTTTAAAAGCCAAAGTGAATAGGGTTGTTTTATGTTAAAAGGTTGTGTATGGGGTAAAAGACCAAAATCCCCTCACCCCAAATGGAAAAAACAAAATTGGATGACATTAAGATTGGATTATGGCACACCCTGATAGCAAAGGTTAACCTTTGTGGCATGCCACTATCACAGAGGCAGACTACCTCAGAATTCCAAAATAAACTTGAATCCATTTTTAAAATTCCAAAACTTTCCCAAAACACCTTTTTAATATCTCTAAACACAATTAAAGTCATCAATCGACATTACAAATATGGAATGGTTAAGAATAAAATTGTTAAAATTTTGAGGTATCTTACAGAAGTGATACAAGGCAGCAATATTAGCGCAATTTCAATTAGATTCAAAGTGGCTCACAATTTAAAGGCAGTGGTTCTCAGGATTGGTACCCTTTGTGTTAGCCTTATTAATATCAGTTTCAGTCTAGTTGGCTAGTTCATTCCATACTTTGGATTATAGATGGATTCTAGTCTAGCTATAGTGATCTTCCTATCAAAAGTAGTGATTATCATTTGAGGGGTTCACCTTCTGGGTATTCTAGTAAAGGTGGTTATTCCAAGTCTATCGGATCTTCAGGTTATAGTACAATGCCAAGGGTATGTTATGATTAGAGGGCCTCTGTCCACTTCTCTAAAGAGTGTCCCAAACATTGAATAGCGATTCTTATAGCTCAGAGTATTTAGCCAAATTTGGAAAGTACTACCCCAAGCTATAGGCTATATACAGGCTTGTGGGGTGGTCCATGATGAGGGGTAAATTTACCACTCATTGACATCCAAATTTGTACACACTAATAGTATTATATTATGTAAATTAAGTGAATTTTCCATTTGAATGCACTAATTCCAATGGTTTGCAGGTTTACAGGTAAGTGGAAGAAAACAAGTGAAGTAAGAAGAAAAGAAAACTAAAAGGGAAAAGATAGTGCAAAATCTAGAAAATCAGGTGACCATCATGAACCGCGATTACGATGCTTAGATTGTCAATCGTGATCAATCAATTAGAGGAATATATAACCCTAGTTATCAAGATATGTCCCAATAGTCACAATTATGATCTAGTAAGCGCAATCGTGATTAAGCAAAAAATAGTCTAGGGATGGATTTGTAATGTCACACAGGATCCCAAGTCTCAAAAGTGCAAAACCCTTTCATTTTAGAGGATATCTTTCCAACTAGAATTCAATTTTTGTTTGGAGGAAAACCCCACTACTTTGGGAAAGACAATTGTAGCTAATTTTCTGAGAGATTTTTGTTGGGAATTGATATTGAAGTTTGTTAATTATTCTTTTTTGTTATCAATAGAAGTATTGAGTTCTATCTTGGGTATATTTCCTCCCTCTAATCTCATGTATAGCTAAATATCTATCTTGGGGGTTATGTTGGAATAGGGTGCAAATGTATGTGGGTCGTGATTGTTAGTGTAAATTCTTGGTTAATGATGTTGGGTTTCACTAATACTTGATTGTCAAATTGGAATTTGTCTGTAAAAGCTCCAATTTCCCCAAATCCCTCATCATCCATGAAAGAATAATGTGGGTATTTTTTAGATCCCATATCATCTTCAAAAGAGGGATATGGGTCACAAGTATTTGAGAAAAATAAATTAGATGTTAGCTTATTCCTTTACATTGTCTTAGAAATAAGGATGGATAGTGAATTTTCTATGTCATGGTCATCTTCATAAAAATGGGGATGCCCAATTAAGGTTTTGGTTTGATTTGTTTGCCACACCCATGTGGTATTCAAAAGAATCCACAAGTGATATTTGAAGCAAGTTTTAGTCTTCATGACATAGAGGTATCCATGGGTCTCTAATTAACTTGATTATGAATAAATAGAAAATAAAGAAAGAAGAAGAGAGGGAGGAAAATGTGACAAAAATGATGACACAATTTGACCTCCTTCCAAAGCATATGATGGGTGCACTTGAAAAAATGGTAAATGTCATGGTATCCAAAGGATACGATTAAGATGATACAAAATCCCTTGATGAAGAAATTAGATACTTGGCAAACTACTCGGGGTATCCCACACAACCGATCAAAGGGAAGGTGCGAACAAAGGTTGAACAATCGTGATCAAGAAAGGAAATGTCATGATAGAGATAGAGATAGTGATTGAAGGGATAAGTAAATGGAGTATGATAGATATATTACCTTATGACCGAGTGAATATCAAGGTGTCAAATACCGTGGATCCAAAAAAGTTTAAAAGCATAGAATGTGCTTGCTAAAATCATGATGAGAGTGAAAGGAACGTAGAAGATGGTGTGGGAATTAAAATGACACTTTTCTCAAATCAACCAAATGGTTGTATCACTCTCCGCTTTAATAAATAAATTGGAGACCCAAATTATCCAAATCCCACCACACTTAATGTTTGGCCAAAAGGTGGTCTCCCTAGTGATATGATGACAAATCCTAAAAATGATTCCCAACTCTTAGAAATTTTAACCCAAAGTAATAAGAAACTTGGTGCACAAGAGGTTGGGGTAAAATAAAAGACTCATTACTATCAAGTCAACAAAAATAAGAAGAATGTGGGTGAGTCAAATTATGAGGCTCCAAAGTCTCAAAAAGGAGATGATGAAGAACTAATGATAATTGAAGAGATGCTTGATGAGGAGGGAGCTCCTAAAGTAGTTAAGAGTGTTGAACTAAAATATGACCCCTTGTATTCAATGAAAATACCTCCTCCATTCCTTAAAAGATTCAACAAAAAACATGAGAATGTTTAATTTAAGAAGTTCCTTTTAAAGCTTAGCAATCTTTCAATTAATATCCCGTTGCTAGAAGCCATTCAAGAAATTTTGGGATATACAAAGCTAATGAATACATTGATGTACAAAAAGCACCTTATGAATGGTGAAACCATTGAAGTTACCCATGGTTTTAGCACTGTTGTTACTAATGCTATGGTGGAAAAGAAACAAGACCTGGGAGCCTTCACAATCCCTTACACCATTGGGACTCATAAATTTGAGAAAGCCTTATGTGACCTTGGTTCAAGCATCAATCTAATGCCATATACAATCTATCGAAGACTTGGTTTGGGAACTCTGAATACCACAACAATGAGACTCTTGATGGATGATCGCTCCATTAAGAAACTGATTGAATTCTTGTATGATGTATTGGTAAAGGTCGATCATTTTATTTTACCGGCAGACTTTGTTGTCCTTGATTGTAAAATCAACCAAAAAATACCTATTACTCTTAGGATACCTTTTTTGGCAACTGAGAGAGTTATTTTTGATATAGAGCAAGGAGATATGAAATTCTGGGTACAAAATAATGAAATATCCTTTATGGTACGTAAAACCAAGAAAAAAACAATGGAACTTCAAGTTCTGTCCGTAATTGATGTAGTATACACGAAGATCGATGATAGGTCCCTCAAGAATCCAACTAAAAAGTCAAAGAATGTCATGCTTCAATCTTAAATTAGGCGTTAGATGTGAGGCAACCTATAAAGACAAGAAAGTAGCCCGTATCATTTGATTTTTCATTTTTAGAGTAGATTATGTTTATGTGATTAATCCATGCAAATTAGGTGCCCAAAGAGGTTGAATTTTTATGATGTCAAGTAATGGGAAGTATGATGAAATTGAGTTGGGGGTGAATTAGTTGAAAGAGCAGAGGAGCAGAAATTGCTCTCAGGTACCTTGATTGTAGTGCGCAGGATCACGATTGCGGCACCGCGATCTCGAGGAAACAAAGTTTTTGGTTGTGTTCACATGGGTTTTATGATCTCGACCCATTTCCCACGATCATGATCAGACAATTTTAAAAGGGATAGTTTCTTTCGCTAACACAATTCTGTTTGCATTCTCTCTCAAAAATACCGAAATTACAATTATCTTTGCTTGTGTGTGGGAACCCAAAAGTGCATAATTATTCCATCCTACATCTTCTCATCTAGTATGTCTTCAAAATTTTCTATACTTGTTGTGTGAAGGCCTTAGAATTCATGTCATAGAAATAACCTAAAAATGGTAGTTTAATGCTTTATTTAAGTTGTTATTTGTCTCTGGGAATGGTTAGCTGATTGTTAGTGGTCTGAATATCTCCAGGGAAGTCTTGAGTACTCAAAAAATGCTTAAAGTTCAAATGAATCATTTATGCACACTAAGTGTTTGGTGAAATACCCGAAAAAGCCTTTTGGATTCATTTTCACTAATTAAAGGGTAAGTTTGAATGCGTAAATATTATGTTCTGTGTTCATACTAGTGCCAACTTATATTAAGAACAAATAGATAGGAAA
Source organism: Capsicum pubescens (assembly GCA_030864215.1). NCBI lineage: Eukaryota > Viridiplantae > Streptophyta > Magnoliopsida > Solanales > Solanaceae > Capsicum > Capsicum pubescens. The sequence continues at coordinate 213,593,655 of CM061548.1, forward strand.
TATGACTTGTTTTAATGATTGATAGATTTTTGAACGTGCATGAAGTACAGCGATTGCGGTGCTTAGAGTCCCGATTTCAATGTCGTTATTGAGATTCTATCCCTTAAAATTATGATATATGATGACATGTTCTAACTGAATTCTCAAGAGTCGTGATGTGATCCAAATATACCATGATCACGACAATTGAGGCCAGTCTGCCAGACTGGTCCAATTTTTTTACCTTTTATTTTAAATCTTATCCATGACCCATAACTATTTCTTTTAGCTAAATAAAGTTGGAAAGCATGTTTTAACCATACTATCATTGAGGATTAATACTATATGTGTGGATTCTAGGTACTCAATGACATAAATTGCTTCATGTCCCCGGAATATGAGATTGTAAACAATAAGGACCTCATGAGAAAAAAGTTTCTTCCCGAGAAGGGGATTTCCCTAGAGAATATGCCCCCAAAACACCTGGATTTCCATAGAAGGATCAAGGATATAGTCAAATTAGCACTGGGTAAGGGAAATCTATGCTAACCTCAGTGTAGTAAAGACCTCGAACCCAATAATAAGAATTAGGGGCAAATAATTTTATTTTTTATCTAAGTAGATAAGTGTGATTTATGCATTGCAAAATATCATCTAGAAATTGCCTCATTAGTCTCTCAAAGCTAATTGTGATTATGCTTGGCAGGTGAAATGATCTTAGGCCTTTTTTGTGAACATAAGAACCCACTCTAGCCTAAAAGGCCTACCCGTACATAGAATAGTATCCCAAGTTACCCATTTTGATTCTTTGAACCTTACATTTAAAACCATATTACAAGACCTGAACCACTTAAATTTAATCCCTCTTTTGAACACGACCCTTCTTGAACTTGAAAATACAACTTGAGGCCAAAAGCCTAAGTTGGGGGTTGTAAGTTTTGGAATAGGTGACCTTGGGCCATGGTATTGGAAGTGGATGCCTAAAAGCTGAGAAACTAAAAAAATGAAATATAAAGGAATCATTAAAATAAGGAAAAAGATAGATTTTTTAAGAAAATAAGTGAGAAGAAAATGCTTTCAATGAATTGGGTAAATCAATGTAGTGAAAGAAGGCATATGTTAAGTTGGAAACAAATAGAGTGGCCCATGGCCCAAAGATTTATAAAACAGTGTGATGTAGATGTTCAAGGAGATTGTAGTCACTTTGTTCCTAAATGATATCATACCTTTCCCCAAGCCTACATTAACAGCTTGAAAAAGTCCTTTGAGATCTCTAACAAAGTGTAGTCAATATAGTGACAATTGTAAATAAGGGCAATTATATGATATGATACTTTTTTGCATTGAGAGATTCTTTATTAGAGTGAGTGCTAGCACTAAAATCCCTTGTTTCATGATAGATACTTTGGTGTGTCGGATTTCCTTTTTGTGTAGTCAAATTGAGGCAGTAAAATTGTCATCTTCCAAAAATGAGGCAAATGAGTGTAATTTAGTTTCTATTAAGGGAGAGTCACTTCTAGAGAGTTAGTTATTGTTGCTTTGTTGTTCTTTAATGTCTTTTCCATCCTTGAAAGTGTTCTTTATGCTGAGGAGAGTTGTGAGAATAACCTTACCCATGCTTGAGAGCTACATATTGGTGCTAACCAAGTTTGAAATCATTGTGATCATTTGGTCGCATGAATGGGCTTATAATTGTATAGACTCTTTGAATAAAAAGTAGTGTAGATTGAGGACAAGCAAAGTTTTAAGTTTGGTGCGTTGATGAGTGGTAAATTTACCACTGATTGACATCCAAATTTGTTCACATTACTATGATTAAACAATGTAAATGAGGCAAATTTGACATTTGAATGCACTAATTCCCATGGTTTTCAGTTTACTATATCAATGGAGGGAAATAAGTAAAGTGAGCTGAAAAGCAAACTAAGAGGGCAAAGTTGGCGTAAAAGCTAGAAAGTCAGGTGGCCATCAGGTACCACAATTGAAATGCTTAGAGTTGCAATCGCGTTCAACCAATTTGAGTAATAAACAACCCTCAGTTATCATGAATGCAACCCTATAGTTGGAATCATGGTAACGCACTCTTGATGCAAAGAGCGCAATCACGATAGAGAGAAAAATAGTCCATAGGCAGATTCGTAATGGCACACAGGATCTCAAGTCTCAAAAGGGAAGAACCTTTTCACTTTAGAGGATATCATTCCAACAAGAATTCATTTCTTGTGTGGATAAAAACCCTACTACTTTGGGAAATACAATTGTAGCTAATTTTTCAAAAGATTTGGTTGTGAATTAAGATTGAAGTTTGTGAATTATTCTTGTTTGTTACCAATGGAAGCATTAGGTACTCATTTGGGTATATTTCCTTTATCTAATCTCATGAATAGCTATATATCTATCTTGGTTTATGTTGGAATAGGGTGAGAATATATGTGGTTCTTGATTGTTAGTATAAATTCTTGGTTAATGATGTTGGGTTTCACTAATACTTGATTGTTATATTGGAAGTTGTGGGTGAAAGCCCCAATTCCCTAAAATCCCACATCATTCTTGAAAGAGGGATCTGGGTATTCTTTTAGATCCTATATCATCCTTGAAAGAGAGATATGGGTGACAAGTATTTGTGAACAATAAATTAGATGTTAGCTTATTCCCTTACATTGTCTTAGAAATAAGGATGGATGGTGAATTTTCTATGTCTTGTGCATCTTCCTAGAAATAGGGATGCCCAATTAAGGTTTTGGGTTGATTTGTTTGCCACACCCATGAGGTATTCAAAAGAATCCATGGGTGATATTTTTTGTGTTTTGTTGAAAGACTAACATCAAAACACCTAACCTATCCTACCCATATATTCATTGACTAGAATTTGATTGTGTCCTGCATGTACCCAAATACTATATTCCCCTAGGAAAGCATAATCCCAAAACTATTCTCCAATTAGAATTTTATCTAAAATTGTTTCTCTAAATTGGTAGTCAAAGTAAATTTTGTTTAAAAAAACTTTCAAACCATACCCCCTAATTTTAAATTATGTCTTACTTTATGTTTATATTATAGATAAATACTTATTAGCTTTCAACAACCATAGGATTCAAAAACTAGTTACAATCTTCGTGTATTCGACTGCAACTCAAGTTGAGTAATTATATTGAAAACGATTGTCCTACACTAAAAAATGGTATAGGTGAACATTATCAGTCTCTAGGGTACTCGTGGAGGTCCTCAGGTAGGTAGGATAGAGAATCGATCAGGCACCCAACCTGGTGGTTAACGAGGTTATTTGTATGTCGTAATTGGTAGAACCGAGGCAGAGTCTTTGGATTCTATCATTATAGGTACAATTTGAGTGTGTCATCAAACAACTTTTTCTTTAATTAATTCAAGATCCACTTATTCTTATCTATCTTCTAATTATGCACTGTGTTTAAGTTATCTTGGATTCGTTTTTTGTGTCGTCGTGTGTATCTACTCTTGTGGGTGGTTCTTAGTAGTGGATTGGGTTTACAAGTAATCTATTGTGACCATTTTAGGGTTTGATACTCAAGATGACCTTAATGTATTAGATATGGCGGATTTGATGTGATTTTAGGCATGGACTGGTTATCCCCCTATCATCTGGTCTTAGATTGTTTTGCCAGGACCATTACATTAGCCATGCCTGACATACCCCGAGTTGTGTGGTAGGGATTTATTATCCATGAGTAAATGAAGATTATTTCTTATGTTTCAGCTAGGAGACTTATATAAAAAGTTGGGACTCTTATCTCACATATATTGTGATGCTAGCGTAGAGAGTCCCTCACTTGATTCTTTTACTATAGTCCATGAGTTTTCTGATGTTTATCCTAATAATTTATATGGTCTTCCTAATGAGAGTGATATTGAGTTTATTATTAATCTTAGGTCAGGCACCTGACCTATTTCTATTGCACCTTACCATATAGATCCTTCCGAGCTTCAGGAGCTAAATTCTCAACTTTTGGATCTTTTAGGTAAGGTTTTCATTAGACCAAATATATCTCCTTGGGGGGATCCTATCTTTTTCATGAAGAATAAAAATGGTTGCTTACATATGGGTATTAACTACAACAAACTTAATAAGGTGATGATGAAGAATAGGTATCTGATGCCTCATATTAATAATTTATTTAACTAGCTTCAGGGAGTAACAGTGTTCTCTAAGATTGACTTGAGGTTCAGTAACCATCAATTGAGGATTGGGCTGAGGACACCCTAAAGACAGCCTTTAGGAATTGCTATGGACGGTATGAGTTCCTAGTGATGTTTTTTTGGTTTATAAATTCCCCAACAATGTTCATGGATATAATGAATTGTATGTTCAAGACTTATTTGGATTCTGTCGTGATTGTTCACATCGATAACATCCTTGTGTATTTGAGGAGTAGGGAGGAGCATATGCAATATTTGAGGATTGTGCTCCAAAATTTGTAGATCATAGGATTTTTTCCAAATTCTAAATATTATGAGTTCTAGCTTGAGTCGGTGACATTGCTAGGATATTTTTTGTCTAAGTAGCTATTATGGTAGACCTAATGAATATTAAGGCTATTTGTGATTGGGTAAGTCCTACATCTCTATCTGAGGTTCACAACTTCATTGATTTGGCTGGTTGCTACAAGCAATTTATTAAGGGTTTTGCTATTATTTCAGTGCTGATGACCAGATTAACTCAGAAGAAGGTTCATTTCTAGTGGTCCAAGGAGTATGAGTCAAGCTTTGGAAGACTAAGGGATTTCTCACTTCAACTCCTATATTGGCTCTACCTATTAAGGGTGAGGGACTCACTGTATATTGTGAAGTTTTTAGTGTTGGTTTGGGTTGCGTGTTGATGAAACAAGGTTGAGTTATTGCTTATGCATTGAGGCATCTAAAGGTGCAGGAGAGAAACTACCCTACCCATGATTTGGTGTCGCCAGTAGTAGTCTCCGCGCTTAAGATTTGGAGGCATTAATTATATGGAGTGCATTGTTAGATCTACATCAATAACCATAGGATTTAATATCCTATTACCCAGAGAGAGCTTAATTTTAGGCAGCATAGATGGATGGAGTTGCTTAAGGATTTTGACATCACCATTCTATATCATACATGCATGACGAATGTGATAATGTATGCCATGAGTCAGAAGGCGGCGAGAAAAGGTAGTTTGAGTTATATTTTAGCTTCTCAAAGGTCGTTTGAATTCACTTCTTCATTCTTCAATTCTACACTCCTCTAACATCTGAATCTTTCACTAGATCACTTATGAGTTTTTGATCAAATTACTGTCAATCAAAAAAGAAAAAAAAATTAAAGGTGATACTAAAGAAAAACAAAGAATAAAATGTCTACCTTAACTTATGTAACCTCCTAAGAAATGCCTAATTTATTTTCGTGGCACGACTAATATCACAACTCATAACCACAGTCTCTAATCCACTTCCTCCTACCTAGAGCCCATCTTCATATTTTTTTTACCTTTTGAGTGCTTACTCTAAAGGTCTACAACTCTTTCTACTCTCACCTATTCAAGCTTCAATTCACATTTCTCAATTTTGGGATTATTTTCTTAGTTGAGCATCTCCATGAGAGTGTCTAAAGAGATCATTGGATGTTCGCACTCCTCCGCCCCACTCTTATACACTTCCATAACTATTATCATGCAAAATTCTTTATAGTAAGAGGGTGTATTTAGTGTTTTTTGGACTTTTAAGACCATTTCTTTATCATTCAATCTCATTTTTAGAGTACACTTTCTCACATCTATCAATGTTCCTCTAGTTTTCCAGAAATAGACGTCCCAATATGATTGGTACCCTATCATATGCATCATAATCAAGAATAATAAAGTCCATAAGAATAATGAACTTACCTACCTTAGTAAGAACATCCTCATGATTTCTTTAAGAACCACTCTTGTTCTATCTGCCATTTTGAGCAGAACTGAACAGGTCCCCAATTTTCCCAAACCAAGAGTATTAAATAATAAAAAGGGCATCAAGTTGATTTTTACCCCTAAATCACTCAAAGCATGGAACAAATCACTTTCACCAATTTGTATGGGGAGTTGAAACTCCAAGGATATTTGAGCTTTGTGGGCATCTTGCTCATGAATACAAAACTGCACTCCTTAGTAAGTTCTACCGTCGTAGTGTCACACAACTTTCACTTATTGATCACCATATCCTTCAAGTACTTAGCATACTTAGGCTTTTCCTGCAAAATATCTAACAAATAAAGATTAACGTGAAGTTCTCTCAACTTGTAATAAACTTCTTGAAGCATGAATCCTTTTAAGCCTTTTTAAGCCTTAAGGGAGAAAAGGTGGTGGTTTCTTTGGTTTATGCTCAACTTTGTTTCCTTTCGGGTACTCAGACTTCACCGGATGTTTAGCTTCTTCGACTGCCACTTGATTTTTATAAATCTTTTGTGCAACCAACTCTATTTGTACCTTTTGATTTTTATTTTGAGGTCTGTCAATTAGTACTCTACCAATCCTTAAGTTGATTGGAACTACTTGCTGTGGATTTTCTATATCACTAGGCAAACCCCCTTGGTCTTTTGTTTTGTGCCTGAACCAACTGCACCAATTGTGTCTCCAAATTCTTTTAAGCTAGTTGTTGATTTTTCATATCAGCAACTATTTGTTAATGGTTGGCTAGGATATTCTTCAATGCCTCTTCTATATTATTGCCCTGAGTATTATCTAAACGTTCTACTACTACTAAAACTGCTGAGTTTGATCCCGATTATTGCCCTATGAGTAATTGGGCTGACTCTGCCAGTTTTGTTTATAGGCATTACAATATTTCTGGTTCCCTTTTGGTGCATTGCCCGCAAAATTCATTGACTCTGGATTTTTTCTGCATAATTCTATAAAGTAACCACAATCTCCATAAATTTCACACCATTTTGAGCCTTCATAATAGCATTCACACGGGACTCAGGTTGATTCACACAATTTGTTGAACTGTGTCATCATTTGGTTCTAAAAAAAGGCTAACTGTGTAGCTAATACTGTGACTCTATCCATATCAATCATAATTGCAGGCTTCTTCACTACAATTCTAGTAATATCATCCTTCCATTTAGGATTAATTTGTGCAATTTGATGTAGAAAAGTATAGAGCTCATCATAATTTTTATCCTAAGAGTGAATGCCTACAACTGAATCTAGTAAAATTTTTGTATTATGGTCAAGAGCTTCAACAAAAGTTTGAACTAATACCTCACCGATCTCTTGGTAATGAGGACAATTCCTGGGAAGAGACTTGAATCTCTCCATGCATGAATGATATTCCCATTTGTAATTTGTTCAAAACTCAGGATCACACTCCTTAACCTTGCAGATTTTCTAGAAGGAAAGAATCATATGAGGAACTTCTTTGCCAAGTCTTCCAAAGTTGTGATTGTGTTTGAAGGTTCTACCCTCAATCATTTCTTCACATTCCAAAATACTAAGAAAAGGAAGAGTGAGACTCAGGTAACCTATGAACATTTTAGTGGGAATGAAAGTGTCACTGATCTCTAAGAAATTTTGTAGGTGAACCTGTTGATCCTCATGTGACAAGCATGTGAAATGCCCATTATTGTGCAATAATTGCACCATGTTCTGTTTTAGCTCAAATCTACCTGAAGTTTTGATCTGCAAATGATAGAGTTAACATTAGTTGCAAATAGGATTTCCATTTGACGCACTATTCTATGGGATTGTTGTTATTCAACCATTACTGCAGGGATGACTTTACTTTATTGAACTTATGTAATGGGATAGTGAAGTTCTGCTTCACTCCTCAATTAATGCAAGCATAGCCAAGTTTAGGATATGGTTTGACCAAATCCCTTTCACTTGCCATCTTACTTGAGATTCAGATCTGTACTTGTAAGTTCAGTAGCTAAAACCAAGTCGCCAACACTTATCAAACAATATAGTAAAATTAAAAATCAAAAGGTTTCCAATTTTTAGGTCCCGACAACGACGCTAAAAATTTATTGTGTCCTACCACATATGCAAGTATAAGTGGTCGTGCAAGAAATATAGTTGCCCTTTTGAGAAAAATATCTATCATATTAGGACTTGGTATTTAGCAAGAAATCAAATTCTAGCGTTACTAATGAAATTAATTAAGCACAAGTTTGCAATATGAGTATGATGTTTTTAATTATAACTAAGTAACAAAAAGTGACAACTGTATGAAATTTGGATTGTAAATAATAAATGGAGAGCTTCCAAGGCTGAGGCACTTACTTCACATTCATGCGTAGCAATGGTCTCTAGCTAGTGTTTGTGTTTATCAAGATTGTTGATTCACGAGATTGATATTATAACTTGTTAATGGTCATCCTCTAAGTCATCTACCAAAATTAATCTCACAACTACATCGTTGACAAGGGATGTGAGTCTTTAATTTGGATGCATTAAGTTATCTTCCCATTTTATTAACCAGGTGGGGTGTTTAGGTATATCCCTATTATAACTAAAAATCACCCTTTAACAAATAGTATCTAACAATTACATACATTATCATCACTCCATACATTCCTAATTCCATACCTTCACTCCTATGCCAAATTTGTCTTAGAACGTAGATTTATCCTAAACTTCATGATGCTTTAGAATTGTAAAACAAGAATGCAAAAACAATCACATGACTTGATAAACATATAAGCCAACAATTAAACCTTAATTACACATTCATGTTCATAGACTCAACCCTAGAATGAGGTTGTTTTTCCATCCATAGTCTTACAAAGAATTATAATAATGGAATCCATAAGTACAACTACAAAAAAAACTAAAGTGAAGAAGAAAGAACCATAGTGTAGAGCCGTTGGATGCCTTCTCTACTCTCTAATCTTGAGCTAATTCAAAAGTGAGTTCTAATTATGAATAATTACTCCTTTTATAGTTCTTTAGGTCATCCATGGATAAAACAACACGAATAATGTGCATATAAAACATTGCCCCTCACTTAAAAGACATAAAAATCAACTTTTAGACGTCCTAGGAGAGGCATCACCAAAGGAAGGCATTGGAAGGGGTGTGTGGCACCCACCCAAATCAAGGATGAGGCAGTACGGGGTCTCTTTTAGGGGCATAGAGTGATGTTCTAGCATTTGACAAAATACTTTTCATCTTTTTATTGGAAAACTTGCGTGTTTACAAGAAACCAAGGTTGCAATTAATGCTGATTTTTAGTGTTTTAGGGAAAGGACCTAGCTGCATGATAAGACTCAGAAAATTAGCAGAAAAAGACTTTTGACGGTCAAAATTGTGGACCGTCAGTCCTGTGACGGACCACCAGTTCAACCGTCAGTGTTATACAGAACAAGGCATCCTGAAACACTCAGCGATGACCCATGTAGTGGATCAATAGTCCTAAAACGGACCACCAATGTGGCTGTTAGGCCTAAACAGAACCCATGTCTTCAGATGACTCAGCGACGGCCCATATGGTGGACCATCAGTTTTTCGACGGACCACCATTTTGGCCGTTAGTTTTAAGCAGAACTGGGCTCTCTAGGACCATCAGCGATAACCCATATGGTGGACTCCAGACTTTCGACGGACCACCACTTTGACCGTCAGACTCAAGAAGAACTGGGCTTTCAAGGACCATCAACGACGGCTAATTTAGTGAACCAGCAGACTTCTGATGAACCACCACTTTAGCCGTCACTTTGGACGCAAATTTTATAATTTTGAATTTTAAATTCTTTTTACCTGGGAACATATAAATACCCAGTCTTAGGTTTTATTAGGATCTTTTATCTATATCTTATTTTTCACTAGGTTTTCCATACTGAAAATACATTGTTACATAGTTTTTCTCTAAGATTCATTGGATATTGGTGGGTCTAGATTCCTTTATCATATTTTATATTAAAGATTGAAGAATAACAATTGTGACTTTCGTAAGTAAACTTTGAATAAATTTATGAATAACACAATGGATTCTTCTCATTCTTGGGTGTAAATGTGTGGCTAAGCTTCCATAACTAGGGTTATGATATCCTTGATGTGAATAGCTGATTGGGGGTTGTCAATCTAGTAGATTCCCATGATTAATTGATATTGTATAAACCCTTCTTCACTTTAAGGACTTTTCTTGGTTGGAAACATAAAAAGTGAGCCCAAGAACAACACTTGTTAGAATAGAAAAGTGTTTGTTGGAAAGAAAAAGGGTTTACATAAATCTAAAGGCCTTAAACTTTGGATAGAGGGTAGATTCCTTAACCGGATCAGCCCATGTGAGAATATAGTGAATAAATAATATGTTCCTTAAGTTTGAAAGAATCAAGGGATAAGCTACTCATTTAGGTTGAGAAACTAATGGGTAAACATTAGAATTCAATTAATCTTGCAATTAGAATTGTTCATTAGGAATTCAAAATAGTTCACAACCCTAGCTTCTTAAGCATCTTGGTAACCATAACTCTTGTTTAACCTCTCTTATTAAATTACTATTAATAATATAACCTACAGTTAGACTACTTTGTGTGGCAAACATTTGAATATAATTGATAAATCAAAATCCCCCTTTATTCTGGAACCTTCGATCAATAGTCTAATAACAACCACAATACTTAGTGAACACAGTATTCCCTATGATATTCGACACCCAACCCAGTTGGGTTCTATATTTGACAGCAACCGCTTACACTTTTTAATGAGAGTTGTAATTTGGGCGTATCAAACTTTGGCGCCATTGCCGGGGTCTACGATTGTCAATTAAGTTTGTGCTTATTAATTGACCTTTGGTCAAGTTTCCCAAATTTTACTTTTGTTTGTTGTTTTGGTTCTATGCAGGGGATTTATCATGTATTCCAAGTTCACAGAGATTGGGTGCACCATTATTACCAATACATCTGGAACCATAGTTAATTAGCAGAATGGCAGACCCCCCCAATATTCTGAAAGACTAGCCGCTCTTGCTAGAGCCCAACTAAATCAGTAGAATGACAGCCAACAGGCACATCATCTTAATCCTGATGATGATGATTTGGGGGATGATGATTTGTTAGATCCTATTAACCCAAGGCATGTAGAGAATGTAGCTACACCAGTAAATGGGAATGTAAATAGAAATTGCACCTTTAGGGCAAGGCAAGAATGTCAACCAATGTAGTTTGATCTAAATGACGACAAAGATGGAATGGATGGAGTAGGTGCAACTGGAGCTATCATTCCTCCACCTTCAGCACCAAGAGATAAATTTAATATTACCAGTACGATGATTCAACTCCTTCATCTAAAGGGGTTTTTCGGTGCTCTTCCCAGAGATGATTCAAACATGCATTTAGTGAACTTTGTCACCATTTGCAAGTCTTTTGATAATCCAGGAGTAGTTCAGAATGCTATTCGCCTATGTTTGTTTCCATTGTCTCTGTCTGCGGAGGCGATACTATGGCTAAATAAACTGACTCCCGACTCTATAACCAACTGGAGGTAGTTGAAAAAGGCTTTCCTAGAAAGTTTCTTTCCATTCTCCAGGAGGGTACAGTTGAGGGATGAAATCACTAACTTTAGACAGCTTCCCACTGAAGCTCTTCATATGACCTGAGAGAGGTTTAAAAAGAAGTTGATGCAATGCCTGAACCATAACATGATGGATATTCATTTTATGGAGACAATTTATCGAGCTTTGAACTCTATTAAGAAGCCAGTTGTGGATTATGATGCAGGAGGGTCATTTGTTGACCTCACTTTTCCAGAGGCTTCAGAGATGCTTGATCGGATGAACAAACAGAGTAGAGCTTGGCATACCAGAGATTATGTGGTAGCAAGCCCTGCTGTGTCTGGTAGTATGACTATAGAACAATGTAAAAAGGAGAAAGAACGTGGCCAGGACATGGCATATTTAAAGACACAAATCGATTTGCTGACTAAGCATTTATTGTCTGGAAAAATAGAGAAGGTGAAAGATGTTGCATCCCAGGGAAGAGCTGAATCTGATTAGGAAGAACAGGCAAACTATATAAATGGGTTTTCGAGGCAATATCCAAGGAAATCAAGGTCAGAACTATTACGACAAAGATGGTTACAAGGATAGAGATTAAGGGAACTGGAAGAGCAAAAATGATAAGAGTGGACTATATGTACCTCCTAGAAGCAGAGATAATGCTGCAATTAGCTATGGCAAGATGTCCATAGAAGACATGATGGAGAAATTATTAAAGGGAGTTGAGATTACTAACTCTGGGGTGACTACTATGAAGAGTGATTTATCTTCCATGAGTCAGTTGGTAAACTCACACTCTACTTCTGTCAAATAGTTGGAGTAGCAAATGAGTCAACTCTCAACAACATTGAATCAAAGGAAGAGCAGAACTTTACCAAGTGATATAGCTCAGAATCCTCACAATGATGGCTCCTACATGGCAATTACCCCACGGAGTTGTAAGGTATTACTAGGATCATCTGTGGGCAAAGCTGTGATTGCCAAGGATATTAAGCATCAAGAAAGTTATCCAGTAGAGTCTGAGAAAGTGGATGAATTTATTGATAATACACCATCCAACCATCTACATGGTGATAAGTTGGAGAAGAGCAAGGGAAAGGAGACCGAAGTGGTGGTTACTATGCTCCCAAAACCACCTCCTCCATTTCCCCATTGGTTGAAAAAGAAGGTCGACGACAAAAAGTTTGGAAAGTTTATGGCCATGCTTAAGCAGTTGACAATCAACTTTCCATTGGTGGTGGTATTGAAGCAAATTCCCGAGTACGCAAAGTTCATGAAAGACCTTGTTACGAAAAAGCAGACAATTAGTTATGAGACGGTGGATAACTCCATTATTATAGTGCTATTTCCACAAAGTCGATGGTGCAGAAGAAGGTAGACCCAGGAGCATTTACTATCCAGTGCACTATTAGGCCTCTTGATTTCACAAAATCTCTATGTGATTTGGGAGCTAGTATAAACTTGATGCCACTTGCTGTGTATAAGAAACTAGGTTTGAGGGATCCTACTTCCACGAACATGAGATTAGTTATGGCAGACAGGTCTGTGACGCGGCCCGTGGGCATTCTATTGATGTATTTGTTAAGGTGGCCAGTTTCATATTTCCAGTTAATTTTTTCATTCTCAATTGCGAGGTGGACTTTGAGGTGTCCATAATCTTTGGAAGACCTTTCCTCACAACCGGGAGTGTACTTATTGATATAAAGGAAAATGAACTACTATTCAAGCTGAATGATGAAGTAGTTCAATTCGATGTATGCCAGTCCATGAAAAAACATAAATATATAAGCGTATTTCCAATTATGGGTGTTTATTATGAGGAGGAATAGGAAGTACCTATAGAGGAAAAATTTGTTGTGGAGACGTTAGTTATTGTATTAATGAATTTTGATCAAGACGGTATTAAAGATTATGAGGAGACTGTGTATGCCTTAACAGGCATGAGGTCTTATTCTTATGCACCCAAGAAGCAGGATTTCGACTTGAAAAATTATCCCAATCCACCAGCCAAGCTATCTATTGAAGAACCACCCACTTTGGAGCTGAAAGAGTTTCCCGGTCATTTTAGGTATGTGTTCCTGGGTAGTGGGAATACACTACCTATTATTATTGCAGCTGACTTAGGTGAGAAACAGATGGAAGCCCTTATCTCTGTCCTTAAGAGATATAAAAGGGCTATTGGTTGAGCGATTGAAGACATTATTAGTATTCCTCCTGGTATATGTACACATAAAATCTAGTTAGAAGAGGATTATGTCCCGACTATTGAGCATCAACATCATGTAAACCCACTTATGCAAGAGGTAGTAAAGAAAGAAATCATCAAGTGGCTGGATATAAGAGTGATATACCCCATCTCAAATAGTAAGTGGGTAAGTCCTATTTAGTGCATGCCCCAAAAAGGGGGTTAACGAGAAGAACGAGTTGATTCCAGTCATTACTATTACTGGATGGAGGGTTATGTATGGATTACAGAAAACTCAACTCATTGACATTGAAGGACTACTTCCTAATGCCTTTCATAGATCAGATGCTTGATCGGTTGGTGGGAAGAGGTTGGTATTGTTTCTTGGATAGTTATTCTAGTTACTATCAAAGTTCTATAGCCCCGGAGGATCAGTAGAAAATGACATTTACCTGCCCATATGGTACTTTTCCATTTAAGAGGATGCTGTTTAGATTAAGTAATGCACCCGCTACCTTTCAACGATGTATGATATCTATTTTCTCAGATATGGTTGAAGACACCTTAGAGGTGTTTATGGATAATTTTTCTATGGTATGAGATTCATTTGAGTTGTGTTTAGTAAATATGAGAAAGGACTTACCACAGTGTGAGGAGTTCAATCTTGTGCTTAATTGGGAGAAATGCCACTTCATGGTGAAATAGGGCATTGTTCTCGGACCAAAAAATTTCAGCAAAGAGGATTGAAGTTGAACGAACTAAAGTTGAGGTTATAGAGAAGCCTCCACATCCTATTTCAGTGAAGGGGGTGAATAGTTTTCTTGGTCATGCTGGCTTCTATCGGAGGTTTATAAAGGACTTCTCAAAGATTGCAAACCCTCTTTGCAAACTTTTGGAGAAGGAAGTCAAATTCTCCTTTGATGATGATTTCTTGAAGGCATTTGAATTCCTTAAAGGGAAGCTGGTTGATGCTCCTATTATTGTTGCATCGGATTGGTCAAAACCATTTGAGATCATGTGTGATGCAAGCGGTATTGCCCTTGGAACTGTGCTGGGACAAAAGAAAGACAAATTGTTTCATTCAATCTATTATGCCAGCAAAGCACTGAGTAGAGCTCAAAAGAACTACACCATCACAAAATAGGAACTTCTTGCAGTAGTCTATGCTTCTTAGAAGTTTCGGTCTTATTTGCTAGGAACCAAGGTAGTGGTCCAAACCGAACATGCAGACTTATATTTGATGGCAAAAAAATGATGCAAACCAAGGTTGATCAGATGGGTGCTACTACTTCAAAAATTTGACTTTGAAGTCAAAGATAGAAAGGGTTGAGAAAACCAAGTTGCGGATCATCTGTCCAGGCTGGAAAGTGAACAAGCACTTAGAGTTGAATTTCAGATCAATGATGCATTTCCAGATGAGGAAATCTTGGTTGCTGTTATGGAGAAAATACCTTGGTATGCTGATTTCACAAATTATGTGGTGAGCGAGGTGATACGAGAGAATCTTTCCTTTTATCAAAGGAAAACGTTTCTCCATGATATGACCCACTACTTCTTGGGTAAGCCGTATATTTTTAGGCGATGTGCAGATGGTATTATTAGATGGTGCATCCCATAAGTAGATATGTTGAGTATACTGGAAGCGAGTCATGCTTCCCCAGTTGGAGGTCACTATACAGGTGATCTGACAGCAAGGAAAGTGCTTCAGAGTGGCTAATATTAGACCTCTTTGTTCAAAGATACCTACGAGTTCGTGAAGAGGTGTGACCAATATCAAAGGCAAGGATCCATCTCAAAGCATCATGAGATGACAATGTCTAAAATGCTGGAAGTAGAATTATTTGATGTCTTGGGCATTAATTTCATGGGGCCTTATTTGAGATCATTTGGGACGATGTACATATTAGTGACCGTTGACTACATGTCAAAATGGGTTGAG
The DNA here is from genome assembly GCA_030864215.1 of Capsicum pubescens. Classification (NCBI taxonomy): domain Eukaryota; kingdom Viridiplantae; phylum Streptophyta; class Magnoliopsida; order Solanales; family Solanaceae; genus Capsicum; species Capsicum pubescens. Next base: position 213,609,223 of record CM061548.1, read on the forward strand.
GCAGTGGCTCAGGCAGATAATGAAGGGAAGATAGTTATTGCATTCTTAAGGAAAACATCTTGTCTCACTTCGGGGTACCACGTACCATCATCAGCAATGGAGGATCATACTTTTGCAACAAGATATTCAGAGCTACCTTGGAAAAATATGGCGTTAAGAAGCATAAAGTAGATACATCATACCACCCATAAACCAGTGGGCAGGTAGAAATCTCTAATCGGGAAATCAAATCTATCCTTGCCAAGACTATAAATGCTAGAAGGAATGATTTGTCTAGGAAGATAGACAATGCCTTATGGGAATATCGAACGGCTTTCAAGACACCTATTGGCATGTCACCATACCAATTGGTTTATGGCAAGGCGTGTCATTTTCCGATTGAGCTAGAGAATAAAGCATTATGGGAAATGAAGCGACTTAACTTGAATTAGAATGAGGCAATGAATATGAGACTGGGGAAGCTGAATGAGATGGACGAGTTCCATCTTGGAGCTTATGATCGGGATAATCTATACAAGGAAAGAATGAAGAAGTACCACGACCGCAGGATTGAAAAGTTGGATTTCCAGAGAGGTGACTTGGTTTTTCTTTTCAACTCCAGACTCAAACTGTTTCCAAGTAAGATCAAATCCAAATGGTCCGGCCTATTTAAAGTGAGTCAAGTCTACACATCTAGAGTAGTGAAACATAAAAATAAAGATGGAAGTGTCATCAAGGTAAATGGGCAACGTGTGAAACTGTATATTTTTCCAATGGACTCGATAAGGAGTATTGATAATGTCTATCTTGATGAAGTCTGAGTAATTGAGATAACTAAGTCATGCCGCGATGATAAACCAGGTGCTAGTGGGAGGCAACCCATGGTGTGTTGTTGTAAAGCATTAGTTAAATTATTTCGTTGTTCTATTGCATTTTTGATGTGTTTATAAAGTGTACAGGATTTAAAATTCATCAAAAAGTAGGAGTAATACAATTGGAAAAGGGGGAGGTGGGAAATCTGAGCTACTAGAATAAAAGTGATGGCCGAATTGGTGGACCACCAGTCACCTGACGGACCATCATTTCAACAGTCGCAAAGAAGATGAAAAATTCATTCACTGGAAAAAATTGATGGGAAAAGTGGTGGACCGTCACTAAATTGGTGGACCACCACGTTGTCCGTCAAAATCAAGTTGAGTTTCCCAGGTTCGAGTAAGGTGCGACGGCCAAAGTGGTAGACTTTCACAAATTTGGTGGACCATCACTTGGACCATCGAAATTAAACTAAGGTGACCATGTTCTAGTAAGGTGTGACGACCAAAGTGGTGGACCATCAAAAATTTGGTGGACCTTCTCTTGGACTGTCAAAATAAAGCTGAAGTGACCATGTTCTAGTAAGGAGCGACGACCCAAATAATAGTCTGTCACATTTTCGAAGGACCATCGTAATAGCCGTCATTGTTACCCTAGCACTAGGTCGGGTCGGGTTAAAAATTGTTCTTTATTTAAGTGACCCATATTTGGCCCAATTGATTTTAAAGAGGTAAAAGAGCGGCTACATATGTTGTAACCTTTTTAACTTCTTCAACTGACCAAATTCCTTTGGATTCAAAGCATCTGAAGGCATTTGCTTTTCCTGGGACTCTCTATCTACTCCCCTTTTCCCTATTTAAGTGACCAGCTCTCTTCTTTATCTTTATCTCAAACATTCTTGAAAGCAATTGTAGAGTTTTAAGTTAAGTTTGTTTTCAATATTTGCAAGCAAGTAAAAGAGTAACTTCTACAAAATAAAGGTATGAGCACCTCCATGTTTTTTCTTTTTGAACTGATACAACATGAAATCAATAATTGGTTGGTTGATAAAAGTTCATCTTATTTTCTTCTTTTGCTTTAACTTGTTTTGAGTCTGGAATGATAATATACTCTATGTGGGTGAAGTCTGAGTAACCCGTATGATCAAAAGTGTGGATTTATGTGCATAAATGTGAAGTTGGTGTCAATTTTTGCTAGAAAAATCGAGATTGCATGCTAAATGTTCGAAAAAATGCTGAATTGAGTCCTGAATCTGAAGAAGGGGTTGAGACAGTTGAAATGGTGAACCGTCAACTTTGCGACAGACCACCAAATGGACCGACGTAAGAACCCCAGAAATTACACCCACTGGTTAAGATACGACGGCCAAAGTGGTAGATCATCAACATTGCGACGGACCACTATATGGGTTGTCGCTGATCTCTGAACTTTTAAGAATTCTGGATAAGACCCGACAGCCCACCTGGTGGACCACCATTTACCTGATGGACCACCACTATGGCCGTTAAGTCTGATTTTTCACTGTTAGGCTCTTTTTGTATTGTGAACTAATTCCTCACTTCTTTTTCAGGCATTATGGATCGTAAGCTTCCACCAAACAGAAGATAAAGATCCCAAAGGAATAGAGGCGAATCTGCACTCGTGTATAATACCAGTCAACATGAAAGGGAAAATCCCACGTTCTCACAGTCTGAAGAAGAGAGCGGTAGTAGTACAAACAGTACCAGCTCAAGACCAAACGAGGCAACGGTTGCTACAAATCAACCCATCCTGTTGAGGGTGGAACTGAGGCTACTAATGTGGGTGAACAACTGAAAGCAGCTGATGTGGATACTAAACCTGAGGATGCTAACATTATCAAGCATAAGGATCCTCAAGTTTGAGAGGCGATTAGATGGAAGATAGAGGGAGCACGAGAGAAATTCTACGATGAATTGACACCTACATCAAGAGGGATAAAAAGTCCATTCACGAAGGAATATTAGATTATGACAACAGAGCTAGATGAATATCTTGCGTTGGAAAGTCGTTTCAACAAGTATGAACTAGCATGGATGAGCAGGCCACCAGGATCGTATCAACTGAATTGGGTAAGAGAATTCTTTTCTAATTATCTTACACTAGTAGAAAAAGATTGTCCAAAGAGGACGACAGTTGCAAGCTTGATGAACAAATAGTCCGTACCTATCCGAGGAGTCACTATCAATATTTTCATCCCGAACAATCAATAGGATGCTGTTCGGGCTAGAGTACAAGGCTCCACATGCTATACCTTATCTTGAGTATAAGCTGAGAACTGCATCTACTCAGAGGCCTTGGGTGGCTTCGTTATTAATTGATGATGGTATCCCTTCTTGGTTGACTAATCCATGGGAGTGTATTGCAAAATATTCCATTAGCATTAAGGCTAAGTTCTGGTGGGCTATTGTTCGCTTAAGGCTGATGCCAATAAAAGACGACGAAAACTTGGATAAATACAGAGCCGTATTGGTGAAAAGCTTAGTTTCAGGGTTGCAAGTTGACTTCGGCCAGATTATTACGTATGAGATGTTTGTGAGGGCATATAAAACAAGAAGTGCATTGTCGTTACCATGCTTAATCACTGAATTATGCAAATAGGCCGGTGTACCCCTGATCTGTGGAGTTGACAATGAAATCTTGACTACACATAGACAGTACATTGAGAAGTCGAAAGACGACTCAAAGTTTGAGATGTGTGTCACCAAGCCTCCAGCTTACCAGACTCAATCTGCACCATCTCTCGATGCTACAGAAATTCCTGCAGGTATGCCATTGCCCATCACCACTTATGTGCCACCAGAGTATGTGCCTTCAAGTACTTCTGCAGGGTCGGGTTCTGCATAATCTATGGGAGGAGTAAACTTTTCTGAATACAGGTTAACACAGGAGAATTTTGCAAAATCAGTGAAGCTGCAAAAGAGGTTTCAGAGAAAGTTAGATAAATGGGCGTTAGAATTTAAGCCTTTTGTTAATGAAATTGTAGCTGAGGCAATCCGTCCATTCCAGAATATTCAAGCTAGGATAGATAGCATGGAGCACTTTATTAATAGAAGGCTAGATGCACTATCCCTCCCTGATCTTGGAAAGCTCATGGCTGAATTTGAGAAGGCAAAGGCCGATATAGTAGAGTTAAAGGGAAGGCAACCACAACAGACTATTTTTGACCCAGCCTTAGTGGCAAGTGACGATGATGAAGGTATTGTTGACCTAATGGGAAGATCAGTGAAAGACAAAGGTAAGCAACACATGGATGAACAAGCTACAAGGAAAGATGAAAAGAAGAGAAAGAGAACAAAAATAACACCAGATAAAAAAGAACAACATAATTTGAAAAGAACTCGAAAGAAATCAAAGAAAGATGAAGAAAAGAGAAATAAGAAAAAGAAAGATGAAGTAGCAGGAGTATCTACTAGTGCTGCCCCAGCAAGGGGGTAAAGTTTGGTATCAGTTCGAGAGATGTTTCCTCTGATCCAGAAGGGTGAGGTTTTGAGTCCCCCTACCACCATAGGGGCCAACATTGCACTAGGTGAGGACATAGGAGCCTCACCATACTTCACAGACGCCTCAGATGAATAAAAGAAAAAACAAGTATACCCATTCCATTGTACTTTATTTATTTTTTTATTTTAAAGTCCGGTGATGTTGTTAATGTGGTCCATGAAATAAAAGTGTTGTTTGTGTTAGTATCTTGTTGTAAATATGGATGATGAATGATGTTGGCATCAAGCTATGACTATTTCCATTTGACTGTTACTTTTGTCTCCTAGGATATGTGTTCAACTGTTAGTAAATATGTAGTTGGCTGTAACGCCCCAAAATATCATCCCGAGACGCCACACGATGCCCAAGGCTACACGTTACTCAAGCTAACCCTTTAAGCCAAAACACTACCCTTGGGTTCTAACACAACAACATACACTCGGCGTTAAGGATATATATAAGTACATATCATATCACCTCGCACATGGTACATAATATCGTTAGACTATACATATATGGAATGTCTTTACACAAACCAACCCAATATTACACTAGTCTGACATAGCCTCTATACAGCAAAATCAATGAGCCATTGAAACAAACCCCCAACTGACTAAACAGACCAAAGAGATCACAAAAAAACAACACCAAAACTAGCAACTTGGTCCTCGAACCATGAGGACTCACCACTGAAGGAACGTAGATGCGGCACTCAAATATCACTGTCGCAGCTGCAGCTGAGTACCTGAACCTACATCATGGTAAGAATGTAGCCCATAGAGAAATATGTGGGTCAGCACAAGATACGTACTGAGTATGTGGGGGCGTATGCAAAAAATAAATAATATCATAAATTTCGTAAAAACGTACATACGGACCATAATGACACACCTGGCTTGAGTGACATTGAATTATGCAACTCATAACATCTTAGATAGGGAATGTAGGAGAAAAACCTCATAAATCATTATAGATCATCATAGGAAACTTGACTTACCACATCAAAACTCGAAGTGACTCGGTATTTCAATAAACATGACTCTTAAGGACAGGGGAGTTTCCTATAACCGATAACCCCACGTGAGCTATATGGAAACCAACGTTTGAAACCCCCATTGGCGGGAGAGTCTTACTCTTTGCTAGGGAGTACGACCTTAAAACTGCAATAATCACAATCGGGCTCTCTGACCAATAATATCATCATCAAACAACCCTACGGTGGCACATAGGTTTGGAGAAATACCAAATTTCTCTCTCGGTGTTAAGTACTACTCCCCGACAAGCTCAGAACGCGTTAGGAAATCCACCACAACATCACAAGGGTCTATCATAAAGATCAAATCAAATCTCTTTTTCATTTATCAAATCTATCAATTTGTAGATTCCTAACTCAACAACTTTTAGCTCAAAACATTTTAATCTTCCTCAACATGAAAAAGGTATCAATGCATTGAACCATAACCGACTCGACATTTGAAAAAGGATATGAAGACTCAATACATAATATTTTCAACAATTTAACTCATCAAAACCATACGGAAAATACCAAGACTCATTGCAACTTCAATATCAACATTTCTCAATTTGCCATCCAACTCTCATTTAAAGGTACTTGAGACATCAACCCATAGTAGGGATATAGAATTTCCAATATCAATTATAAATTAATAATAAGGAAATAGTTTAATGATAGTATAAATCAAGGCTTAACAAATTAAATCATCATACTCTCATAATCAAATCCTTTTTGGACATAATTCCATCTCAACATCATACACATATCGGATGACATAATCCCATAGCTCATGGTCAATAATATAAGATATAAAACCATATTTCCAATTCATGGTAAAACATGTAAAATCGCATGTCAATGTAATTCAACAAAAATATCGGGCACAAGATCGAAAGGATAATCTTGTTCAAAGCCCCACATACCTAAAAATGGAAGATGAATATGAACTTCCGACTTCGGAACTTTATTCACGAAAATAAAGGGTGCTTCTCGAAGCCCTTAACATGATCAACTCGAATCCCAAATTAATTTGAAATTTCTATGGTTCAATCAAGAGACACAGCAGGATGAAATTTGGAGTAGTAGGGTTGGGGTTTGAGCCTTAGGAAATTTTGGAGAAAAATGAGTTATTGAATGCTCTTAATGGACTTAAATCCATAGTTTACCCGGATGGATTGGAGTGGGAATGACCAAAATAACATTAAAAATCAAATAATGTCAAATCTGTCCTTTGGTGGACTATTTTGATAGGCTGAAGTAGATCGACCAAAACTTTTTTCTCCGATGGACAAATTGGATGAAACCAATTTCATTGGAAAGAGAACTTTCAGTGATTTCTTTGGATATATAGTATCTCACCCAGATCATTATGTACAAGGAGTTATGATCATTTGAAGTTGACCCTAAAATTTGCCTGGCCTCAATATTTCTTTTTCCTGCACATTTACTGTTCACCACTATTCACGGTTAGATAGGAATGATCATAACTCATCGCTCGAGTGTCCGTTTTGGATGATCCATATATAGTTGGAAAGATTATTTGATGATTTACGCGATGACAGGTTGCACATCCAAAAATTCCACAGAGAAAAATTATTAATCACGATAAAGAACAGAATTCAACATATTTTCGTCCGAGATCTTAACAGAAATTTTTTTCTGGGGCATCACATCATCTCTCCCTTGGAAACATTCGTCCTTGAATGTTGATAGGTAGGTCAAGATTACTATGAAAATGAGTATATAGAGAAAAATCATCTTGCCCAAGCATATACTCCATTCTAGATTTTTTTAGATATCGTAGAAAACACACAAGCCAAGATAAACATAGCAATAAGGATTAAATCAAAAGAGAACGATACCTTTGACATGCTCAGGATTCGTAGGAAAGAGGTGGGGATATTTGGCGCGTATATACACTTCAGCTTCCAAAGTAGCACTCTCCACGGATTGATTTCGCCAAAGCACTTTAACCAAAGGAACTTCCTTGTTTCTTAGCCTACGAACTTGAAAGTCAAAAACCTCAACCAGAATCTCTTCATATGAAAGACTATCTTGAATACCCGAGCTTTAGGAAGGATCAATCACCAATAGACTTCTTAAGCATAGAAACATGGAAAACCGGATGGACGTTAGATAACTCCGCGGGCAATTCAACCTTATACGCTACCTTCCCAATGCGATCCACAATCTTATAGAGACCAATGTAACGGGGAATTAGTTTCCCTTTCTTCCCAAATCTCTTCACCCTTTTCATGGGTGAAAATTTCAAGTACAAAAAATCTCCAACATCAAATTCAAGGTCTTTCCTCCTTACATCTGCGTATGATTTTTGATGACTTTGGGCGGTTTTCAACCTTTCCCGAATTAACTTAACCTACTCTATGGCCTCGAACACCGCATCCGTTCCAGTCACAGCAACCTCACCAACTTCAAACCAACCAATGGGTGATCTACACCTTCTACCATACAAAGCTTCAAACGGGGCCATTCTAATAGTAGCATGAAAACTGTTATTGTAAACAAACTCGATTAATGCTAAGTGCTCATCCCAACTACCTTTAAAATTAAGCACACAAGACCTCAACATATCTTCTAAAGTCTGAATGGTCCGCTCAGCCTGACCATCTATTTGTGGATGGAAAACAGAACTTAAATGAATTTGGGTACCGAGACCCTTCTGGAAAGATTTCCAAAATTGAGAGGTAAACTGAGTACCTCTGTCAGAAATAATAGCCAAAGGGATTCCATGAAGTCTGAAGAGTTCCCGAATAAATATTCTAGCATAATCTTCAATTGTATACGATGAATGCACAGGCAAGAAATGAGCTGATTTTGTCAGCCGATCTACGACAACCCAAATCGAATCATGATGGCGACGAGAAGGAGGCAGACCAACTATGAAGTCCATATTCAATTCTTCCCACTTCTAAGTAGGAATGCTAAACTCTTGCATCACTCCACTGGGCCTTTGATGCTCTATTTTAACCTGTTGACACGTAGAACACTTCGGCACAAATTCTGCTATGTTCCTCTTTATACCATTCCACCAATAGATTTCCCGCAAATCATGGTACATCTTGGTAGCAACAGGATGGATAGAGTATCGCGTACCATACGCTTTCTCCATAATCCTCTGCTTCAAGTTATCAACATCAGGAATACATAATCTTTCTCGAAGTCTCAAAACGTCATCTCCCCCTTGGGAGAAAACCTCCACGTTTTGGTCTTTAACTAACTCTTTTAATCTGACCAAGGTAGGATCCCTGTCTTGCTTCTCCTTCACTTCCGAAACTAAAGAGGATTCGGAACCTCTTTGCACTGCTATACTATCCTTAGCATCACCAAACAACCTAACCCCCAATCTAGACAAATAATGTACCTCACAGGCCAACTCCTTTTTACCAATCTCCACATGTGCTACGCTACCCATGGACTTCCTACTAAGGGCATCTTCTACTACATTGGCCTTGCCCGGATGACATAGCACACTCATATCATAATCTTTCAATAATTCTAACCATCGTCTCTTCCTAAGATTCAACTCTTTTTGGGTGAATACATACTGCAAGCTCTTATGGTCCGTGAAGATGTCAACATGGACACCATACAAATAATGTCTCCAGATTTTCAAAGCAAAAACCACGGCAACTAATTCAAGGTCATGGGTAGGATTATTCTTCTCGTGAGGCTTTAGCTGCCTGGAAGCATAAGCTATAACCTTGCCCTTTTGCATCAATACACAACCCAAACCGACTCTGGAAGTATCGCAATACACCACAAAACCATCAACACCATCAGGCAAAGTCAACACAGGGGATGAAGTGAGTCAAGTCTTCAACTCCTGAAAACTCTTCTCGCAAGATTTGGACCACAGGAACTTCACTTTCTTTTGGGTCAAATGGGTCATAGGAGATGCAATAGATGAAAACCCTTCAACAAAACGACGATAATAACCAGCTAGACCCAAGAAACTTCGGATATTAGAAGGAGAAATAGGTCTAGGCCAACTCTTTATAGCCTCTATCTTTTGAGGATCAACTCTAATACCTTCGGAAGAAACAAGATGACCCAAGAAGGCTACAGAGTTTAGCCAGAACTCACACTTACTGAACTTAGCATACAACCGATGAGTTCGAAGAGTTTCCAACACGATTTGGAGATGATCCGCATGATCATCCTCACTTCGGGAGTAAATAAGAATATCATCAAGGAACACTATTACAAATAAATCCAGATATGGATGGAATACATGGTTCATAAGATCTATGAAAGCCGCTGGAGCATTAGTTAACCCGAAAGACATCACTAGAAATTCAAAATGACTGTAACGGGTTTGTAAGGCTGTCTTGGGGATATCACATTCCCTAACCTTAAGTTGGTGATAACCGGATCTGAGGTCTATCTTCAAAAAGTAGCTCACACCTTGAAATTGATCAAATAAATCATCAATTCGGGGAAGCGGATATTTATTCTTGATAGTAACCCTATTAAGCTGCCGGTAATCAATATATATCCGCAAAGAACCATCTTTTTTATGCGCAAACAGGACAGGTGCACCTCACGGGGACAGACTAGGTATGATAAAGCTTTTTTCTAAAAGATCTTTCAATTGCTCCTTCAACTCTTTAAGTTCCGCGGGAGCCATGCGATACGGAGGAATAGAAATAGGCTGAGTATCGGGAAGAAGGTCAATCCCAAACTCTATCTCTCTATCAAGAGGTGCTCCAAGGAGATCTTTCGGAAAGATATCAAGAAACTCATTAACAACATTAATTGACTGAATGGTCGGGGTTTCAGACTTAGTGTCTTTAACCCGAACCAAATGGTGGATGCAACCCTTGAAAATCAACTTCCTAGCTTTGAGATAGGATATGAAACGAACCTTAGGAATCATAGAAGTCTCGGACCATTCGAGGATAGGTTCATCAGGAAAATAAAACTTGACCACACGGGAACGACAATCAATAGACGCATAGCATGAGTGAAGCCAATCCATACCCAGAATGATATCAAAGTCAACCATATCTAGCTCAATCAAATTAGCATACATAACCTGATGAAAGATAGTAATGGGACATTTCTTATACACCCTCTTAGTAATGACAGACTCTTCTACCAGAGTAGAAACCAAAATAGGCTCAGAAATTAGTTCAGGATCTATTTCAAAATTTACAGAAACCAAAGGTGTCACATAAGAAAATCTCAAACCGGGGTCCATCAACACATAGACATCAAAATAGAAAACATGGAGCATACCAGTGACAACATCGGGAGAATCCTTCTGCCCCTGATGAGGTGGTATAGCATAGAAACAATTCTGGCATTGACCGCCAGCAGTACTAGATAAAACACCTTGATGAAGAACTGGATGGGCTGCGAGAGGCGGGGTACTGGTAGCCTGGCTCTGGGGACGGGCATCACGACTCCGCTGTTTGGTATACGAGCAGTCTCTAAGTATGTGGCCCAACTTTCCACAACCAAAACAACCCCGCTGACCCATATAACACTCCCCAAAATGTCTTTACCACACTTATCACACGGAGAAGGATGAGGCCGGTTGCTTACACTGTCCTAAGACCTGGAAGGTACCGACCTATTCCCGAGCTCCTGCCTACCTTGATATACGGGAGAACTAGCTGAGGAAGGCGCAGGTATAAATGGACGTCTATGAAACTGAGGGCGACTCCCTCCGGAGAATCTAGTCTGACCAGACCCCTGTTGCTCCGATCTAACTCTCTTAATCCCTCTTACTCTTTCTCTTTCCTTTATCTTGTCTGACTCAATCTGTTGGGCGTAAATCATTAACCTAGGAAGATCAATATCCCTGTTGATCATAGAAGATCTACATTCTTTCATCACATAACTCGACACCCCAGTTAAAAACTTGCTCATACTAGTCCTCGAGTCAGCCATCATATTGGGAGCGTACTTCGATAGCTGATTAAACTTAAGACAATACTCCTTAACCGACATGGAGCCTTGTCTCAAATTCATAAACTCCTCTATCTTAGCTTCCCATAACTCAAGAGGAAAGAATCTATCCAAGAAATCATCTTGGAACAGTTTCCAAGTCACCAGAGCGGTATCTTCCTCTCTACCCTTATTCCACATCTGCACCCAGTCATAGGCAACATCCTTCAACTGATAAGAATCCAGCTCCACACTTTCTTCCTCGATCACGTGTATAATCTGTGTAATTTTCTTCATTTCATCAACATATATCTGTGGGTCCTCACCTGCTCTCGACCCATGAAACTCTGGCGGATTCATCCGCATGAAGTCACGAATTCATGCTGCTACCGAATAATTTTCCTACGGAGGTGGAGAGTTGGCCTGAGTATTGACGGTAACTTCCGGGGTTAGCGTCTGAAAAGATACCCGAAATTCGGCATGGGATACCGTCTTATGTAACGGATCAATGGGTTGAGGTTGGTTGTTGTTTTCGCTAGCTCAATGTGGAGGCATTTTCTATCGTAAGAACGCAGGAATAAACAGTAGAAAAAAACAATTGTAAGCATGATAGACTCTAGTAGAAAGAAAGAAATGACTTTTCCTAGAATGCCCCGCAGCCTCTTGATCATAGGTGTGGCGCGCTACACACCGATGCTCAATACTCTACGTAACGAGGCTTGTCAGACTCCCTAGGACTCTTAACAACCTTAGGCTCTGATACCAAGTTTGTAATGCCTTGAAATATCATCCTGAGATGCCACACGGTGCCCAAGGCTACACTTAGCCTCAAGTTAACCCCTTAAGCCAAAACACTACCCTTGGGTTCCAACACAACAACATACATGCTACGCTAAGGATATATATATAAGTACATATCATATCCCCTCGCACATGGAATGAAATATCGTTAGACTATACATATATGGAATGTCTATACACAAACGAACCCAACAATACACTAGTCAGACATAGCCTCTATACAGAAAAATCAACGAGCCATTGGGACAAATCCCCAACTGACTCAACAGACCAAAGGGATCACAAAACAATAGCACCAAAACTAGCAACTTGTCCTTGAACCATGAGGACTCACCACTGAAGAAACGTAGATGCGGTACTCCGATATCACTATCGTGGTTGTGGATGAGTACCTGAACCTACATCATGGTAAGAATGTAGCCCATAGAGAAATATATGGGTCAGTACGAGATACGTACTGAGTATATGGGGGCGCATGCAAAATATAAATAATATCATAAATTTTGTAAAAACGTACATACGAACCTATAATGACACACCTGGCTTGAGTGACATTGAATCATGCAACTCACAACATCTTAGATAGGAAATGTAGGAGAAAAAACTCATAAATCATTATAGATCATCATAGGCAACTTGACTTACCACATCAAAACTCGGAGTGACTCGGTATTTCAATAAACATGACTCTTATGGACAAGGGAGTTTCCAATAACCAATAACCCCACGTGAGCTACGTGGAAACCAATGTTTGAAACCCCCATTTTCGGGAGCGTCATACTCTTTTCTAGGGAGTACGACCTTAAAACTGCAATAATCACAATTAGACTCTCTGACCAATAATATCATCATCAAACAACCCTACGGTGGCACATAGGTTTGGGGAAATACCAAATTTCCCTCTCGGTGCTAAGTACTACTCCCCTACAAGCTAAAAACGTGTTAGAAAATCCACCAAAACATCACAAGGGTCTATCATAAAGACCAAATCAAATCTCTTTCTCATTTATCAAATCATATCAATTTGTAGATTCCAAACTCAACACATTTTAGCTCAAAACATTTTAATCTTCCTCAACATCAACAAGGTATCAATGCATTAAACCATAACTGACTCGACATTTGGACAAGTATATGAAGACTCAATACATAATATTTTCAACAATTTAACTCATCAAAACCATCCGAAAAATACCAAGACTCATTGCAACTTCAATATCAACATTTCTCAATTTGCCATCCAACTCTCATTTAAAGGTACTTGAGACATCAACCCATAGTAGGGATATAGAATTTCCAATATCAATTATAAATTCATAATAAGAAAATAGTGGAATGATAGTATAAATCAAGGCTTAACAAATTAAATCATCATACTCTCATAATCAAATCCTTTTTGGACATAATTCCATCTCAACATCATACACATATCGGATGATATAATCCCATAGCTCATGGACAGTAATATAAGATATAAAACCATATTTCCAATTCATGGTAAAACATGTAAAATCGCATGTCAATGTAATTCAACAAAAATATCGGGCACAAGATCGAAAGGATAATCTTGTTCAAAGCCCCACATACCTAAAAATGGAAGATGAATATGAACTTCCAACTCCGGAACTTTATTCACGAAAAGAAAGGATGCTTCTCGAAGCCCTTAACAGGATCAACTCGAATCCCAAATCAATTTGAAATTTCTACGATTCAATCAAGAGACATAGAGGGATAAAATTTGGAGTAATAGGGTTGGGGTTTGAGCCTTAGGAAATTTTGGAGAAAAATGAGCTATTGAATGCTCTTAATGGACTTAAATCCATGGTTTACCCCGATGGATTAGAGTAGGAATGACCAAAATACCCTTAAAAATCAAATAATATCAAATCTGTCCTTTAGTGGACTGTATTGATAGGCTGAAGTAGACCGACCATAACTTTTTGCTCCGATGGCCAAATTTGATGAAACCAATTTTATTGGAAATAGGACTTTCAGAGATTTCTGTTGATATATAGTAGCGCACCCAGATCATTATGTACAAGGATTTATGATCATTTGAAGTTGACCCTAAAATTCACCTGGCCTCAGTATTTCTTTTTCCTGCACATTTACTGTTCACCACTATTCACGGTTAGATCGGAATGATCATAACTCATCGCTCGAGTGTCCGTTTTGGATGATCCACATATTATTGGAAAGATTATTCGATGCTCTACGCGATGACGGGTGCATATCAAGAAATTCTACACAGAAAAATTCTTAATCACGATAAAGAACAGAATTCAACACATTTCCGTCTGAGATCTTAACGGAAAATTTTTTTTGGGGCATCACATTGGCATTAATCCGTAAATATGCATTACATGTGATGCACATATTAAGAGCAGTAGAATGAGTTTGACTCAGTTTCCACTGTGTGTGAGAGTATTTGTATTAGTTATTACATGGTATAATACCTCGAACTTACCTGGTTCAATTGATATTGTTCTGTAGTTGATGGGATATGAAGTGATGGCAGGACACCGTGTGCTTTTAGTCCACTTAGCCAAAATAATTAACCCCACCAAAAATAATTTTCCATTTTTAAATCCTTCTTTGATCCTTTGTTAATTTTTTTTCATCACCAAGCATTCTAGTTTGCTCTCTTTCAGCTGTTGACTCCTAGCTCTAGCCCTGGCCTAGTAATGGAAAATGTGTACCTAAACTTAGGAAAAATACCTAAGTTGAGGGTGGCTATTACAGAGCTGTTAACTGCCTAAGGAAAAGTTGTTCTAGACTTTGAATTTGAGCATTTGACCCTAGTCTAGTTAAGACATTGTGCACCTTGACTTATTGCACCAGCCTAAGTTGAGGGTGGCTGATGCTTGTATATGTATGTATATATATATATATATATATATATAAGGGAGTTATTATGGTGAAGAATGAGTGAGAGAGAAAAGGGTAAGTGAGCTATCAAAGCATTGGCCTTGGTAAGAAGAATTTGAAGGCAAAGAGAGTTAAAGCCTAGTTCTTAGTCACTTTTACCCAAAATTCCTTCCTACTCTAGCCTGATACCTCATTTCCAGCCTAGAAAAGACTATTTTGATCTTGGAACTCAACTATAAGGGGGGCGTTGGATTATAAAGTGAAATTTGTGGGTACATGTGCTATGTTGGTTACTTCTTTTATAAGTAAGAGGTTTTTGATTTGTATCCACAAAATATATTGAGTGGTGGATCTCCTTGTCTGTGAGGGAAACCTGAGTCATACTTAATTTGGCTGATCTCTGTAGATTCTTGTATCCATATTGTGTAGATGAATTGAATTTGAAACAATGTCGGTTATAGACTCTGACATGTTAAACCATATGATTTGGATGACAAGTGAGGGGTTGTGTGAGAAGTGGTTCAGTAGTAAATTCCCGTCATTGTGTTGTTCATATTTGTAATTTGGTGCTGAGTTTCTTGAGGACAAGCAATGATCTTAAGTTGAGGGTGTTGATGTTCCAACTTTTGACAGAACATTTTTCATTTTTTTCTTGGGAAAATTGCATGTTGTCAAACGACCAAGGTTGAATTTAATGCTGGTTTTTAGTGTTTCAGGGTAAGGAGCAAGCTGTAGGATAAGACTCAGAAAATTAGCAAAAAAAGACTTCTGACGATAAAAATGGTGGACCGTCAGTCTTACGATAGACCACCATTGTTATATAGAACAAGGCATCCTGAAACACTCAGTGATGGACCTTGTGGTTGATCGTCAGTCTTGCGATGGACCACCAATATGGACGTTAGGCCTAAAGAGAACCCATGTATTCAGATGACTCAGCGACGACCCATATGGTGGACCATCAGTCTTTCGATGGACCACCATTTTAGCCATCATTTTTAAGCAGAACTGGGCTTTCCAGGACCATCAACAATGGCCCATATGGTGGACCGCCATACTTTCGATGGACCACCACTTTGGCCTTCAGACTCAAGCAGAACTGGGCTTTTAAGGACCATCAACGATGGGTAATTTGGTGAACTGTCAGATTTCCGACGAACCACCTCTTTAGCCGTCAATTTGGACGCGGATTTTATAATTTGGAAGTTTAAATTTTTTTTACCTTGGAACATATAAATACCCAGTCTTAGGTTTTATTAGGATCTTTTATCTATCTCTTATTTTTTCACTAGGTTTTCCATACTAAAAATACATTGTTACATAGTTTTTCTCTAAGATTCATTGGAGATTGGTGGATCTAGATTCCTTTATCATATTTTCTATTGAAGATTGAAGAATGACAATTGTGACTTTTGTAAGTAAACTTTGAATAAATTTTTGAATAACACAATGGTTTCTTCTCTTTCTTGGGTGGAAATGTGTGGCTAAGCTCCCATAACTAGGGTTATGGGAGCCTTGATGTGAATAGCTGATTGGGGGTTGTGAATCTAGTAGATTCCCATGATTAATTGATATTGCATAAACCCTTGTTCACTTTAATGACTTTTATTGCCTGTAAACTTGAAAAGTGAGACCAAGAACAACACTTGTTCGAATAGAAAAGTGTTTGTTGGGAAAAGAAAGGGTTTACATAAATCTAAAGGCCTTAACCTTTAGATAGAGGGTAGATGCCTTAACCGGATCAACCCATGTGAGAATATAGTTGAATAAATAATATGTTCCTTAAGTTTGAAAGAATTAAGGGATAAGCTACTCATTTAGGTTGAGAAACTAATGGGTAAACCATAGAATTCAATTAATCTTGCAATTAGAATTGTTCATTGGGAATTCAAAATAGTTCACAACCCTATCTGCTTAAGCATCTTGGTAACCATAACTCTAATTTGACTTTTCTTATTGAATTACTATTATTAATGTAACCTATAGTTTGAATACTTTATGTGACAAACATTTGAATATAATTGATAAATCAAAATCCCCATCTATTCTTGAACCTTCGATCAACAGTCTAGTAATAACCACAATACTTAGTGAACACAGTATTCCCTATGGGATTCGACACCCAACCCAGTTGGGTTCTATTTTTGACAGCGACCGCTTACACTTTCTAACGAGAGTTGTAATTTGGGCATATCACAGAGAATAATCCAACCCTTAATTTAGGGGATGGGGAACAAGGCACCTCCACAAAGGTGCAATTTCATATCTCTTTTGCTCCTATTTGGTCCTTGTTTCCCCACTTCTTATGTTTTACGACCCGATTTCCTCAGGTCATCATGACGCCTACCATTACCCATCATTAAGCAAGCCAACCCGTAGTCCATAACTGATGGTAATGGATTACTCAATAATATAAGGAAAATAATGCGAAATATATGAAATAAAGATCAATACATAGAAGAATCCCAAAACCTGGTGGTATCGGTACAACAACTTCTAATATAAAAAAGAGTACAAAAGTGAAATATCAAAAGAAATACACTGATACAACTTATCTCTAAATACAACTTAGAGACTTGTTTAATTTATAAAAGAGAGATAAGTAATACTCCAAACATCAGGAGATCACCCTAAGTCTCTGAACCAGGGCTGCTATGCACGATGTACACATCAAGGCGATAACTCGTACTATGATCTGCAGGCTGCAGAAGTGTAGTATGAGTACCAAATGAATGGTACTCAGTAGGAAACTACCAACTGAGCTCCAAAGATAAAGAAGATATACATAGCATATAAGCAGAACAGAATCTACACCCAAGAGTTCTAAAATCATATAACAAGTTAATGAGAATAATAAGGGACAACTATCCTTTTTATGTCTAAGAGTCTAACATAATAAGACTAAGGAAGTATCATGGTAAACTATCCTATTCCAGCTACATTCAATATACGTCAATTCTATACCATATATCCCAATTCAATATATGATTAAAGAGCAAAAGAAAGATTTATAGTAATATACAGTGCAAAGAAATAACTATACAACATGAAATGGAGGAAGGGATATACGAAAATATCATAACTTCATATAGCTAGATATATATATATTGGTATATATATATATATATAAACATGAGGTCATCTTAAAGCATAACCTATATCATCATATTCTCATTTTGAGACCTCGTTATAGTAGAATCGGGATTTAAATACTATCATACTCAGGGTTCCTAATCCACATGGCTAGACATGAAATAGTGGTGCAATCATAAGACAGGAGAGGCCGAAGACGTACCTCAAATCCTAATACCGTATCAATGACCAATCTATCATAAGCTAGCTATCCATAATAATAATCATAACAATGATAATAACAATATCAATAACAAAGTGAATAACCGGCTACTCTGGACAACAAAATACCTAGCCGAGCCTATGCGTACCCAACTGTCCTAGGATCGGAAGGTTCAACCAACATACAATAACATAAGGCATATTATTCACCCTTATATATGCAAACGTTCCACACTGGTTAATAAATATAGGTGCATACTTATGATAGGCGATGTGCATGTAGGAATGAATGCAAAGTACACAATTAATATCACAACTCATCATAACTTTCCTCATCTGGACTATCATCATCGTAATCAACCTCCGGCATTGTCGGGTATCAACACATCATCAATAGTATCCTCCGACCTTGTCGGGTATCAACTTATCATTAATATATCCTTTGTCCATGTCGGGTATCAACTTATCATCAATATATCCACCAGCCTTACAGGGTATCAACAAATTATCAATATATCCTCCGACATTGTCGGGTATTAACAAATCATCAATATATCTCTGGCCTTTCGGGTATCAACATATCATCAATATATCCTATGTCCTTGCCGAGTAGCAATATCATCACGCTAGTATCCTCCGGCCTTGTCTGGTATAAATATCATCACAATAGTATCCTCCGGTTTTGCCAGGTATCTATATCATCAAAATAGTATCCTTCGGCTTTGACGGGTATCAATATCATCATAATAGTCATTGCCAACTAACATGCACTAAAATACTCCTAAACATAATCATATTACCATAGAATATCTATCTAGTGAATACTTTCTAACTACTTATTATTAGCTAACCAACACTTATTACTATAAAATCACTAGTTCACTGGTCATCACATAACCTCTAGTTATTAGCCTAATCGTTATGCTTCACATAATCCTTATTCACAAGATAGCAACTAACCACTATTTATTTAATAGCCAACATCTAACATCTAGTATAGGTTCATCACTAGACCAAAACTGCCATTTATCCACCACTCATTATTATCAACTAATTATGCTACATCCATTAATCATTACTAGACACCACAATACAACTTGTCACCTAACCATCTTTTATTAATTGACACTATTCATTAACTAACTAACCTTAGCTACAATATTTTAGCTAAGCAAGATTCATTAACTAATACATTACATTCCTAACTATCAAGTTCTATAGTCCCCTAATAGAAAACTAGTTACAACATAGCTTATCGATATAGTAAGAAGAGCAGTCATAAGATGAAATTTCAACTATAATCTTATCATTTATAATGGTAGATAATCATAAATGTACCAAATCTATACATGCCATCACCAGTATTCAATCAGTTGAATAATAAACATCATACCACATCTTTCTCCATCCCCTAATGGAGAGATGTGTATACAAAAATATACATATTCATAAACTGTAATCACATCATTTATAATGATTAACAATTCTTAGCTATTCAATCAATATCATAACACATCCCTTGGCCCATTAATTTATCCAAAATTATCACAACATCATAATAACGTCCTTAGGACCATACACATATCCAGGACTCATATCAATAATTATATTTGTAAGCCGTAGCATATCTCTAATCATCTCACATATAGGAGACATCTCACATATTAGAGGCGAATATAAATAAGCATGTAATCATCTCTCACATAAGAGACATCTCACATCTAGGAGGCATAATATATATAAACATGTAATTGCCTATATGATATCTTAAATCAATAGGTCATACATCATGTATACAAGGAATATCACTTCTCTATGCCACTTTACATATCCAAGAGGAATGTTGTCTGTATAGGTCCAACGATCATGACTAAAGGAAATAGCAACTCTATAGGCCAATTATCAAGTCTAAGAGGAAATAGCATCTCTATAGGCAAATCATCAAGTCTAAGAGGAAATAGTATCTCTATAGGCCATTCATCAAGTCTAAGAGGAAATAGCATCTCTATAGGCCAATAATCAAGTATAAGAAGAAATAGCATCTCTATAGGCCATATAATGTATCTAGGAGGAATATCATCTCGAATTCCCTAATATCACTTCCACAATGAGTATCATAGCCATAACTCAAAATCCACCATCCGGGAACATCAATATAAGTTGCTAAGTTAAGAAGTAACCTTATTCTAAGGTTTACTAGCCTAATCCATGTTTTACATCTGCAACTAAGTCCATAAGACTTAACACAATCTTAAGCCAAAGTGGGGCGAAGGATCCCACATCTTATCCACAATTTCCATAATTAGGCATACTATGCCCCAAACTAGGCTAATGTATCTAGTTCATCTTCTAGATGTCAAGTAAGCCATATTCAAGCCTAAGATAGAAACTTTGACTAGAAATAAGGGTACTCAAGTCAACTCTACCTAACTTATAGTTTCAAGACTACCATACTAGCCTAATAAGGCTAAATATACAAATCATGCTTCAAAATCTAAAACCATATTCCAAATATAGCATCATATCATATCCATCCTATAACTAATCTAAACTTAAGAGGGAAGGCAATATGATACAAAAGGGTTATAAACATGCCATCATACGGGTCCAAAACCCTTATCTAATCCCCAATTATCTATATATCAATGCTAAGTTATCCTACTCATAATCAAGTCTAACATCCATATACACACGCAACATATATCAAACATCATCTACGAAGAAAAGTAGACAGAAGCCTACCTTAAGGCCAAACCGCAAAACCTCACTTCATGCACCACATGCTCGTCTTCACTTTACAATCCTCAAAATGCTATCACACTATTAAAATCATAATTTACTCATCAATACAAGTCTAATGATACCCATATTTCACTATTATGCTTCGGGTCCAAAAACAACACCAAGACACCAAGTGGGTCCTACATACGAAAAATAAATTTTTGAGACCAACCGAATGTTCACGCATGAATAAGGAATCATAACCCTCAAAGAATGGGGGAAAACTAAGCATAATTTGGGCTAAAATCAAGCCCTAATCTAAATTGGGATTTTGGGTCCAAACTAAGAAATTCAAGCATGAATTCAAGAAATTCGTACCTTAATCTTGAACATAATCGTGATACAAGATTATAATTAAGCTCCCAAGTCACACACACCCCCCCGTCCCAACGAATTTTGAGTTATTACACTTATTTTAGGGTTTCTAGGTCAAAATGGTGAAGGAGAATTGCCCCAAACATGACTTGGCGCTTTTATATAGCCCCTAAATCAAAGGAGATATCTCTATTGCGGTCATACGGGCCTCAATTGGAATAAGTTTTGGACCCTTGGAACTCATCCAAAACACAAAAATAAGTTTTGGACCCTTGGAACTCATCCAAAATCCAAATAACATGATTAAATAGTGAATTTTGAGTGTAAACCATATTTCAAATCCATTGAAATCATCAAAACTTTCATTGGAGATCGTTTAGGTCAGAAGTAGGGCCTACACCTATAGTTTCATCACCTTTCATAAAATTTGCTCAATAGCCCAAAATAAGTCCGGGAGCCTTGGGACCTGAACCAAGGATCTCCCTAGCCTAAAATTGACATTTAAGACGCGATCCGAGGTCGTTTTGACCAAATGTGGGTCGGTCACATACCCATTCTTTCCAATTTTTAACTTTCCGACCAATAGGTCGAAGTGAGCTCGGGTGCATTAGGACCCAAACGGAAGACCTACCCAGAAGAAAATCAATATTCCAGATTTGCTAGCGCAGTCAAAATTTGCATCTGAGATTGTTTCTCTGAAGGTTTTATCCGGTGGCCATTTGGAACCACGAAAACTTCAAAATAGAGAATTGGCTCTAAAACTAAATGAACTGCCTGGTAACCAAACCGTCCATCCCAGCAAGTCATAAATGACTTGGAGCAGCAATGGAGATGCTCAAACAGTGAAGATAAGCATAAATATGGAAAATGACCTGAATGGTCATTACAATATCCACTACTAAAAGAACTTTCATCCCTGAAAATGAACAGACAGAAAGAATCTTAAAAGGTCGAAAGGATGAGGTACTGGGCCCACATAATCCAAGCATGACTACCCAGATAACCTCAGAGGAGAGAAAATGCTTGTAAGGGATTTTATCACAGGTATCCTTTTTTCAACCAACACTCTTATTCTACTACCAAAATAACTAACTCAACTTAACCGCTAACTGGACTCCAACTAAACTTAAAAGTCTTATGTATGCATATCTGAATCACATCACGTTGATACCATCTCTATATCCACATAAATCAACAAAGGATCATCCATGCCAAAAGTAAACCAAGATATGAGTCATAAAACCAACTCCAAATCTACTTATAAAACCAACTCCAACTAAAAAAATAACCTTTTTTTTACCTTTTTACACCTGTTATCTACTCTAAGCCAGGAGAAAGATCACTTAAGTTTCGTTCACAGAGTCTCGACATAGAGAACTCAAAGAGCTAAAGTTGATCCGCTAAAAGTCAATAAGGAAAACATGAGAATAAGCTCATAAGGCTCCATCTGGCATACAAATAGAGATAATCACAGAATGTAATCTATGCCAATGTCGTAACTAGTCTGGATGAAAATCAAACTAAAATCTCAAAATCCAAGGTATAACTACTCACGACTAAACATTGCACTCCAGGATGTATCATCCATCGAGAATGAATCCATACTGAATCCAACTCGAGTATATTACTCCCACTGAGTAAATCAACCAAAATCTCCATATAAAACTGAGACTCGAGGTCAAAACTGAAATAACCAATACGGGACACATGGGCTATCATCTGAACACTTATCAACTATAATCCAACCGAAGTCTAGAAGACCGAATAAGCAAATATGGAGTAGGCTCAACTAGCCTATAAATGAAATCTCAAAAATGATAAGTCTAAAACAAAAGTTGCATGGAACCTCTACAACACCAAGCTGAAATCACAATACCAAGGCTGAACCGCTTAATTAAATAAAATCTGAACAAGGACAAGTCTAAAAAAAGTGTGTACACAAGATCTACAACACCAAGATGAAATCCTAATACCAAGGCTGAACCGTGCAATCTCAAATATCTAAATAAAAACTAAAAATGGTAGGCATTAATGCTCAAAATCTATCATACTTTCAAATTGCCATTCCAATGAGTCAAAATACAAAACTAGGCCAATAAGGCTATATCAATGTCAACTATCTCAAATTAACTCTAGTATCAAAATCTGACATATCCAAGATAAATCATACAAAGCCACAGTCAAGCCATATCTTGAGAGAAAAATCACCACAGGGATAACCACTGATTGATAATACACGTAATCTACTCATAATCGGCTGGAGGAAACAAAATATAGCCGTAAAATAGGAATCTTGCCAAAGGACAAATCATTGGATGAAAATGCATATAACCCATTTCATATTCGCTGGAGGGCATGAACTATCCAAACATACTCAAAACTTCACAAGATTGAAATTCATACTAGAAATTGCAAAAGCTCTAGTAACTGGGAAAAATGCAACTTAAGTCGAAAACTAACCAATCAAATACTCCATCCAGGAAAAGAAATAGCCTCAAGCATATATCATTGAGGAGAATCACTCCACCAAGCCTCACTAGGCCGAACAAATGTTGAAATAGGTATTTCTTGAATCCACCGAAGAACAACTACATCGAAGAAGAAATACAAATCTCAAAACCAAGGTCAGAGTCGAGACCACCACCAGAGTACCAACAACTTCAGATAAAGATTTTTAAATTTGGCAACTTAAGAAGCGATCACTGGAAAGGACACCTACCTCTAACTTTCCAACTCCACTAGAAAAAAACATATCACAATGACAAAAGTGCATTCAATCTCAACACTAATAGCAAGAAAATCCATCACAAGGTAATAACCCCAACATACCTATGAGATAAATCTATGACATCTCAATATTAAATATAAAAATTGTTATCAGATGAAGAAACAACCACAAATGAAGAACGAACCTCAAACTAGTCCATCTCACAAATGGGTTACACTAGAAATGATAGCTAAAAAATAGCTTTCGCAACCCAGGAGGCAAGTCTAAGAATCTCAAACTCAAAAATGGGAAACATAACTAAATTTCCTACTGAAAACACAAAGAACCATGGAAGGTAAACTTACCTTCGATACCACAATACATCCTCAAAATTGATCTAATAAAGCTAACCAAGAGGGAACACAGTCAACCTCACCGCACTAGTGGAAATAAATCATCAAATTGGGCTATAACTGCTAAAGCCACCAAATAATATCATAAGAAAATAAAAGTCTAACTAGATAACACTAATTTGTATAGCTACCCAGCAAGAATAAAATTCATCATGTAACAATCATCAAGTAATATCAATAACCTCACATAGTGGTAGAAATAACAACAAAAATATCAATATCAATATGTTGAACATGCGATACCAAAATGAATATCAATATCATGTACCACTCAATGGCCATAATAGGTCTAAAGTGCCAAGATAAATGAGACTCAAACCCAAACCACACCTATAGGGGAAAACATCAATATAGATCTACTCCATCCACTACTAAAAGAAATAAACCATGGAGTAGTAACATAATCATGAATCCAATAATAAGGCACATAATGCCCGATATAAATTCATCAAGGCATACAATCATCAATGGGTATGAAAATCTCAATACACCTAATAAGAGATAAATGAGAGAAATAAAAGCACACCAATTATGGTAACATTTAAAGTCACATGCCTGACGGGAATAGGGAAAATAAATCTGAATGGGTCTAAATCAGACTGACTGACTGAATCATCAACTAAGGTGCCAAGCGCACCATCTCTAACTGAAGATGTCATAATATCACAAGATGATCTAACTAAGCTAAATGACTAGAATATCATGTCAGGGACACACATTTGACTAGTAGTCGGTATCTCTGCAGCCGTAGCAATTCCTGAAGCATCAATATGGAGAGAACACAAACTGATCCCAAATAGATGGCCAACTAACGCTGAGAGAAATTTATAAAATTATGACCAAACTTTTAAAATCACAGCTTATCTTAGGAACTCTAGGATGGCAGGGAATACATGCTAACTCTAGCTAATCACCAATCTCATACTTGGGGTATTCTCTGAACCAGTGTCTCATCATAACACAGCCAAACCAAGATCCTAAAACACTTTGAGATACTACCCCTCATAATCTAGAATGGTCGTCATGGCCCAGAGAACCATACCATACTCCATAAATCTAATGGGGACTTTGTACAAATCATTTTTGGCTGCCGCTGAAGATCTTCGATATCTATCTTTGACTCTCTAGTTTGATGTTGTACTAAAATTCTAGAAACACGTGTTGGAGTTTTATCTGCGTCTGTCGATAATATCCCATTGACTTTTAGGATAGAATAGAGTCAAAGAATATGTTTAAGGCTCATTGGAATGCGTACGTATGATAAGGAGTCATGAAGTGAATTTCCAAAAATATCACAGTAGCCTCTCGAAGATAGGTATGTCTCCAAACTGACCTCTAGTACTCTACTAACACTTAGCTCTTGTACTAATACTCCAATAAAACCTAGGCTCTGATACCAATTTGTCACGACCCAATTTCCTTAGATTATGATAGCGCCTACCATAATCCACCAGTAGGCAAGCCAACCCGTAGTCCGGAATGGCTGGTAGCGGACTACTCAATAATATAAGGAAAATAATGTGGTATATTAAATAATGATCAATACATAAAATAATCCAAAACCTAGTGGTATTAGTACAAGAGATACTAATATAAAAAAGAGTACAAAAGTGAAATATCAAAAAAAATACACTACTACAACTTATCTCTGAATACAACTTAGAGACTAGTCTAATACATAAAAGAGTGATAAGTAATACTCCGAACGTCAGGAGCTCACTCTAAGTTTCTAAACTAGGGATGCTCTACATGATGCACACATCAATGGAGAAAACCCGTACTAAGATTTGTAGGCTACAAAAGTGTAGTGATCATTGTTACTTAATATGCAACTGCCAACTGAGCTCCAAAGACAAAACAGATATACATACCATATAAACAGAATGGAATCTACACCCAAGAGTCCTAAAATCATATAACAAGTTAATGGGAATAATAAGGGACAACTATTTTCATGTCCAAGAGCCTACCATAATAAGTCTAAGAAAGTACCATGGTGAACAATCCCATTCCAGCTACATTCAATATACGTTAATGCTATACCATATATCCCAGGTCAATATATGATTGAATAGTGAAAGAAAGATATATAGTAATATACAGGGTGAAGAAATAAATTTACAACATGAAATGAAGAAAGGGATATACGGTAGCATCATAGCTTCATACAGCTTGATATGTATATTGTCATATATATATAAACACGAGGTCATCTCAAAGCATAACCTATATCAACATATTCTCATTTTGATACCTCATTATAATAGAATCGGGATTTAAATACTGTCATACTCAGGGTTCCTAATCCACATGGATAGACATGAATTAATCGTGCATAATAATGCAATCATAAGATAAGAGAGGCCGAAGATGCACCTCAAATCCTAATACGGGATCAATGACCAATATATCATAAGCTAGCCATAATAATAATCATAATAATGATAATAACATTATCAATAACAACACGAATAATCGGTTACTCTAGACAACCAAATACCTAGCTGAGCCTAAGAGTACCCCCACTGCCCCAGGCTTAGAAGGTTCAATCAATATAAGTACCCCTACTACCCCAGGCTTGAAAGGTTCAAGGCATATTCTTTACCTATATATATGCAACAGTCCTATACCAGCTGATAAATATAGGTGCATACTGGTGATAAGCCATACACATATAGGAATTAATGCAAAGTACACAATTAATATCACAACTCATCATAACTGTCCTCATAAGGACTACTATTATCGTAATCAACCTCCATCCTTGATGGGTATCAACACAACATCAATAGTATCACTCGGCCTTGCCGGGTATTAATATATCATCAATATATCCTCCGTCCTTGCCGGGTATCAATATATTATCTGGCTTTATCGAGTATCAACATATCATCAATATATCCTCCGGCCTTGCCCAGTACCAACATATCATCAATTTATCCTCCATCCTTGCCGAGTATCAATATTATCACTTTAGTATCCTACAACCTTGCCAAGTATCAATATCATCACTTTAGTATCCTCCGACCTTGCTGGGTATCAATATCATCACAATATTATCCTTTGGTCTTGCCGGGTATTAATATCATAATAAAAGTATCCTCCGGCTTTGTTGGGTATCAATATCATCATAATAGTCAGTGCTGAATAACATGCACTAAAATACACATAAACATAATCATATTACCATAGAATATCTATCTGGTGAATACTTCCAAACTACTCATTTTGTTAATCAACACTTATTATTATAAAATTACTAGTTCACTAGTCATCACATAACCTCTAGTTATTAGCCTAAACATTATCCTTTACATAATCCTTATTCACAGTATAGCAACTAACCACTATTTATTTAATAACCAACATCTAACATCTAGTCAAGGTTCATCACTAGACAAAAACCGCCATTTATCCATAATTCATTATTATCAACTAATCATTCTACATCCATAAATCATTACTTGACCACACATTACTACTTGTCACTAAATCATCTTTTATTAACTTACACCATTCATAAACTAACTATCGTTATCTACCATGTTTCAGCTAAGCAAGATTCATTAACCAATACATTTGATTCCTAGCCATCAAGTGCTATAGTTCCCTAATAGACAACTAGTTACCACATAGCTTAACCGTATAACAAGAAGAGCAGTCATAAGATCACATTTCAGATATAATCTTATTATTTATAATGGTAAATAATCATGAACATACCAAATCTATGCATGCCATCACCAGTATTTAATCAGTTGAATAATAAGAATTATACCACATCTTCCTCCATCCCATACCGGAGAGATATGTATACAGACATATACATATTAATAGTCATACACTGTAATCACATCATTTATAATGATTAACACTTCTTGGCTATTCAATCAATATCATAACATGTCCCTTCGCCAATTAATTTATCCCAAATAATCACAACATCATAATCATAACCTCAGGCCAATATACATATCCAACACTCATATCAATAATAATATTTATATGTCGTAGCATATCTCTATTCATCTCATATATAAGAGGCATCTCATACATCGGAGGAATAATATAAATACGCATGTAATAATCTCTCTCACAAGAGGCATCTCACATCTAGGAGGCATAATATATGTAGACATGTAATTATCTATAAGATATCATATATCAATAGTTCATACATCATAACTATGAGGAAAACACTTCTCTAGGACACCTTAAATATCCAAGAGGAATGACCTCTCTATAGGTCCAACAATCACGACTAAAGAAAATAGCAACTCTATAGGCCAATCGACAAGTCTAAGAGGAAATAGCATCTCTATAGGCCAATCATCAAGTCTAAGAGGAAATAAAATTTCTATAGGCCAATCATCAAGTCTAAGAAGAAATAGCATCTCTATAGGCTAATCATCAAGTCTAAGAGAAAATAGTTTCTCTATAGGCCAATCACCAAGTCAAAGAGAAAATAGCATCTCTATAGGCCACATAACGTATCTAGGAGGAATATCATCTCTAAATGCCTAATATCACATCCACAAGGTGTATTACAACCATAACTCAAAATCCATAATCCGGGAGCATCAAATGTAGTTACCAAGTTATGAAGTAACCTTATTCTAAGGTTTACCAGCCTCATCTATGTCTAGCATCCGCAACTAAGTCTATAAGACTTAACACAAGCGTAGGCCTAAGTGGGCCAAACGATCCTACTTCTAATCCACTATTTCCATAATTAGGCATAATATGCCCCAAATTAAGCTAAGGTATCTAGTTCATATTCTAGATGTCAAGTAAGCCATATTAAAGCCTAAGATAGCAACTTTGACTAGAAACAAAGGTACTCAAGTCAACTCTACCCAACTTACTATTTCAAGACTAGTCTAAACTAAAAAGGAAAGGCAATAGGATACAAAAGGGTTATAAACATGCCATTATATGGGTCCAAAACCCTTATCTAATCCCTAAATATATTTATATCAAGGCCAAGTTATCCTACTCATAATCAAGCCTAACATCCATATTCACACGCAATATATATCATATATTATCTATGAATAAATATAGACAGAAGCCTACCTCAAGGCCAAATCATAGAACCTCACTTCATGCACCATATGCTGGTCTTCACTTTACAATCTTCAAAATTCCATCATACTGTCAAAACCAAAATCTACTCATCAATATTAGTCTAATGATACCCATATTTCACTATTGTGCTTCAGATGACACAAAACCCCAAGTGGGTCCACATATGGAAAATGAGTTTCTGAGACCAACCCAATGTTCACAGATGAATAAGGAATCATAACCCTTAAAGAATGGGTAAAAACTAAGCATACTTTGGGCTAAAATCAAGCCCTAAGCTAAATTGGGCTTTTGGGTCCAAACTAATAAATTCAAGCCTAAATTCAAGAAATTCGTACCTTAGTGTTGAAAATAATTGCGATACATGATGATAATTATGCTCCCAAGTCACCCCTATGACCAATTTTGAGTTATTACACTCATTTTGGGG
Organism: Capsicum pubescens; assembly: GCA_030864215.1. Lineage (NCBI taxonomy): Eukaryota > Viridiplantae > Streptophyta > Magnoliopsida > Solanales > Solanaceae > Capsicum > Capsicum pubescens. Next base: position 213,639,138 of record CM061548.1, read on the forward strand.
TTTCTAGGTCTAAATAGTAAAGGGGAAATGCCCCAAACCTGACTTAAGGCCTTTATATAGCCCCTACAGCTAAAAAAATGTTGCTATCGCAGTCATATGGGCCATAATTATGCTAACCACGATTGCTACATTCTTGGCTGCGATCGTGGTTTCACCAGATGATAACAAACTCAAAAATAAGTTTTTGACCCTCTGAACTCATTCGAAATCCATATAACATGATCCAACAATGAATTTTGAGTGTAAACCACATTTCAAATCTATTGGAGTAATTAAATCTTTCATCAAATATTGGTTAGGAAAAAATTTGGGCCCACACCTATAGTTTCATTATTTTTCATAAAATCTGTTCAATTGACAAAAATAAGTCTAGGAGCCTTGGGACCTGAACCAAGGATTTTCCTACCTTAAAATTGACATTACGGATTTGATGGAGAAGTCAGATTGTCAATTCGAGGTCGTTTAGACCAAATATAGGTCCCATACCCCTTCTTTTTAATTTTTAACTTTCTGACCAATAGGTCAAAATAAGCTTGAGGGCATTCGGATCCAAAACAAAGGTCTATCTAGACTAAAATTGATATTTCAGATCTACTGGCATAGTTGGAATTTCCATCCGAGTTTTTTTCACTAAAGGTTTTGCTCGGTGGCCATTTAGAATCAACAAAGTCTTCAAAATAGGGAATTGGCTCTAAAAACCAAATGAACTTCCCGATAACCAAACCGTCATTCCCAATAAGTCATAAGTGAATTAAGGCAGGTATGAAAAATCTCAAATAATGAAGATAAACATAAATATTGAAAATGACCTAAAGGGTCATTACATTATGACTTATTTTTAGGCTTCAATTAGATTCTAAAAAACCTTTCATGGTCTCCTAAAACATCATATAATCAGAAGTAGTTCATACAACATATAGAGCTCATCAAAGTACACTAGAAAAAAGCATAGCTCAAGCTATTACAACTAGTTATCATATCTAAGCTCTATTTGATTATTTTAACTCTTCACTTTTTTTAGATTAACCTTAAATACTCTCATTATGTTATTTAAAAGCTAAATATAATATTACAGTATTGATAACTCACTATTCACATCAAGAAAATTCTAAAACTAAGCTAAAGACACGTAGATAATAAATTTTATGTGTATAGATAAGCCTAAGATCAATGGTACCATTCTTAGTATGATATAATGGTTACTTTGTACAATTTTTTAAACCTATCGTAGGATGCAGAATTGATTTGTACTGATTCTGTATTTTTCTCACACGATCCTTAGTATGACCTCTCTCTTTCTTGGTATGATCATGAAATCTCATCATTTGAGCATCATGGCACTAAATATCTGAAACACTCACTTCTGAATTTCCTTACCCTGATCGAGAGGTAGGATTATGAAATTAAAGTACAATTATAGAAAGCCTTAGTCTAATCAACTACTAAATATTACTTCCCAGGTATCATCTCATGAAAACCATGATATGACTATGGTCAGATCCCATGGTTATGGAATATCCTCATCTGATACCTCTCGGTCTAAAAATATGCACTTTCCTTCTTTAAACCTATTTTATTGAAAATACCCTAAAACACATCATATCTATATAAAGTATCTTTATTTATGCAAGTTTCAATAATTTTAAGCATCAAAAGTTTCATAAGTCCACAACATATTAGTTTTCTTTCAGTAGTGCTATAAGTTCTAAGTTTCAAGAAAAATCTTGATGAGATAGAGGTTCAAGTCACTTCCAAGAAATTTATGCACGACGAATAGACCAACCAATTACTAGCTCATACGATTGTTGAAGCTATAGACCATAACACAAAAGTTTTTATAGATTTAGCTACATATGGTAAAGCTTTGGAGAAAACTTATGATGAGATATATACTCTACTATATCAAATTACAGAAGGTAAGCCTAAATAGAAGGTGAAATTCAAGAGGGGTGAATTGAAATTTTTTATGAGTCGACTGATAAGAATTGATAGGCAACTCACCTATAGTTTAGTATACTTTATAATAATGAATTAAACCAAAAGTTTAAACTAAAGAGTAAGAAAGAACACAACATCTTATACTTGTTTGGATCACCAGCGCAATGCCTATTCCATCCTCTTGGGTTTCAATGGTTTTATTTGGAGCTTTAAAATTGAGAAAAGAGTTACAGTATTCAGATCCTGTGACACAGCCTCAACTTGTATAACTACTAAATAGACTCAATATTTTTCTTTTTGTAACTATTGTAAGCCAAAAATTACAAAGCTTTGTGAAGAGATGAGAAAAAGGATAGTTTTTTGTGAAGCTGCATACTGATTATTTTATTTTCAATGACTTTAAATAGTCTTCATATTTTTGTTGTATCCTTTCCCTAAAACAAAAACCCAAGTAATTTTCTTTAAATTAAGGATTTGTATAGATTTATTGATTAACGGATCACATCCTTTGTCACGACCATATCAGATACGTCTGTGCGCCTGATATGATCTTGCTTTATTGTATGTTTACTAGTATTTATACATTTCCCCATCATATATATCTATGTAGAGGATATAATCTTTATTCTTTCCTTATCTTCATGCAAAATCTACTTTCCATGATAGCTGCTTTGTGATTATTATAAGTACCATTGACTCCCTTAATTTAGGGATCTTCTCTGATCTTCTTCGTGATGTTCTTTCCAATTAAATCTCAAGGATTTCCCATCTACGAATTTTCTACCTTGATCACAACCTAAGTGTATCGTGTATATTTTTCATTATTAGTTTGTCATTAGTTGAATATATTATACTAATATAGGAGGCTAAAAATCTTCCCCTATTGATAATGACAAATGATAAATATCATTTGACTTCCCTATGTGTAGAATCGGTTATCTCCCCCTTGCATGTTGATTCCTTCTATCATTATTAGGTGACTTCCTTGTGTGTATAGTCAGTTTGCCCCCCCTTACTTAGAAACCCTTTTTGAATATAATGTTTGTGTAATTTCTCCCCATTTAACATAATAAAAAAGTACAAGGAAAAAAAATAGAATAAATAGACAGATAGTACAAACTAAGAGAATGAAATGAACATGCCCCTTTTTAATGAGTATACAGGAAATCATCATTTTTTTTCAAAAAATAGGTGAGGGCGTTGTGAATATTCTGATGAAATCATTTTTAGGACTTCTCAATGTTCTTGGATAAGTTGGAGTAGGAATTTTTGATAGATATCGAATGCTCGTTATTTTAGGAGTTAGCTTCACATTTGATGGACTCAACTTTAGAAATAATTAGTTGAAAATCTTGACATCTTCCTGTTTTATAATATTGATCGTGTGCCTTTCCCACATAGGTGATAGTGTCCATGCTCAGCTGCTAAAACCTATTAGTAGACTCCGCAACCCTTCCTTAATTAACTTGAGGTGGTCTTTGATTACATTAGTTTTCTTAATCACTGGAAACCTAGGATGAGAAACACTTCTACTAACCTTAGGTATATCAGACTTTTCCTTTGCAGACTTCATTTTTAACCATTCAGTGTCAAACAATACATATCCTATACTGGAAAAATTTAGGAGTCGTACATCTTAGAGAATTCTACTGCAGGAAACCCATAGACATTACTGGAGTAGTGGATAAGAATTTTAGTTATCAATAATCTGTAGGGTTAACAGGTTGTTGTATGGGCAATGCGGGAATGTAAAAACATAGGATTTTTATATGGAAACCCAGGAAGGGAAAATCCACGGCTTGCTCCCAAAAGCACCAAACAATACACTATAAAAAACCTCTTGAATACAGTCTCAACTGTGAACCTAACTTTAGGTTCCTTTCACTTGTAATAACTCTATTACAAGCTCAACTTACTAACTTTACCAAGGAATCTCTCTCTACTGATTAACTCTAGTCAGCAGTAAGCTTAGGTAACTCTACCTAAGTAGTTCTCTCAATAAGAAAACACTACTATTATAACATGAGTGGTTTGGTTACAAATGAAATCTCACTCAAGCATAATTTCTCTTTAAGTTCACATAAACAACTAAGAACTTGAACAGTGTTGAAATGGGGTTTTTACTACTTCTCTTCTCTCTTTAGAATTGGCAAAAAACATTTGATGAAGAGGAGTCTCTTCTATTTTATAGATGAGTTATCATTAGGGATAAAATATCATTGGACCAGCTATCCAAGTCAATACAAAATAGCACTTGCAAGTTTGTTACACCAGAGGAAAAACCTGTACAGGTGATGCGTGCCAGCTGTACTATACCTTGCACGTCCAAGGACTTGGTACCTTATAGTTTAGCTGCTCTTCATCAATACTACATATAGAAATTTTCACCATTTTTGATGATGACATCCAAATTTGTGCACTCTACTATGATTAAATTGCGTAAACGAGTTGAATTTCCATTTGAATGCTCTAATTCCCATGTTTTGTAGGCTTATAGGTAAATGTAGGAAAACAAGTGAAGTGCACTGAAAACAAAACTAAAAAGGAAAATTTAGTGCAAAAGCTGTAAAATTAGGTGGCCCTCAGGTACCACAATTGCAACGTTTAGAGTTGCGATCGTGGTCAAGCAATTAAAGGAACAAATGACACTCAGTTATTGCAAAAGCGACCTAATAATCGTGATTTTTCTAATTCAATCACGATAGAGCAAAAAATAATCCAGGGATATATTTAAAATGTTGCACATGATCCTAATTCTCAAAAGGGCAAAACTTTTTTACTTTAGAGGATATCTTTCAACTAGAATTCAATTTTTGTGTGGAGAAAAACCCTACTACTTTGAAAAAGACAATTGTATCTAATTTTACAAGAGATTTGGTTGTGAATTATGATTGAAGTTTTTGAATTATTCTTATTAGTTATCAATGGAAACATTGGGTGATCACTTGAGTATATTTCCTCCCTCTAATCTCATGAGTAGATAAATATCCATCTTTGGTTATGGTGGAGTAGGGTGAAAATATGTGTGGATCTTGATTGTTACTGTAAATACTTGGTTAATGATGTTGGGTTTCACTAATACTTGATTATCAAATTGGAATATTTTGGTGAAAGCCCCAATTTTCCAAAATCCTACATCATCCTTGAAAGAGGGATGTGGGTATTCTTTTAGATCCTATATCATCCTCAAAAGTGGGATATGGGTGAAAAGTATTTGTGAACAATAAATTAGATGTAAGCTTATTCCCTTACATTGTCTTAGAAGTATGGATGTATGGTGAATTTTCTATGTCTTGCGCATCTTCCTAGAAATAGGGATACCCAATTAAGGTTTTGGGTTGATTTGTTTGCCAAAACCATGAGGTATTCTAAAGAATACATGGGTGATATTTTTGGTTATTGGTTTAAAGAATAACACAAAAAAAACTAAACTAGACCACCTATATATTCATTGACTATAATTTGATTGTGACCCTAATGTACCCATACACTGTTTTCCCTAGGAAAACATAATCCCAAGACTTTTCTGCTATTAGAATTTTATCTAAATTGGTAGTTCAAGTGAATTTTATTTGAAAAAACTTTCAAACCATACCCCTCAATTTTAATTTATGTCTTACTTTATGTTTACATTGCGGGAAAATACACAGTATCTTTCAACATACATAGGATTTGAATTCTAGTTACACTTCTTATGGATTCGACCCCAACTCAAGTTGTGTTATTATATTGAAAATAGGTGTGCTACACTAAAATAATGGTATAGTTGAGCGTTATAATTGATGGTACCATTGCAAGGGAGTGAAACTTAGTTTTTGCTTGTGTGGTGTTGATAGTAACTTTGGATTTATATGTTGTGTGTGTTATTTACTCTGTTTGTATTTACTTTGTTTTTTTGTTTCTTTTTAGGAGATTAAAAATAGTGTCCATGAAACAATAAAAGATCATGCCAGTGGTGTCAGGACCTTCGATGGTACCCTCGATGATGAGGACCACCTCCATAATATGAGGTATGCTAGTGCCATCTGCATCCCATCGAATGAAGAGAATGGTGATACAAGCTTAATGGGATCCACTCCTTTGGGATTGATGCTTTAAGGATATCTTCTACGGATCTAAGAAGCTATGGGTGGAGCAACCATTAACACCTGTATGAAAGCTTTCATGGGAATGCAACGAATGGTGGATAAAATAAATGGGTTCATGACACAAATTGAAGATACATTTGGAAATATGGATAAACGAATCATTAACCTAACACCAGGGTTCAACCTTCAAAATTGAACCCTAATACCTCAAGACTATGTCTCCTCAAACCAAACAAAGACAATCCAAGCTCAACAAGACATTGTTCGACAAATCCAAGCCAAATTAAGCAATGAGTCTTCTCAAATTGAAAAAAGACAATTCCAACATGGATCCTTTGTTTCTTGATAAACATAATGATAGCATTTTATCTACCATCACTCCTTCATTTGTGCAGGTTTATGAACAAATAATCTCAAAAGAGGATGAAAAGAGAATGCCATATAAAAATAAGCTTAAAGGACTAACCGAATTCTTATCAAAGGATTCAAAATTAAAAGGTTTAATGTCAAGTTGATAAAATAGTTGGATTCGAGGACGAATCCTTTTCAATAAAGAAAGGATGATACAAATTCAATGGACTTCACTTCATTGTGATTGATGCTTCAAGGGTCACTTCTATGAATCCAAGACGTGGTTATTTTAGGGGATCAAATACATGAATGGAGGATATCTTGGAAAGCATCTATATTTGATGATATCATATAAGAAAGGAATGGGAGAGACCGCATTTGGATGATAGCTTGGGATTTAAGAGAGTATGGGCAGCCATTGTATTCTTTTGGCTCTGGGGTCACATTTGGGCCCAAGTTGCATTTAGGGTCACTTTTAGGCCCAAGTTTTAATAAAAGAATTTTGGCCTATAAATAGTTAGGACCTTCTTCATTTTTAGGTAATTGATGAATGATGAATTGAGATACACTTGCGAGTGTTTTTATTGAAACTTCTTGGGATTTTCTTTGGTTGTCTAGAAACGTGGGTATCGATATCCATTTCAATTGTGTTCTCATTAGAGGTTTGTGTTATCGGTGATTGATAGAAAGGTTTTAGGGTTTAATATATCCTTTGGTTGTTCTCTCGTTATTGATTTATGTCAATCTATCTATATTTTACTTTATCATTCCATTTATTCATTTTTGATTTTGTGATTTCGTATATAATATGTTTTCTTTGTTTTCGTGTTGTTTTTGTTGTTCATATTTTCATCTGGTATAAAATGAGGTATTCCACATCACTAGTATAATGTTACATATGCTTCAAATAAAAGGTCTCTTTGGGGGTCTAGCTCATGAAGACTCTCTAATGGATGAGGCAGTGTTATGGGTGAAAATTTTTATGCATGCTTGTGCCCCATTTGACATTGCTCATATCTCACAAGAGTCCATAGTTTATGCCTTTTCCCATTCCCTCTAATGGGTGAGGCAGTGTTGTGGTTGAGGTCTCTTCTCGCTGGGTCCATCACATCATGGGTCGATCTTACCGATGCTTTCTTAGATTATTATTTCCTACCATCAAAGATATTGAAATTATGGAACAAAATCATTAATTTTTGTCTACTCAATGGAAAGCCTTTATATGATGCTTGGGAGAGATTTAATGAAAAACTTGAGGAATTTCCTGACCATGAAGTACCGGATAAAATGCTCCTACAAATATTTAATAGGGCATTGGCAAACTCAACAAGACCATGGTGAAAAACGCGGTCGGTGGATCGCTTGTGAGGATGTCATAAGGTATGGTTTTGACTTAGCTTAAACAAATCACAAAGAAAAATAGGGGTGCCACACCCAGGATATCGAGGTAGCCATGTATCTCCCACTGCCTCGACTATGAATAAAGAGCAAAGAAAGAAAAAAAAAGAGAGTTTCCTCCGGCAAAAATGATGACACAATTAGACATCCTTGCAAAGCATGTGATGGGTGAACCTGAAAAAATGGTAAATTCCATGGCATCCAAAGGATATGATAAAGATGAGGCAAAAGCCTTTGATGAAAAAATTAGATACTTGGAAAACTACTCAGGGGGTCCGACTCGACCTATCAAAGGGAAGGTGCGAACCAAGGTTAGAACAATCGTGATCTAGAATTAGAATGATATGATAGAGATAGAGATCGTGATTGAATGGATAAGGAAATAAAGTATGGTAGATATTTGTCCCTATGACCGAGTGAAGAGCAATAATTCAAATCTTGTGGATACCAAAAAGTTCAAAGCCGAGGATGTTCTTTCCAGAATCTTGATGAAAGTGGAAGGAACGTACAAGATGGTGTAAGAATTAAAAGGAGAATTTTCACAAATCAACCAAACGATTGTATCACACTTCGCTTCAATCAATAAATTGGAGACCCAAATTGGCAAAATCTCAACCGCACTTAATGTTAGTCCAAAAGGTAGCCTCCCTAGCTATATGATGACGAATCCTAAAAACAATACCCAACTCTTAGCAATTGTCACCCGATGAGATAAAGATTATGGTGCATAAGAGGTTGGGGTCAAAGAAAAGTCTCAGGATGAACAAATCAACAAAATAAAAAATTATGTAGGTGAGTCAAATAATGAGGCTTCAAAGTCTCAACAAGGGGATGATGAAGAACCAATGATAATTGAAGAGATGCTTGCTGAGTAAGGAGCTCCAAAAATAGTTAAGGGTGATGAACTACAATGTGACCCCTTGTCTCCAATAAAACTCCCTCCTCCCTTTCCTCAAAGACTCTAGAAAAAGGATGAGAATGTAAATTTCAAGAAGGTCCTTGCCAAGCTTAGTAATCTTTCAATAAATATCTCATTTCTAGAAGCCATTTATGAAATTTCAAGATATGCAAAGCTAATAAAGACATTAATGTATGAAAAGACCCTTGTTGCTAATGGTGAAACCATTAAAGTTACCCATGGTTGTAGAGCTATCATGAATAGTGCTATGGTGGAAAATAAAGAAGACCCGGGAGCCTTCACAATACCATACACCATTGGGATACACAAATTTGAGAAAGTCTTGTGTGATCTTGCTGCAAGCATTAATCTAATGCCATATGCAATCTATCGAAGACATGGTTTATGAACTCCTACTCCACCATAATCACTACAAGAAAATAGCATTTAGCGATGAAGTTTAATGAAAAATCAAATTCCATCACTGAATAGTGACAGATCAGCAACATTAAAATCATTTTTGTCACAAAAATAGCAAGACCCTTTTTAATTTAAGATATAGCAATAGATCATCGATGAATTTCTTTTTCATCGCCCAATATTGACGCGAAAATTTGGCGCCTTAATTTTGTGAAGGATTTAGCAAAAAATACGTGTAATCATTTAATTAATTGGTAGTAACATATTTAGCAACGTAATATTTCATCACTAAGCATAAGAATATTTATATAAATTTTTATTTATTATTAGTGATGGAAAAATGTGTCACAACCATTTATAATTTTTAATAAATTATATTTCTAGGATTTATTTTCTCGTTATTTTCGCTTTCCTTTCTCTCTCTATATGTGGCTCTCACTTCTCTCTACAAAACTATAAATACAACTTTGAAGTGTGAGAGTCAGTAACAAAATTGTTCAAAGACCTACGTTTTGCACATTGAATCAGGTAAGAAAAATATTCTATCTCTCTAAAATGTCTTGAATTTGACTCTTTGGTCTGATTTTATTCAACCAGTTTACTCAATTTTATTATAAATCTATGATTTTTTTATTTTATTGGCTCTATGGACTGAGTTAGGGTTCATGTAAGTATTTGGGGATAGGGTTCATGCAAACATTTAAGGTCTAGGGTTCATGCAAATATTTGGGATTATCAATTTTTCATTGTTTGTGTTATTTATCTATTTGTCTTTTTTTTTTAAAATATAATAAATTTGCAGCTGCTACTAAGACATGTTAAATATGTCATAGATGCTAAACAAGGAACTCTTAAGTGAATTGTTTCTCTTTGTAAGCCCATACCAAATTATTAATGAATTTACTTTTTATGGTGTTAGTTGACCTTGAGGGTATTATGAAATCTATCTTAGATTGTGAATTAGTCTACGAAATTAGAATTGTGAGGGTTTCAAGATCAGCTGAAGTTACTTGTTGTTTCTTTGTCCTCTCGGATATAGAATTTTATCTTCTCATATTTATTTCACAGGAAAAGCTATGTTAGGATATTTTTCTTGAATAAGTATCTTATGCTGCTAGGACTCTGATTCTCTTACAAGATACTACTTTCCCTAAACCCCAAAATTTACTTTTACTAAAACCAATAGCAACTGGCTATTACTTTTGTCTGCCCACCTGGAAGATGGAACAAGTGAATACAAGTGTAATATAGATCTTTGTTATGCACTTACATCTGTTTCGATTAATATGTTAGAGTTTGATATTTCTAGATTAAAAGTAGTTTCTCACAATAAATTCTTGATTTTTTTAGTTATCCTTGTTTTTCCAGAGGCATTCAACTATCTATGCCTACATAGTAGAAATTAAATATGTAGATTGTAGATTATCGTATTAACTGGTTGGTTGGTTGCCTCATCTCAAAGTGCTAATTTTTCATTTGAATCATCTCTACTTTTTTTTATGTTAGGGAGGGAGTTGAAGTGACCATTTTATATAGCTAAATAACTACAATTACTGTAAGACATTAAAAGAAAAGATCAAGTGAATTTGTTCAGTAAGTTACTTATTCAACACCGCCTTTTATATATAGTACTATGTGTATGCGGATGGTGTTGTGGATTAGGTCACTCACCAAGTGTTAGTGGATTGGTTATATGGCTTATGTCATATGAATCTTTTTTTAAGTACATATACCTAATTAGAATGTATATACTATTATTTCTACGTCATGTTAGCTATGCATTAAGTACCATACTCATCTTACACCTATTTGACATGGGAATCTATGGGAAATGAATGAACCATTATATTGTAATATAGATCTTTGTTATGCTGCAGATATGGTTTGAGTTGATGGTAGTTACATAATAATGTTGAGAAAATGCAGGATCTGGGTGACCTGTGCATGTATCTCACTTGATGTGTTTAAGCAATTTGAATTGACTATTATAATGTGCAATTAAATGGTATATGGAATAGCCTTGAAATGATGTAAATAAAATTTATAATTTTGTTAAACTGTAGTATTTGGTAAGTACACTACCAGAACATTCTCTTACTCTGTCACCTTACTTTCTTTGTTTATTGTTCATCTTCATGAAAATAAAAAAAATAAAAACTTAGTTTGTTGATCAAATTAGTAAAAGATATCCTCATTGTATCCCTTCATAAAGATGAGTGTCATGGATTACTTTTAATTTATATTGACTATAATATCTTTTTCATTTTCCCTCTTTGAAATTCTTGATTTGAGGTTTGTTAAACATAAGTGTCCAAGTATATTAGAGTTTATTTCATCTGAGGCATGTCAAATATTTCTTCTATATAAAGTAGATTGACAAAACTTTAGTCCCTATATTAGAGTAATAATGGCTCCATATGTAGTAGATATTTTTCATATAATAGCATTTTTGTAGCAAATGAAGAGGATTTTGGCATCTATCCTAGTTTGGTGAGGGGTCACATCCATGTCCTGAATTCCATTTTTGTTATGCATGTACTTTTCTTCTCTTTATTGTATGAAAAAATTTCTATCCAAAATCCATTAATCATTGTGAAACCAGATGATTATAATATTTTATGACATGTAATTGGCACATCTGATATGAGATGTTGCAAAAGCAGTGAAGATTTTGAGCTTCTTTTTACTTTTCCAAATATTCATATCAAACCGTTATAAGCTAATACCTACACAAATATTTAAAAGCCAATATTGATGGTTCAATGTACAAAGAAAATTTCAACTTTTATTAGATGATTTTTGTACAAATCAAGTTGCCTAAAAATAGTTACATGCAAGTGTCCGTACAAAAGAGAAATTAGTAAAATTACAACAGGTTAAAATAGGTTGATAGTATAAAATTCTTAAACCCAAAACAAAAGGACAAGAGACACCCATGTTAATAAACAAAAATGTATTAGATAAAACTGCAACATTGAAATTAAACAGATCAAATCTATGCTTGAAAATGTTCTAATAACTACCATTATTTGATCAAAACAAAAAGGTTTCACAATGAACCTCAACTCAAATCAACTCAACTAAATTAAGCACCAAAATTGCATAAATTTGAAGTTACATCTCCATGCAAATATGACCAAACATGTTACATGAACAAGTTAGGCCTACCTAGCCTTGTATGTTGTCTTGAGTCTCCTAGTCAGTGGCCTGACTTCCTTTATCACCAAGGGGAATTTGATCTTAGAGTCATGGAAATGATTTATGCTGCCCCTCTTTATGTTGATTAGACTCTTCAAAATATCAGAGGGGTGCGTGCCAGATTCACTAAAAGTAGTGTATTTTTGGAGATTCCAACACGAGTGCGGCATCAAAGGTTAAGAGTCCGAACAACTTAAATCCCTTTTAAATAACTTAGCTAGAATATTGGTTGTTGTATTTATGATCTGGATGCAGTGATAGAAAAATCTTTGGAGATAAGCCATCTCATTGTACATCTGCACCACAACACATATGGTGTCACGGTACTCCGTCTACATCTGCTCCATAGAACATATGGTATCACGGTACTCCTTGTACTAGTTAGTAATAAAGAATATATGGGGCATGTATTTCTTCTTTTAGCTTCTAGGTACTGAGTTCTCATGAACATATTTATGCTTATGCCTTTACCTTGGGCGTGTCACGTTCTTATGTTTCCCTCTTTTTTTGTGTTTTATTATGTTATGAAATACTTAGTGGTGGTGTTTGTAGTTGTCTTTAATGCCAGCCTAAATAGGCTGAGCCTTTATGAAGCCATTATTATTTGATTGGTGGTTGTGGTCATGAAACCGAAAAGAGAATTAGGTGGGTTGTTGCTTTTATGTCTTTGGTTGTTTCTATTAATTTAGTCCATAATTTAGTAGGATGTTGCAAAGGACTCTTGAGTATTTCTGCACTAGTGCGTTAATAGATCACCATAAATTTTTATTAAGGAAAAACTACACGGCTTAGAAATATATAGACTTCTTTTATTTCAATTAAATATAATCTGGCTTGGCAAATATTGACGATTATTTTTTTGTATAGTCTATTATAATATGTCGAGATCCAACTCCAAGTAAGTTACATTTACATATCCATACACATAATCATGATGGTAAATCTTTGTTTCTGAGTGTTCCCGACTTCTCCACGTACGCCCATAATTTACATCATTAGATATACTCTTCTCTTATTTTTCTTTTGTATTGACATCTATCGAAAGTTCTTATTAGACATGAAAATGAAAGAAGCAATAGGAAGTTTAGTCTATTTTAATAGCTCCATATGTTAATTACAAGAAAAGTTTGAAGAAATTGTATGGGAAAAAATACAGACTAAATCTGAAATTGATCAATTGGAATTATATTATTAAGCTGTGGGAGGATTAAAGAAGAAAAGATTATTGGTATCAGATCTGAAGCTAAAAGTTACCTAGGGAAAAACTTTGTTCCTGTAATTCCTCCACATCATCAGTACCACCTTCAATTTCTTTAACGACAACAAATTTGGATGAGGTTGTGAAGTAATTGATTCTTGCACTTACTACTCACTTTCTTGTTGTAGTTATTGAGCGTGTTGGTAGTATTAGGGTGCAATAAGGGTCCATTCTTGATCCTCCTTCTACTAATGATGATGACGTTGATTCATAGATTCATACTATTCATAGCCCTTCATCGTTGCATTAATTTTTGATAGACTATTTTGTGTGGAAGTACAAAAAAGTTATGTAGTAACAAACACTAATATTGATGGATGTGGGTTTGACATTAGTTTATTTTTGACAAATTACTTAAACTTGACGATGTTTGGACACGATTATGTGATGAATTTTTCTATCTAACATTCTAGTATAAGTAATTATTTATATGAATATTGGTTATTTTAATCATTCAATAATTTACGCGTTTCAATAATTTTCTAACAAAATTATTATTGACAAAAAATTAGTGACTTACTTTAGTCGTTGCTACTGAAAAAACTTTAGCGATGGAGTGTGAAACATAAATTTGGTCGCTAAAGACGGCTGCTCAGTCGACCAAACTATATTTCAATGGATCAACGACAAAATGTTCTATCATAAATTTAGCCACGATAAAAATAAATTTTGAAAATAGCTACAGTACAGCAAAAAAATATTCTGTTGGTAACATCAACAACTGATAAGTTTGACGCAAAGCAGTCACAAGTTTTGCGATGGAATTCATTTTTTCGTCGTTAAGAGACTAGCAACGACAATATAGAGACAGACACAAATGTATCGCTATTCCTTCGCTATTTCTATTTAGAAAAGGATTTACATAGAATAGTGACAAAATGTGACTGTTGCTAAATGCTATTTTTTCTTGTAGTGAATGAAACTCTCAATGATGGATCGATCGACTAAGAAACCGATTGGAGTCTTGTATGATGTCTTGGTAAATGTCGATCATTTAATTTTTTCGGTGGACTTTGTTGTTCTTGATTGTGAAATCGACCAAGAAATACCTATAACTCATGGGATATACTATTTTGAAACTGAGATAGCTATTGTTGATATGGAGCAAGGAGAGATGATATTCTGGTCACAAAATGTTGAAGTGTCCATTCTAGTATGTAAAATTGAGAAACAGCCAATGGAACTTCAAGTGGTGTCTTTATTTGATGTAGTAGACACGGAGATGGATGATGGTTCCCTAAAGAATCAAACTAGAAAAAACATAAAACATCGTGCCGCGATGTTAAATTAAGCACTAGATGGGAGGCAACCCATCAAGCCATAGAAGTGGTTTGTATTATTTGATTTTTTATTTTTAGAGTAGATTATGTTTATGTCATTGATCCATGAAAATTAGGTGCCCAATGAGGTTACATTTTGATGATGTTGAGTGATGGGAAGTATGATGAAATTGAGTTGGGTTTGAATTAGCAGAAAGATCAGAGGAGCATAAATTGCTCTTAGGATCCGTGATCACAGTGCTTAGGATCACGATTGAGGCACCGCGATCTCAAGGAGATGGGGTTTGCAGTCGCAATCACGCAGGTTTCACGATCGTGACCCGATGGTGACTATCATAATCATATAGTTTAGAAAATGGACTGTTCTTCCCCCAACACAATTCTATTTGCATTCTCTCTCAAAAATACCCAAGTTACAATCATCTTTGCTTGTGTGTGGGAACTCAAAAGTGAATAATTATTCCATCCTACATCTTCTTATCTAGTATGTGTTCGAAATCCTTCCTTTATGCTTATCTGTAGGCCTTAGAATTCAAGTCTTAGGAATGACCAAAAAATGGTATTTTAATATTTAATTTAAGTTGTTATTTGTCTCTGGGAATGGTTATCTGATTGTAAGAGGGATGCACATTACTTGAGTACCAAAGAATTTCTCAAAATTCAAATGAATCATTTGTCCACCCCAAGTGTACGGTGAAATGTCCTAATAATCCTTTGTGATTTATTTTCACCAATTAAAGGGCAAGTTTGAATGCTTAAATGTTGTGTTCCATGTTCATGTTAGTGTCTACTAGTATTGATCAAAAATTGATAGGAAATAAGACTTGTTTTAATTATTGATAGATTTTTTAACATACCTCAAGTATTGCGATCGCTCTCCTTAGAGTTGTGACTTCGACACCGCAATTGTGATGTCGTATTTGAAATTCTATCCCTCGCGATCGTTATATCTAAGGACATGTTTTGACTGAACTCTCAGGAGTCACGATTGCTCTCCAAATAGACCACGATCACAATAATCGTGGCCAGTTTGCTAGACTTGTCCAATTCTTTTACCTCTTATTTTAAATTTTGTCCATGCCCTATAATTATTTCCTTCATCTAAAACAAGTTAGAAAGTATGTTTTAACCAAATTTGCCTTGAGTATTAATACTCTATGTGTGGATTCTAGGTACTCAATGGCAGGTTATGACACAAACCACTTCATGGCCCCTGAATGTGAGACTATATACAATAAAGACCCCATGAGAATGAAATGACTATTTGAGAGAGGGATTTCCCTGGAGAATATGACCAAAAAGTATTCATCTTTCTATGGGAGGCTCAAGTCTATGGGGTGTACAAACTTTGCCTTCAAACCTAGCAAATCAAATAAGCACTGGATGAGGGAATTCTATGCTAACCTCAGCGTAGTAAAGACCTCAAGCCTAGTAATGATAATTAGGGGCAAAGAAGATTATTTTTGTTCTGAGTAGATTTATGTAGTTTATGTGTTGAAAAATATCGACATGCAAGCACATGAAGAAAGGATTGTGTACTAGGAGGCTAGTTGGTTGAGCACCTATATCCAGGAAGGGAGGTTCCCTGGGCTACCACTAAAAATGGTATACTCATGAGTGACTTCACGGTTGAAGCCTGTATTTAGCTATTAATTATTTATAGCTGAGTCTTTCCCAAAACTAATTTGACAAATTTCCCCATCAAATGAGTTCAAATGGTGGACTTCCTCATCGACGACATCCGATTAAATGTTGGTCGTTTTGTGCTTTCATAGCTTCAACAGTATAGAGCCAAAGGTGTCTCAATTCTCATCGTTCCCTAATTGAAGATAGAGTTATGTAGGTGGGCCTAGGTTGATGAGTACTCAGAAGATACTTGGGTGATATCGAAGAATCCCATCAACCCACTAAAGATCTGAGGTGAGGGTACACCTGGAAAGAGCTAGAAAAGAAAAATCGACTTGGGTGAGTCTACAGATGAGGACATAGAATCTTGTAGGTCATTAACAGTAGGGACAATTTAGGAGATCTCAGTTGAGATGAGGAAGATCAACGACCTTGTGTCCAAACTACCTTAGGAGATGAGAGATACTTCCACTACCCGTCTCTCCTATGTTGGTCAGTCCGATTATATGAGATATTTAGAGGACCAAAAGAAGCAGGGGGACACTATTTATAGGCTTGAGAGGTCCTACTCATCTTTAGACCTTTCACATAGGGAGCTTAAGTATTCTCATGATAAAATGAGAAAGATGGAGAAGAAGATGAATAAAATCATTACGAAGATGTGGAAGGGGGTGAAGGGCCTTTGGATGGTCCTAAAACACAAAGACAAACTTCTTTGTCCAAAAGTTGGGAGTGATGATGAGGTCCCAGCTACATGGTCAGACTTAGATGATTCTGGATATAATGCAAAGACCGAGAGCAATGACAGTCCTTGATGTGGTTACAAGGAGTACCCTTTACTCTTTTTATGCTTTCTTGATTATGCATTGAGGTCACTGTAAGCTTTTAGTTGGGAGTGATCATCTACGTATTCACTTATATTGATACCTTGGTTTGTATTATAGAGATATTTGTTTGATGTTTTAATATTGATTGGGATGATTTTTATTTTTCATTTTGTCTTATTATAATTAGGCATCCTGATGGTTCCTACATTTGATGGATTGATTAGTTGTTTCATTTTTATCTTTTATTTTTAGACATGGATTTGTTTTTATCCTGCTTTAGTATTTATGTTGGATGAACCTTTCCCTATGATAGATTGTGTGATGACATTCTTGAAGGAAAATCATTGTGTTTAGGTTTTGAGCCATAGATGCAGGCGAAAACTAAGTACCCATAGCATTAGTATTTTGGGATCACCCGTATACCTACGCTGAAGTCTGAGTATTCATATGGCTGGCCCTCAGGAGAGCCGAAATGTGAGATGATGGCTTGTTTTGGTGACATCGATAGGAAACTTTGCATGCTGTAAATAAGAAACAAATACCCCCCATCATCCAAAAAACATTTTGAAAACCAAGGGCATGGATATGAATAATTTTGTAATAATTCATTCCCTCCTTTTGTGACTCCAAAGTCCTTCATTAGAAGTATATTGAAAATACCTCCTTTGGTCTATAGTACGAAATACAATTGAGACTCTTTGAAAAGTTTGCATGTCATGTGTGTTAAGCATAGTTGTTTAACTCTCATGCGTACATGTAGCATCTAGAACTTGCCTCGTTAGTCTCTCAAAGCTAATTTTGATTATGCTTGGTTTGTGAAATGATCTTGGGCCTTTTTTTGTGAACATAAAAACCTACTCTAGCCTAAAATTCCTACCCGTACATAGCTTAGTATCCCTAGTTACCCATTTTGAGACTTTGAACCATTCATTAACAACCACATTAAAAGCCTTGAACCACTTGAATTTTATCCCTTTTTTTAACCCGACCCTGCTTGAACTTAAAAATACAATTGAAGTCCAAAAACCTAAGTTGGGGGTGGTAAGCTTGGAATAGGTGACCTTGGGCCATGGTATTGTAATCGGATGCCTAAATGATGATCAAGTGAAAAAGTGAAAAATAAAGGAATCATCAAAAGAAGGAAAAACATAGATTAAAAAAAACAAATAAGTGAGAAGAAAATGCTTTTAAAGAATTGGGTAAATCAAGGTAGTGAAATAAGGCATGTGTGAAGTTGAAAACTAATATAGTGGCCCATGGTCAAAAATTTTATAGAATAGTGTGATGTAGATGTTCAAGGAGGGTGTAGTCATTTATTCCCAAATGATATCATACCTTTCCCCAAGCCTACATTACAAACTTTAAATTTTTTTTCTAGATATCCAATCAAGTGTAGTCAATATAGTTTCGATTGAAAATAAGGGCAATTATATGGTATGATACTTATTTACATTATGAGAATCTTTATGACAGTGAGTGTCAGCACTAAAATCCCTTGTTGCATGATAGATACTTCGGTGAGTGGGATTTTTTTTTTGTGAGGAGGCATGTAGACAAATTAAGGCGGGTAAATTGTCATCATCCAAAAATGCAGCAAAGTAGTGTAATTGAGTTTCTATCATTTGATAGTCACTTCTATAGAGTTAGTGATTGTGGCTTTGTTGTTCTTTAAAGACTTTTCCATCCTTGAAAGTGTTCTTTATGTTGAGGGAAGTTGTGAGAATAGCCTTACTCATGCTTGAGAGGTACTTGTTAGTGCTAACCAAGTTAGAAATCATTGTGATCATTTGGTCGCATGATTGGGCTTATAATTGTATAACCTATTTGAATAAGAAGTAGTGTTGATTGAGGAAAACCAAAGGTTTAAGTTGGGGGTGTTGATGAGTGATAAATTTACCACTCATTGACATCCAAATTTGTGCACACTACTATGATTAAATTGTGTAAATAAAGAAAATTATCCATATAAATTCACTAATTCCCATGGTTTGTAGGTTTATAGGTAAATGGAGGAAAACAAGTGAATTAAGCTGAAAAGCAAACTAAAAGGGCAAAGTTAGTACAAAAGATGGAAAATTAGGTGGCCCTTAGGTACTGTAATCACGACGCTTAGAGTCGCGATCGCGGTCAAGCAATCAGAGGAATTAATAACCCTCAGTTATCACGAACGCAACCAAATAGTCACGGTCATGGTAACACAATCATAATCCAAAGAGCGTGATCGAGATTGAGGTATAAATAGTCCAGGGGCAGATTCATAATGTCACATAGATCCCAAGTTTCAAAAGGTCAAAACCCTTTCACTTTAGAGGATATATTTCCAACTAGAATTTAATTTTTGCGTGGAGAAAAACCCTACTACTTTAGGAAAGACAATTGTAGCTAATTTTCTAAGAGATTTGGATGTGAATTGAAATTGAATTTTGTGAATTATTCTTATTTGTTATCAATGGAATCATTGGGTGCTCACTTGGGTATATTTCATTATTCTAATATCATGAGTAGCTAAATATTTATCTTGGGTTATGTTGGAATATGGTGAAAATAAGTATGGGTGTTGATTTTTAGTCAATATTCTTTTTTAATGATGGTGGGCTTCACTAATACTTGATTGTTAAATTGGAATTTATGGGTGAAAACCTCAATTCCTCAAAATCCCACATCATCCTTAAAAGAGGGATGTGGGCATTCTTTTAGATCCCATATCATCCTTGAAAAAGGGATACGACTGACAAGTATTTTTGAAAAATAAATTAGATGTTAGCTTATTCCTTTACATTTTCTTAGAAATAAGGACGGATGGTGAATTTTCTATGTCTTGGGCATCTTCCTAGAAATAAAGATGCCAAATTGAGGTTTTGGGTTGATTTGTTTGCCACACCCATGAGGTATTCGAAAGAATACATGGGTGATTTTTTTGGTGTTTGGTTGAAACACTAACACCAAAAACCTAACCTAGCCCACCCATGTATTCATTGACTAAAATTTGATTTTGACCCGCATGTACCCATACACTATTTTCTCCTAGGAAAGCATAATCCCAAGACTATTCTCATATTGGAATTTTATCTAAAATTGTTGCTCTAAATTGGTAGTTCAAGTGAATTTTGTTTAAAAAAGCTTTCAAACCATACCCCCAAATTTGAATTATGTCTTACTTGATGTTTACATTACAGGTAAATACTTAGTAGCTTATACATAGGATTCAAATACTAGTTACACTCCTCGTGGATTCGACCACAACTCAATTTGGGTTATTATATTGACAACAATTGTCCTACACTAAAACAATGGTATAGGTGAGCGGTATCAGTCCCTAGGGTACTCGTGAATGTCCTCAAGTAGGTAGTACAAGAGACTAGTCAGGCACCCAGCCTGGTGGCAAACAAGGTTATTTGCATGTCATACTTGTTAGACCCAAGGTAGAGTATTTGGATTCTATCATTATAGGTACGATTTTAGTGTTCCATCAATAAAAAATTTCTTTAATTAATTCAAGAACGACTTATTCTTATGTATCTTATTATTGTGCACTGTGTTTATGTTTTCTTGGGATTCTATTTTTTTGTCGTTATGTGTATCTACTCCCAAGGGTGATTTTTAGTAGTGGATTAGGTTTATAGGTAATATGTTGTGACTATTTTAGACTTTGATACTCAAGATAATCTTATTGTATTATATATGGTGGATTTTGATGTGATTTAGGGCATGGAATGGTTATCCCTCTATCATCCGGTCTTTGTTTATTTTGCCTAGACCATTACCTTAGTTATGCCTTGCATACCCACGGTTTTGTGGTAGGGATTTATTAGCCATGAGCCAATGGATATTATTTCTTATATTTGGGCTATTATATCGAAGGGTTGCGAGTCTTATCTCGCTTATATTTGTGATGCTATTAGAGAGAGTCCCTCACCTGTCCCTATTACTATAGTCCATGAGTATCCTAATTTTTTCCTAGTAATTTACCTGGTCTTCCTCATGAGAGTTATATTGAGTTTATTATTAATATTGAGTTGGGAACCTGACCTATTTCTATTGCAACTTACCATATGGATCCTATCCAGTTTAAGAAGCTGAATTCTCAACTTTAGGATCTTCTAGGTAAGGGTTTCATTAGATCTAATGTATTTCCTTAGGGTGCTCATATTTTTTTCATGAAGAAGAAAAATGGTTCTTTGCTATGTGTATTAACTACAAATAGTTTAATAAGGTGATGACGAAGAATAGGTATCCTATCCCTCACATTACTAATTTATTTGACCAGCTTCATGGAGCAACAGTGTTTTCTAAGATTGACTTGAGGTTCGGTTACAATTAGTTAAGGATTTGGCTAAGGACATCCTAAAGACAACCCTAAGGACTTGATATAGTCAGTATGAGTTCTTGGTGTTGTTTTTATTTTTTTGGTTGGGAAATTCCCCAACAACGTTCATGGATATAATGAATCGCGTGTTCAAGCCTTATTTGGATTCCATCATGATTGTGCTCATCGACAACATCCTTGTGTATTTGAGGAGTAGGGAGGAGCACATGCAATATTTGAGGATTGTGCTCTTGAAATTTATAGATCATAGGATTTTTTCTAAATTCTAAAAATTATGAGTTCTATCTTGAGTTGGTGACATTCCTAGGACATGTGTTGTCTAAGTAGGGATTATGATGAACCCAATGAAGATTGAGGTTATTCGTGATTAGACAAGACCTACATCTCTATCTGAGGTTCACAATTTTATTGTTTTGCCTAGTTAGTATAGGTGGTTTATTGAAGGTCTTGGTATTATTTCAGTACCGATGACTAGAATAATTTGGAAGAAGCTTCCTTTCAAGTGGTCCGAGGTGTGTTAGTCAAGCTTTTGGAAGCTTAAGGGATTTCTCACTTCAACTCCTATATTGGCTCTACCTATTAAGGGTGAGGGATTCATTATATATATGGGGAGTTGAAACACCAAGGATATTTGAGATTTGTAGGCATCTTACTCATGAATACAAAACTGCACTCCCTAGTAAGTGTTATCATCGTAGTGTCACCCAAATTTGACTTATTGATCACCACATCCTTCAAGTACATAGCATACTGAGGCATTTCCTACAAAATGTCTAACAAGGAAAGGTTAATGTGAAGCTCTCTCAACGTGTAAAGAACTTCTTGAAATATGCATCTCTTTTAGCCTTTTTAAGCCTTGAGGGAACAGTTTATTGTTCTCTTTGGTGTATGCTTAGCTTTGTTTCCTTTTGGGTAGTCAGACATCACTAAATGTTTAGCTTCTATGACTGCCATTTGCCTTTTATCAATTTTCTGTGGGACCAACTCTATTTGTACCTTTTGATTTTCATTTGGCGGTCTATCAATCAGGACTCTACCAATCCTAAAGGTTATTGCCATTACTTTCTTTGTATTTTCTATATCACTAGGCAAACCCCCTTGGTTTTGGGTTTTGTGCCCTAACCAACTGCACCAATTGTGTTTCCAAATTATTCTAAGCTAGTTTTACATCTACAATTATTTTTTCTTGGTTGTCCAGGATATTTCTCAACGCCTCTTCTATATTATTTCCCTGAGTATTATTCTGAATACTCTGCTGCTACTGAAACTGCCAAGTTTTATCCTGATTATTGCCCCATGAGTAATTTGGTTGACTCTGTCAGTTGTGATTATAGGCATTATAATATTTTCGGTTCCCTTTCAGTGCATTGCCCATAAAATTCATTGACTCTGGATTTTCTCCGCATAATTTTGTCAAGTGAACTCTATCTCTATAAATTTCACACTATTTTGAGCCTACTGAATGGCATTCACATGGGGCTCAGGTTGATTCTCACTCAATTTGCTGAACTGTGTCATTATTTGGTTCTAAAAGCAGGCTAACTATACAGCCAATACTATGATGCTATCCACCTCAATCATACTTGCACGCTTCTTCACTCTAATTCTAGAAATATTATTCTTCCATTTAGGATTACCTTGTGCAATTTGATGTTGAAGAGTATATAGATCGTCATAAGTTTTCTCCAAAAAGTGAATGCCTACATTTGAATCTAGAAAAATTTTTCTATTATGGTCAAGAGATTCAACAAAAGTTTGAGCTAATATCTCTTCGGTCTCTTGGTTATGAGGACAATCCCTTAGAAGAGACTTGAATCTCTCCATACATGACTGATGTTCCTATTTGGATTTTGTTCAAAAATCAGGATCACACTCCTTAACCTTAAAGATTTGCTAGAAGGAAATAATCGGATAAGGAATATTTTATCTAAGTCATCCCAAGTTGTGATTGAATTTGAAGGTTCTACCTCCAATCATTTCTTAACTCTCAAAAATACTGAGAAAGGGATAAAAGTGAGCCTCACATAACTTGTGGAGACTTCAGTGGGAATGAAAGTATCACAGATCTCCAAGAAATTCTATATGTGAACCTATGGATCCTCTTGTGACAATCATGTGAAATGACCATTGTTGTGCAATAATTGCACCATGTTATGATTTAGCTCAAATCTACCCAAATTTTCAATCTACGAATGATAGAGTTAACATTAGTTGTGAGTAGTATTTCTATTTGACGCACTATCTTGTGGGCTTGTTGTTCATCAGCCATTATTGCAGAAATGGCTTCACACTATTAAACTTGTGGGATGGGATAGTGAAGCAGTACTTTTCTCCTCAATTAATGCAAGTGTAGCTCAGGTTTAGGATATGGTTTGACCAAATCCCTTTCCCTTGCCATATTACTTGAGATTTAGACTTGTACCTTTAAATTCAGTAGCTCAAACCATGCCGCCAACACTTATAAAAAAATATAGTAAAATTAAGAATCAAAAGGTTGCCAATTTTCAGGTCCCCGACAACGATGCAAACAATGTATTGTGTCCTACCACACATTTAAGTTTAGATGGTCGAGCAAGAAATACATTGCCCTTTTGAGCCAAATATCGATCATATAAGGATTTGGTATTTAGCTTGAAATCAAATTCTAGCATTACTAATGAGATTAATTAAGAATGAGTTTGAAATATGAGTATGATCTTTTTAATTATAATAAGTTACAAAAAGTAACAACGGTATGAAATTTTGATTGTAAATAATAAATGGAGAGCTTCCAAGGTTGAGGACTTGCTTCACATTCATACATAGCTATGGTCTTTAGCTGGTGTTGGTGTTTATTATGATTTTTGATTTATGAGGTTGATATTATAACTTGTTAATGGGCATCCGCTAAGACATCTACCCAAATTAATAACACAACTACATCGTTGATCAGGGATGCGGGTATTTAATTTAAATGCATTCAGTTATCTTCCCATTTTATTAACCAAGTGGGGCGTTCAGGTTTATGCCTATTCTAGCTACAAATCATCCTTTAAGTAATAGTATCTAACAATTGCATACATGATCCTCACTCCTTACATTCCTAATTTGTCCCTTCACTCCTATGCCAAATTTGTTTTGGAACATAGATTTATCCTAAACTTTATGATGCTTTAGAATTGTAAAACAAGAATGCAAAAACAATCACATATAAACATATAAACCAACAATTAAACCTTAATTACACATTCATGTTGGTATACTCAGCCCTAGAATGAGGGTGTTTTTCAACTCATGTATTACAAATAATAGTATAATGGAATCCATAAATAAAACTATAAGAAAAACTAAAGAGAAGAAGAAAGAACCCTAGTGTAGAGCCATTGAATGACTTCTTTTCTCTCTAATCTTGCGCTATTTAAAAGTTTGTTGTAATTGTTAATAATTAATCCTTTTATATTGTTTCAGGTCATCCATGGACACCCCAACATAAATTTTGTGCATATACAACATTGCCCCTTACTTAAAAGACATAAAAATTAATTTTTAGACGTCCTAGGAGAGGCATTGCCAAAGGCAGGCATTGGAAGGGGGATGTGGAACCCACCAAAATCAAGAGTGAGGTAGTATGGGGTATCTCTATAGGGGGAACATATAACAACCCAACCATTGATTTAGGGTCTGGGTGTAAGGCACCTCCACAAAGGTTCAATTTCACTTCTATTTTTCTCCTATTTGGTCGTCTGTTTTCTCCTTGTTTCCCTTCTTCTTATGACTTGTTTTTAGTCTTCAATAATAGTATAAAGAACCTTCAATGGTATACTAAAACATCATAGAATCATAATTAGTTCATAAAACATATTGAACTCATCAAAGTACACTAGAACCAAGCACAACTCAAGCTAGCACAACTAGTTATCACATCTAAGCTCTATTTGATCATTTTGACTCTTAACATTTTTTAGATTCATCATAAACACTCTCAATTTGTTATTGAACAGATAAATATAGTATTACACTCTTAATAACTCATTATTCACATCAAGAAGATTTAAAAACTAAGTTAAACACACGTAGATAATGACACGTAGGTGTATAGATAAGCCTAAGATCAATGGTACCGTTCTTAGTATGATATAATGGTTACTTTGTACTATATTGGAAATCTATCCTAGGATCCACCTCTGATTTTCACTTATTTTGTATTTTTGTCTCACGATCTTTAGTATGACCTCATTTTTTCTAGGTATGATCATGAAATCTCATCATCTGAGCACCAAGGCACTAAATATCTGAAACACTCACTTCTTGATTTACTTACCTTGCTAAAAAGGTAAGATTGTGACATCAAAGTACAATCATAGAAAGCCTTAGTATTATCAACTACTAAATATTTCTTTCCAATTATCATCCCATGACAACCATGATATGACTATGGTCAGATCCCATGATTGTGAAATGTTCTCGCCCGATGCCTTTCAGTCTAAATACATTCACTTTCCCTCTCCAAACATACTTTATTTCAAATACCCTAAAGCATCTCATATCTATAAAAAAATACCTTTATTCATGCAAGTTTCAATAATTTTAAGTATTAAAAGTTCCATAAGTCCACGACATATTAGATTTCTTTTAGTAGTGCTATAAGACCTAAGTTTCAAGCAAAAGATTGAGGAGATAAAAATTCAAGTCACATATCAAAGATTGTTCACACCACCAATATACCAACCAAGTATTAGGTCATACGTTTGTTGAAGTTGTTGACCAAAACATAAAAGTTTTGATAGATTTAGCTGCATGTGGTCAAGCTATAGAGAAAACTTATGATGAGATATATACTATCCTAAATCAAATTGCACAAGGTAATCCAAAATAGAAGGTGAAATTCAAGAGGGGTGAATTGAAATATTTTTCTGAGTCGACTGATAAGCCTTGATAATCAACTCACCTACAGGCTAGTATACTTAATAAGTATGAATTAAACCAAAAGCGTAAACCAAAGAGTAAGGAAGAATACAACATTAGTGTGGTTCCTAGTCCATCCCTTTGTGTTTCAACGGTTTTATTTTGATCTTTAAAATTGAGAAAAGAGTAACAATATTCAGTTCTTGTGACACATCCTCGATTGGTATAAATGCTAAATAGACTCGATCTTTTTCTTTTTGTAACTATTGTAAACAAAAAATTACAAAGGTTTGTGAATAGATGAAACAAAAGGATGGTTTCCTATGAAGTTTAATACTGATTGTTTTGTCTTTAGCATCTTTAAAAAGTTTTCAACTTCTTGCTATATCCTTTCCCTAAAAGTAAAACCCATGTGATTTTTTTTCAATCAAGGATTTGTATAGATTTATTTATTAATGACTCACATCCTTTGTCACGTCCATATCAGATATGTCTGTTCACCTAATATGATCTTGCTTTATTTTATATTGACTCACATTCATACACGTCCACATAAGGTATGTCCATGTAGAGGATATGATCTTTTATCCTTCCTTATCTTCATGCAAAATCTTCTTTCCATGATAGCTGCTTTGTGATTATTATAAATACCATTGACTCCCTTAATTTATGGATCTTCTCAGATTTTCTTCATGATGTTCTTTCCAATTAAAGATCCAAGATTTGCCATCTATGAATTTTCTACCTTGATTGCAACCGAAGTGTATCATGTATATTTTCTTTTTTAGTTTGTCATTAGTTAAACATATTATACTAATATTGGAGGCTAACAATCTCCCCCTTTTGATAATGACAAATAATAAACAATATTTGACTTCCTTGTTTGTAGAATCGGTTGCCTCCCCCTTGCTTACTGATTCTTTCTATCATCATCAGTTGACATCCTTGTGTGTATAGTCACTTGGCTCCCCCTTACTTAGAGACCATTTTGAATATGATTTTTGTGTACCTTCTTCTCCTTTGACATAATCAGAAAGTACAAGGCAAATAAAACAAAAAGAAATAGATAGATAGTATAAACTAAGAGAATGAAAGACACATGCCCCCTTTCAACGAGCAGTCAGGAAAATCATCATTTTCTAAAAAAATAGGTCAGGACGCTGTGAATATTGTGATAAAGGAATTCATAGGACTTCTCAATGTTCTTGGAAAATTTGTAGTTGGAGTTTTGGACATACATGGCAAGTTCGTTGTTGGAGGAGTTAGCATCAGATTTGATGGGCTCAACATTAGAAGTAATTAGTTGAAAATCTTGACATCTTCCTTTTTGAAGCCATTGATCGTGTGCCTTTCCCACATAGGTGCTAGTGTCCATACTCAGCTATTGCAACCTGTTAGTAAACTCTTTATGACTCAGCAACACTTTCTCGATTAACTTTAGGCGGTCTTTTATTTCATCAATTTCCTTCATCACTAGAAACCCAGGGTGAGATACACTTTTACTAACCTTAGCTAAATCAGTCTTTGCCTTTGTAGACTCCTTTTTTTAACCATTCAGTGTCAACCAGTATATATCCCATGCTGGCAAAATTTTGGAGTCGTACGTCACAAAGACTTCTACTATAAGAAACCCAAAGACTTTAGTAGAGTAGTGAAGGAGAATTCGAGTAATCAAAAATCCGTACGGTAAACTAGGTATGGCATGGGCAATGCAGGAATGTAAAAACATAGGATTTTTTCATGGAAACACAGGAAGGGACAATAAACCATAAGTGTAGGTTAATTAATACGTGCAGGCTAATTGACTCATGACCACTGGGGCAAT
Organism: Capsicum pubescens; assembly: GCA_030864215.1. NCBI lineage: Eukaryota > Viridiplantae > Streptophyta > Magnoliopsida > Solanales > Solanaceae > Capsicum > Capsicum pubescens. The sequence continues at coordinate 213,667,456 of CM061548.1, forward strand.
ACTATCATGAAGAATAACTTAAAACAAGGAGACAAATGAGGCACACAAGATAAATTCATTCATATTTAAAAAATATTAATACTAGTATAATCATACTAAAATTATGAATACAACATATTGAATTTAAGGGCCAACACAAGAAGTAAAATATGAAACTGACACTGGATTGGTTTGGGGACAAGGAAAATAAGACTTAAGAAAAGGGAGATTTCTGGGAAAAGGACTTAAACAACATCTCCATTCTTTTATTTTTAGCATTGTAAGCACCCAACAACTATTTGGTGAGAACCATTACATCAACATTCAGTTCTTGAACTTCACCAGTCAGTTCTACAACTTTTGCAAGGAGTGTTACATTTTCATCTGCAAGTTCAACTGTGGCATCTGGTCCATCAGAGGAAAACTTTTGATTTTTGCAACTCCAGGTTCACTATTTCAGCATCTTTGGCAGCCAACTTGATTCTTAATTCCTCTATTTCCTTTCCCAAACTAACTTGAATAGCTAGCAACTCGGACCCTTGAGACACAAATCCTAATTTTTCTTCTATGCATTTATTCTCCACAAGAGTTGTTGGGATGATAATATGTTTGGCTATCCAAGGTGTTTCCTTAGTTCTGCACACACACTATAATGTTTGAGCACCTTGTTCAAGAGATATCCATATGGCATCCCGTGTTTTCTTATTTTTCATGAATCACTTTATGCATATGCTCTATTATTAGAGAAAGAAGGCTTATCAATTCAAACTTTCTCAAGGATTCAATCAAGAACAAGTCAACACTAGAAGAAATTGTTCCTTTTTTTAGACCTTGCAATAGGACCACATTGAATAACTCAAATTCCAATTGATAATCACTTTTTAGAGAAAAAAAATTCACTATAGTTGTTCTTATCCTTTCTACCTTTGATGCCTTAATAATGAATTCAGTAGTACGATGTTGATTTACTATAGTTCTTACTTCTATAATATGCACATCTAGGATCCTTCTAAGTACGTCTTTATTCAGCTTAAGAACCTTTTCTTGCACTTGTGCAGTCAAACTTAACCTATCATCCGAGTATTATATGGAGTAGTGGAATTCTCGTACATTACCTTCAAAGACAGTAGGAGTTGGTTCGTTAAGTATATGCAACCAACCTTAATGCCTCATATATTTTATTAGTTCTACCATCACTAGATTTTCATAAATTTTTGTGTCAAACACTCTCCTTGAAAAAACTTTATGCATTGCTAGGTTTCCAACCCTTCTTTCTCAGTACATATCCTTCTTTTAATCATTATTTTTCTTCTTGTTGGCGCACTACTTGGCTTTCCTTATTTATCATTTTTTCTCTTCTTGGGATGAAGTGCCTAAGAGTCTTTTCTTTCTTAACAGCTTTGTGTTTCTATCTTATTCCAGTAGAGCTACTATTCTTTAACTTAGAGGACCTTGTCCTTTAATCATCCTCAACTTCTGATCTTTTATGTTTAGTAGCTACCTCAACTATGGAATTTGTGTTTTCCTCTTTTGTAGCCTCCATAACTTCCACATTTTCATCCTCCTTTGCCACAATAGTTTTTTTCAACCATCTTCTTTTTATGGTTGAATCTTTGTTGGACTTCATGGAATCTTCCATCGTCTTCCTTTCTGAACCTCTTGTAGAATAGGTTCTATTCACTTTCACCTTAGAGGCTATCATTTTCTCCTTCCGTCTACTTCTCTTTAGTTTCTTTATAGTCCATCTAAGAGGCTCTTCATCCTCATCCTCCTCATTTTCCTCTTTTGTAGGTAGCAATATGTATTTTCCCCTATTTACTTCTTTATTAACACCTACTTCCTATTCCACTTCATCAACTAAGCTTTCATTAGTGTCATATGTAACTAGGAGTGAATTTTCAGCTACCCAATTCTTATTTGAGGAAAGATTGACCCTTTGCACCAAAAAATTTTCACCAAAGTACTGATCAAATGTAGGGTTTGAATCCGAGGGAATAGGAGATCTAGGTGGTTGAAGTGTTTTAGAGGATTTCACTTTTTCAGATTTTTAAAATGACCCAGTGAATTGGAAATTTTTTATGGTTTTGAATTCCTTGAAGAAAAGGGAATTTTAGGTTGAGAAGTCTCTTGGTCTATTTGTAACCCAAACCTTTGATATGGATTATCTATCATGATTGGTTGAGCATAAACTTCTAAGGTTAGTAAGGGTTAAATGAGACTGACTCGATTGTGGGTTTTGGATATTCTAAGGATTATTTAGCTAGAATAAATGACTCAATTTGTTGTTGGGGGATAGAGGTTATTTTTTCTATGGTTTCAAACTCAAAAAAATTATGATGTTAAACTTGAGTATGTCCAATTTGACTCTCTCGAGTTTTATTTACTTTCGTATCATTTGTTAGGTTTGAGGGAGTAGTGATGTCCTCTATTATGATTTTGTAAAGACAGTCAGAGTAAGGGAGTTTGGCATAGAGAGGTATTGAAGATTTGGGAAGACGATTCAGACAAGGTTAAGAATAGAAGACAAGAAGGTTTGATTTAGAAATTTTTAGACTTGATCAATGTCATTAAAACAAGTTCCTTTTGATTCGACATCTCTAGTCAAAAAAAATGTGACACCTTGTTTTGCACAAAAATTGACATTTTCAGAGGAGAAAACATGTATGTCCTTTTCAAACAGAATTTTATGATTATATTGAGCTTTATGTATGGGTACTAACCTAAGCAATGGGACAAGGTTTCTTCCCCTTTTAACTGAATTTTTTACATGTGATGGCCTTAGCTATTCTCTTCTTAATCTATTCTTATACATATATACCTAAAAAGGTATGGAGCTGTGTTAGATAAACAAAAACTTATTCTACCAAGGATACCTACCTTCTTAGCATAGTCAATTCTTAGAGTTGCACTTATTCATATGTCCAGTCGAGTCGGCTTGATCAATCCATGATCTGGCCTTTTGATGAAACTTACTCCTTTAAGATGAGACATCTAAGGACCAGGTCTCTTTAAATTAATTGTTTCAAGATATGATAGTACCACCTTGGAGTTCCTTAAGAGAGAGAACATAGGTGGATCTTCAAAGATTAAGCCTTGAACACCCACTTTAAATTAACATTCTTAATTTTAGTCCCTTTTCTCCAACCAGGAACCATGATCACTTGATTGATTTTGGAACCCACATGAGTGTGAGTTCCCAGTAAGAAGACAATGGTTTTAACAAAACCTTCTTGGTCCATCTAGATATAGAATTCTTCTTCACCTTATTCAAGTACTTAAATCTAGTTGGTTGTGTATTCTTCTCACAAGCATATCTGAATTTGATCATTCCTTTAATTTCCCAGCTTTGACAGTTGTCTTTAGAGTGGTCATTTTTTCTTACAATGATTGTCCATAGATTTGAAATCCTTCTTTCTACCACCATTGACAGTCTCTTCTGGCCACCCAGAAGATTAGGATTCTCATTGATAGCCTAGCTCTTTGTCAGCATTAACACCTTGAATAATCATATTAGAGAGAATTAGTGAAGATGCTATCTAGTTAGGGGACTTGTTAAGCTCTTCTCTTAGATGGACCAGTTTCCTTTATAACTTTTCATTCTTGTGAAGTACAGACATAATGTGTCTTTGGGAATCCCTCAATCATTCCCCAAGATCAACTTGAAGCCTTGAAGTTTTTCTTCTGTTTTTCATCATCATCATTTATTTTCTTTAGGTTTCCCATTAAACACTAATTTTTAAATTTTATTTTTTTGAACAACTTTTTAGTTTCAGAAATTTGGAAAGTTAAAGCAATCAACTCATGATCTTGATTCTCTACGTTCTCTTATAGAACATTATTTTCAGCAGTTAGTTCACACATTGAGTCTATCAAAACACTAGCAAGCTTCTTTATCTTCTTAGCAGAATGATTATCTAGATTTTCTTTAATATCAAAGAGTGTTACCTCCTTTTCCTTTTCATTTTCTATGTTTGCCAAGAAAGCGAATAAGGAATTATAGACAACTGGACCTATTTCACTAATAGTGTAAACCACCTCTAGTCTTCTCATCTTCATCGAGATTATTTGAAGAGTCTCCCCATACTACCATATCTTGCATTACCACATACTCATTTGCTACTCTCCTTCTTGAATTTTTAGGATGTTGATTATTCTTTTGCATTTTGCAATTTTTCTTGAATGCTTTAGAGTAACCATCTATATGAAAACATAAAATAATACCATCTTTTTTACTTATCTGACCCCTCATTTATATAGCTCTAATAATTTTTGATGCCAAAAGTGTAACATCTATGCTTTCTTCACCTGGATTGGATTCTAAAGCCTTCAAGGTCAAAAATCTTTTCTTTTTTGCTTTCTTTCATTCTACGTCTGGATTGGTTATAGCCTCCATGATAACTTGAAAAACTCTAGGTATGAACCTTTTAGAGTGAAACTACTCTGATACCATTGTTAGAATCCATAGGGGTTGCATCACTCGGTGAGGGACCAGGTCTCACAAAGTCAGTCTCAATCGATAGTGTAGTAAATAAATTAGAAGGTTCTAGAAATTTGAAGGCAATACAAGAATGGAAAAACATACGATTTTTAAATGGAAACCCAGGAAGGGAAAAACCACTGCATTCCAATCCAAGAACCAAAAGGTCCCGTATAACCAACCTCTTGATTATACATTCGACTATGAACCTAACTCTAGGTTCCTTTCACTTGTAACAACTCTATTATAAGCTCTTGGTCACTCTACCAAGGACACTCTCTCTACCGATTATATATAATAATCAACAAGCTTAGGTAACTCTTCCTAAGCAGCTCTATCAATAAGAATACTACTCTTATAACATGAGTAGTTTGTTAACAAATCAAATCTCACTCAAGAACAATTTCTCTTTAAGCTCACATAAACAACTAAGAACTTGATCAGTGTTGAAATGGGGTTTTTGCTTCCTCTTTTTCACTTTTTAGAATTGGTAAAAACTATTTTATAATGAAGTGTCTCTTCCCTTTTATACCTGAGTGATGATTAGGGCTGAAAGATAATTGGACTAGCTATCCAAGTCAGTAGAAAATAGCACCTTCAAGTTTTTTACACAAGAGAAAAAAATTATGCACATGACGCATGCCATCAATACTATACCTTGCATGTCCAGGGACCTGGCCCCTTATAGTTCAGTTGCTCATCATCAAAACTACATATAGCACAAGGGTAAAAGGGAAAGTGAAATAGTGGGAAAATGAGTTAATTTGGATAGAGGCGACATATGAAGAAAAAAGGGTGCGGACTTCTCAGGAAGAGAAAAAGAAAAAGTAAAAAATTTAATACACATAGAGAAAAAGAGGTGGTAAAGGTGAGAAAAAGGTTATATCAAGGGTAATGATTGACAATGTATAAGAGTCAGAAAAGAAAACATTTTGAAAATCTTTCAAAAATATTTTCAGACAAAAGTTTGGAAATATACAAAAATGTGCAATTAGATATCATTAATGCATCTAATACTAGGATTTTTTAAGGAAAACAAAATCTTTCATCTTGAAAGGGTTTAGTAAAAGTATAAACAAGTTGATTTTTAGAATAAAATTTTTTTAATGTGAAATCTCTATTTTTGACATGATCATTAATAAAATTATTCTTAATATCATATGTTTTTCTTTGGAATGATGCACATTGTATTTGGATAGAGTAATTGCACTAGTATTATCAGACATGATGGGTATAGATTCAAATGATAAATAAAAATTAAGTAATTGATGCATAATCCATAAAATCTAAATATCTTAATTTCCAAAGGCTATGTATTCAACTTTGAGGTTGAAAATGCAACTGAAGTTTATTTCTTGCTACACCATGAAGCTAAGGTATCACCAATAATTTGGTAGGTTCCACTAGTACTTTTTTAATCATTTTGTCTCCTGTAAAGCTAGTATCAAAATAACCAATTAAATAAATATTTGAAGAGTGGGGGTACCATATTCTAATATCCTAGGTCCCAATGAGATAGCGTTTGATTTATTTGACATAATTTAGTAGGACTCCATAGGAACCGACTGAAACCTTTCACATTTGTAAACACTAAACATAATGTCTGGTCAACTCGCGGTCAAGTAGAGTAGACATCTAATCATTCCTCTGTATGTGTTTTCATCGACATACTTCCTAGATGTATTTGACTTGAGATTTGTTGAGGGGCTCATGGGAGTTTCGAGGGCTTTTTCTTTTTCCATTTCAATTTTTTTAATAAGATCATTGTGTATTTGGTTTGACTGATGAATGTAACTTTAGGGGTTTGCTTGATTTGAATTCCCCAGAAGAATGTGAGTCGCCCCATGAGACTTATTTAAAATTGTCCCTTTATAAGATTTGAAAAATTCTCGCACAGAGATGTTTTATATCTACCAAAGATAAATATCATCCATATAAATTGGTAAAATAAGCAAACTAGAGTCCTACTTTTGAGTAAAAGGAGTAGTGTCTATTTTTCCTCAATGAAAGTTTTTATTTAAAAGAAAAGTACTCAATCTCTCATACCAAGCTTTTGGAGCTTCTTTGAGACCATAGAGTGCTTTAGAGGGTTTGAAAACATGGTTTGGGTATGGAAGATTTCAAATCTCGGATATTGTTTTCAAAAACCTTCTTCATCACTAAAACTATTTAGAAAACCACTCTTAACATCCATTTGATATAATTTGAAATGTTTAAAAGCAGTGAATACTAAAAAAATTCAATTGATTCAAACATTTCAACAAGAGAAAAGGTTTCATCATAATAAATACATTCTTGATGAGAGTAGCATTGAGCTACCAACCTGGCCTTATTATTGATAACCTTACCTTCTTCATTTACTTTATTTCTGTAAACCCATCTGGTTCCAACAACTAAGCTATTTTTAGCTCATTCCACTAGATCCCAAACTTGATTTTGTTAAAACTAATCTATTTCTTCTATCATAGCTTTCAATCATGATTCATGTTTGAGGGGCTCATAACCTTTTTAGGTTTAATTTGAGACACAAGTGCTACTGAAACTTGTTTTCATAGGAAAGCTCTTGCTTCCAATTGATTATTTTGATTTACAAGGATAAACTCATTTGAAAATCTTGAACTAAACCTCCATTCTATTTGAACATTTGTTTTTGATGATTCTGCAATAGGTGTTAACTCTGATTGAGCCATAGTCAACTCAGAGTCAACTGGCTCAAGTTCTATCTCAGGATCAACTTTCTACTGAGCGTCATTTACCTATTCGTCATCAAAACTCAAGTTTACAAAAGTGGGATTAGATTTATCAAATATGCTATTCATACATTCTTTGGCATATAATGTTCGTTTGTTATAAGCTTTACAGGCACTGCTAGTGGAAGAGTAACAAAGAAAAATACTAGCATCACTTCGTAGATCAAACTTTCCCAAATAATTAGTACCATTATTGTTGATGAAGTATTTACTTACAAAAAGATAAAAGAAGTTGATGTTAGGCTTCATTTCTCTCCATAGTTCATAAGGTGTCTTCTTAAGAATCATTTTTATGAGACACCTATTAAGAATGTGACATGCTGTGATTACCGTCTTTTCTCAGAAGTGATTAGGTAAGTTTTTTCTTAAGAGCATAGTTCATGCAGTCTCTAGGAGGGATTTATTATTTCATTCAACCTCATAATTTATTGAGGGGATAGAGGAGAAGAGAAAATCTAAGACTAACCATTTTGATCACAATAATTCTCAAAATTTTTTTTGTCAAATTCTCCTCCATGATCGCTATGAACATAAGTAATAATATACCCTAATTCTCTTTCTACTTCTTTATACAAAAGATCTAAAACTTAGTGAATTCTTCATGGTTATGAGTATGAATCCTTACCTAGGTAAAACAATAGTAATCATCAACTATAACAAATACATATATTTTTCCATCAATGCTTTCAGTCTTAGTGGGGCCAAATAGATCCATGCAGATTATTTGAAGGGGTTTGGTAGTACTGACAATGTCTTTGACTTTAAAAGACGTTCGAGTCTGTTTACCAAGTTGAAAAGCATCATAGATGTGATCCTTTTCAAACTTCATCTTTGGCAGAGTATTCACCAATTCATGTCTAGAGAATTTTTCAATGGCATGCATGCTGGCATGGCCAAGTTTTCTCTGCCACAACTAGGTGTCACTAGTTTAATCACTGAGATGTGTCAAAGTAGAAAAATCAAGATTACTTAGAACTTAAAATTTGGTGTGGTTACATAGTCTGTTGGCATATAAGGGATTCTAATCGAATCTTGAGGTCTTGGCGGAGACATAAAAAATTTAAAGTCTACTGCTATTATCTAGTGCATTAGAATCACGAGACAAGGGTCGTGATTGCAATACCCTTTGTAGGCCTCAAGTTTTGTGATCATGATTTCTTATCGTTATCGTAAATCACTAATGTAACCCTAATATACTGCAATCATGAAGTTCAGGTTGTGATCACGGGAACCGAGTACCTCAAACAGGTATAAATAAGACATCTTAGCCTAATTTTGTTAATTTTTCACCCAATATCTTGAGAATAAAATAGTAATTAGAGAGATAAATTAAATTTGAAGCTTTTGGATGTTTTGGGAAGCTTGATTAATGCTTATTTCTTGATTATCCTTCTAATTTTGAGGTAAGATTCCTCTAGATTCATGGTTGATTTTTTTATTTCTTGACCAAAAGTTCCAAAAGGTTGGGGGATTGATTTTATCCCTCAATTAACTCATAATTTACCTATTTTGGAGGTTAGCGATTCCTTAAGCATGAGGAAACATTGGATTGGCTTCGGAAAAGTGATTTTTTCGTAAATGAGACCCATGTGGGATTTTGGGTGATATTTTTACCCAAAGCATAATAGTGATATATGGGTATCAATAATCTTGTATTTATGAGAAGAATGTGGTTTTGATAGCTTGGTATCTTATGAATGTTTCTCTAAAGGGAAAAACGGTGATTTAGCGGTTCATTGAGCTTTCTTCAACGCTGAGGCAGGCTAGGTTTTCTCTCTTGTTAGATTAAGCTAGTTCATAGTATTTTTATGATATTGCATTAGATTCCGTATGGGTTTTAGGTGTTGATATGATTAATTATAATGCTTGGGTTTGTTGCATCATTTAGGCTATTCAGTAATCGTAATTTAGGCATATTTCACTTAGTTTCTCATATTTTAGGTGAATTTACTATTTTAGGTATAAATAAAGATTGTTTAACATCTAAATATGGATTTCGATACCTTAAGTCTAGTTCAGGTAAAAATTACCTAAAATGTAACTTTGGGAATTAGAAGTGGGATGTAACTATATCATCATTGCATAATATGCACATCCGTTCATGTCAAGCTATTGATTATAATTATTAGTTCGAGTACGGATGTGCATATTATGCAATGATGATATAGTCATTATGATATGGTGATATCGGGTGTGAGATTGAAAATAACAATTTGGCTAAGTCTGAAAATCACAAAATGGTTATGATATGGTATGATATAAATGGATTATAATGAAATAATGATTAGTTGATAGGTGTTGATTAATTGACAAATGATGAGTATAGATAAGAGATGACTATAGTGTGTCATGACTTGTATGAATTTCCAATTGGATTATAAAAGTAGATGAATATCGATGGTGGGATATGTTATCTTGGTTGTACCTTCCAAGCTTATGGGGCTTGCGATGGGTTATTCACTTTTCCTCGCCAATTGGTGTGTTGGAACTAATTTTTTTATCATGATTACATATGTTGATTCTTTATGTTACAATATGCTATTATTCTAATTTATTTATTTATTTATGCACAACAATGTTGGAGTTGATTTAGGTTTGTTTCTATATCTTGACATAATTACGTTATTTGCCTTTTATCATTTTTATATCATTATTTAGCTCAGTCGAACGATGATGCCTACTAAGTACCCTTTGTTATGGTACTCATTCTACACTTTTGTACCATTTTGGTGCAAATCTATGTAGTAGTTTTCATCGTTGATCGACATTCATGCTATTTTGATATGCGAAGATAGGGTGAGCGCTTGGAGTCGGAGTCACCTATTTCCTTCTATCTTACATATGTCTAGTCTTTAGTTTCTAAATAGGTTATATTGTCAATTCAAGATACTTGGATTGTATTTGTAGTTGCGTTTGTACTGGATCTACCAAGTCGAGAGATGATAGTTATTTAATGACTACCTTCTAATTTTTTCTATTGCCTTACTTCCTCTAAGTTAAAACATTGTGTTTATCTTTTACTTATGATTTGGCTTACCTACTAGCATAATATAGTAGGTTCCATCATTACCCATAAATTGGGTCATGTCAAATTAGTATCAGAGCCTAGGCTACACTGATATTGTTTGTATAAGAGAAGGTCTAGTAGAGTCCCATGCATCAAAATGATGATGCTTGTTTCCTATATTCAGGAGGATATGGAATAATATTAGGAGTTCATCATTTCTTTCATTTATATCGTGCTAGGAGTCTGAGTTGTTTTATAAAAAAATCCATTGATTTCACTCTCTTGCAGATGGACAAGACATGTGCTACCACTACATACGATGATGTTCCTGAGACTAATCCTAGGGTTCCTACTCCTATTAATCGATGACCTATAGGTTGTGGATAGCCTAGAAATATGTCCCCAACTAGGGGCTGGGATAGGGGTCCTTTACCAGACCCTATTCCCGCTCAAGAGCTAAAGATTCTTCCGCCCCATCCAGTATTGATCCAGGGACCAGCCCAGGATCCATAAGGTTTATTTCCTTTTTAGTTCTTAGAGATGCATTAGTTAAGCTCTTAGGGATAGTTGGTGGTGCATCGTCTGACAGTGCACAATCTAATAATTAGAGTGGTACTGAGGTCCCTGTAACTATAGTTGCGACTTGTATAGCTGAGGTCTTTCCTATGCTAGTAGTCGCTCAGTTGGTAATTGATCAATAGTGGTTTCCTAGCCTAATTTATCTGCTGGCGAGTAGATGATGTTTGGTAGATTCTTAAGAATGGCTCTGCTTATGTTTTTTGGTGCTTAGAGCGAGGATGCATAGGAGTTTTTGATTGCTTATGAGGATACGCTCCATAACTTGGGCCTTGTTGACACTTGTGGTATCGATTACACCATATTTCAGTTGGATTTAGATGCTCGACATTAGTGGATTGGTTATATGGATTCTAGACTAGCTGGATCTTCTCCCTTTCCATGGTCTCAGTTATTTGAGATGTTCTTTGACAAGTACATGCCTTTCACTCTTCGATATTGTTTGAGGGATCAACTCTCAATATTGGAGCAGGACTCTATGATAGTTGCAGTGTATGAGACTCATTTTCATGAGGTGTCTATACATGCTACTTTCATTCTGGACACTGAGTATGATAGACTTTTTTTGAGAATTGAGACTTATCCTTCATATGTCTACTCAGAGTTTTGTTGTTTTGGGTACATGTTTTGTTGAGGTTTTGTATCACCCACGGATGATGGAAGAGATACATTATTAGTCCCAAAGGGGCAAAGATAAGAGTTCTAGATATAATGGTAGTTTCAAAAAGAGCTATAGTAGATATCGATTCAAAGGTAGTAGTTATCATGAGGGATATTCTTTGTATCCATCCTATCAGCCTCACAGTCATCCCAGTCGACTAGTTTAGGTAGCTCATCAGATTTTTATCGGAGGTCATTCTAGTGCTAGTAATCGTCCTGTTCAGGTTGATGATTAGTCTTGAGGTATTTATGTTTTTGCTATTCCATTCATAATGGTTACTCTAGGTCGACAAGATTTGTTGGTTTTGGTTCAACTTAGGGAGTATGTTTTCTTTGTGGATAGTTTGGTTATTATTCTGGTGAACGCACTAGTAGTGGGCCGATTATTGCTTTAGCTCTGATTATTCCCCCAATTAGAGTAGTTAATCCCTCAATTAGAGATAGTTTTTAGGGTTGTAGGGGTGGTCTCCAATGTACTCAAGGAGGATCTAAGGTAGGTAGGATTGGAGGTTGGTTAGGAGCCCAATCCTACCTGCTTGATATACCCTAGTAATGTGGCAAGAAGAAGTTAGCCGTGAGCTGATGGGGATTATTTCTTATGTTTTTGCTAAGAGGCTTATTTTGAGGGGTTGCCAGTCTTATATCACTTATAACTGTGATACTAGTGTGGATAATTAGTTATTTAACTTTGTTCCTATAGATTGTGAGTTTTCTAATGTTTTCCCTACCAACCTACCTGGTATTCCCCCTGTCTATGAGATTGAGTTCACTATTGATCTTTATCCTGGCACCAAACCTATTTCTATTGCACCTTACTATATGGCTCTTGCTGAGCTTAAAGAGATAAATTGTCAGCTTTAGGATCTTCTTGGTAAGGGTTTTATTAGATCGAGTTTGTCTTCTTGGGGAGCTCCTATGTTTTTTGTGAAAAGAAAATATAGCTCATTGTGTATGTGTATTGATTATAGACAGCTTAATAAGGTGAAAGTGAAGAACCATTATTATATACCTCACATCAATGATTTGTTTGACCAACTTTAGAGGGAGAAAATGTTTTCTAAGATTAATTTGAGATCTAGTAACCATCAATTGAGGATTTGGGCTGAGGATATCTTAAAGAAAGATTTTAGGACCCGTTATGGTCATTATGAGTGACTAATGCCCCAGTTGCATTTATGGATTTGATGAACTGATTATTCAGACCTTATTTGGATTCCTTTATAATTGTGTTCATCAACAACATCCTTGTGTATTTTGGTAGTAGAGAGGAGCATGCACGATATTTGAGGATTGTGCTATGTACTTTGAGAGATCATGCACTTTTTGCCAAGTTCTTTATGTATGAGTTTTAGCTTCAGTCGGTGACATTCTTTAGACATGTGGTGTCTAAGGATGGCATTTTGATAGATGAAACAAAGATTAAGGCAATTTGTGATTGGGCCTAACCTTTATTGCCCAATGAGGTTTGCAAATTTATTCGTATGGATGGTTATTATATATGATTTGTCAAGGGTTTTCCTACTATTTCAGTGACTGTCACTAGATTGACTCGGAAGGAGGTTTATATTTGATGGTCTGAGGAGTGAGAGTTGAACTTTGGAAAGCTCAAGGATTTTCTAACTTCAACTCATATTTTGTCTCTTCCTGTTGAGGGTGATAGATTCACCGTGTATTATGATGCTTTTAGTAGAGGTCTAGGCTGTGTTTTGATGCAACATGGTCATGTTATTACTTATGCTTCAAGACAGCTTAAGGTACATGAGTGCAACTACCCCACTCATGATTTGGAGTTAGCGATAGTTGTTTTCATTCTTAAGATTTAAAGAAATTATCTCTATGGTTTGCATTGTGATATTTCACCGATCATCACAGTATTCAACATCTTATGACCCAGAGAGACCTTAATTATAGACAGCTTTGATCGATGGAGTTGCTTAAGGATTATAATAGTTCCATCTTTTATCATCAGGGTAAGGCTGATATAGTAGCAAATGCCTTGAGTCAAAAGGTTGTGATTATGGTAGTTTTATTGTATTTCTATTTCTCAAAGGCCATTGGCACGAAACATTCAGTACTTAGCCAACTTTATGGTTTACCTAGATATTTCAGATACTAGGAGGGTTATTGCTAGTGTTGAGGTGAGGTATTTGCTTTTTGAGCAGATTTAGGATCATCAATTAGAGAATAGTAAGATTTGTTTCCTTTGAGATTAGGTGTTGAGTGGTTAATTTGAGAGGAACACCATTAGTTATGAAGGCATTTTTAGATTAGATGGTTGGATTTGTGTTTTGAGGATCGATGACTTGATTTAGTTGATTTGCCACGAAGCTCTTAACTCTAGATATTCTATTCATTCGAGCACAGCTAAGATGTATAGAGATTTGAGACAATATTATTGGTGGAGTGGAATAAAGACTAATGTTGCTTGATGCCTCTATTGTCAGTAGTTAAAGGATGAGTGTTAGTGTACAGGTGGTTTAATTTAGAGATTACCCATTCTCAAGTTGAAATAGGAGCAGATTACAATAGATTTTGTTAATGGTTTGCCTTGTACTTACTATGGTTCTAATGGTATTTGAATCATCGGAGATCGATTGACCAAGTTAGCGTATTTCCTTCCTATTCAGATATCCTTCAGTGTTGAGAGGTTAGCATATATATATATATGCATGAGATAGTCCATCTTCATGGTGTGCTCGTATCTAGTATTTTGGACTGAGGTTTCATATTCATTTCTAGCTTTTGGAGAGCTTTTCAAGTGGAGTTAGGTACTCAGATGGATTTAAGTATAACCTTCCATTCGCAGGTCGATGGCCAATTTGAGTGGACTATTCAAGTGCTTGAGGATATGCTTCGAGCCTGTGTCATGGATTTTGGAGGCCTATGGGAGGATCACTTAGCCTTGGTAGAGTTTTCTTATAACAACTGTTATCATTTGATTATTGAGATGGCGCCTGTTGAGGCTTTGTATAGTAGGAGATATTGTTCCTCGATTGGATGGTATGAGACTTTCGAGATTAGGCCTATGAAGATCGTAGATAGAGTCAGGGTAATTCAAGACAAGTTGAGGGCAGCTTAAGTAGAAGGCCTATGAAGACCATAGGCTTTATGCCTTGAGATTTGGAGTTGGTGATTGCGTATTTCTCTGAGTATCGCCTATGAAGGGTGTAATGTGGTCCAGGAGGAAGAAAAAGCTCAACCCTGGGTATAATGGGACATTTGAGATTCTTCATATAGTTTGTGAGGTGTCTTATGAGTTAGATCTACCTCCAGATTTTGTTGTTGTCCATATATTATTCTATGTTTCCAGTTTGTAGTGATATATTGCTGATCCATCTTATGAGCTTAGATGGGACTTACTCTAGTTTGATGAGCGATTGACCTTCATAGAGGAGCTTTTGCTTATTATGTCTTGAGATGTTAGGCTATTGCACACTAGGAAGAATCCTATAGTTAAGGTTCATTGGAGGCACCACCCAGAGGAGGAGGCCAGATCGAGAGCTAGATATGGACCCAGTATCCTTACCTATTCTAGATTTCAGTTATAGCCCAATCCTTATATTTCGTGGACAAAAATTCCTTTTATAGTGGATAATTTAATGACCCTTCAGGTTATTTTCCATATTTCTTCTTCATTTTGTTGTTAGAGCTTCTCTATAGCTGCCACAAGTTATTTATGACTTACTATAACTGACAGTTTAGCCACTAGGATGTTCATTTTTTTTAGAGACATTTCCATACTTTGAAGTCTTCTCTGGTTACAAATGGCCACCGGGTGAAATTTTTATTTGAAGGACCTCGAATACAAAATTTGACTTTTCTAACAACTCTGAAATATCAATTTTAGGCTAGGTGGACTCTTGATTTGGGTCCTGAGGCACATGGGCTCATTTTGACCTATTGGTCAAAAATTTAAGAAATTGGAAATTGTCAAAATAACCTAGAATGGAAATTTCAACTACTTCATTGAGTCCAGAACATCAAATTTGGGGTGGTTATATAGTCATTTGCCTATGTGGGATTTCAAATTAATCCCGAGGTCTTAGTAGAGACTTGGAAAATTCCAACTCCACTGTTGTTATATGGTGCATTGCAATCGCGAGCTAAGGGTCCCGATTGCGATTCCCCTAGCATGACACAAGATTCATGATCACGACGGCTTATCGCGATCATGATTTACCAGTGTATCCCCAATATATCACGACCGAAAAGGTCGTGTCGCGATCGTGGGACTCAGTTTGGGACAGGTATAAATAGGCCATGTTAGCCTGATTTTGCATATCATTCACCCAATCTCTTTAGACTAAATCTCTAATTAGAGAGATCTATTAAAATTAAAGCTTGTGAGTTATTTTGGAAGCTTGATTAACGCTTATTTCTTGGTTCTCCTTTGGATTTGAGGTAAGATTTCTCTAGATTCATGGTTGATTTTTCATTTTTTGACTAAAAATCCCAAAAGTTTAGGGTCTTGATTTTATCCCCAAATTAGCTCAGAATTTATCTATTTTTGAGGGTAATGATTCCTTGAGCACGTGGAAAACTTGGGTTGGCTTAGAAAATATTATTTTTTGTAAATAGGACCCATGTGGGATTTTGGGTGATTGTTGGACTTAAAGCAAAATAGTACAACATGGGTATCATTATTCTCGTATTGATGAGTAGAATGTTGTTTTTATGTCTTGGTATCTGATCTAAGCTGATTTTATACACTTCGGTATCATTATTCTAGCTTATTTCGCCTTGTTTTGAGAGAAATTCGTGTTCTTAATGTGTTCAGATTAATATAAATAATCATTTAAGTGTCCAAGTGTGTGATTATAATGTTCAAGAATTTTTCAAACAAGTTTGTGCTTAATTAAGTAATTTATAGTTCAACCCGGAAAACTAGTTTTACTAGCTTGAGCTAGTTGTGTGCCTAGTTGATTTCGGTGGATTATAATGTGTTTAATTTTTTCTAAATATTTTAAATGTGTAATTATGAGTGGAATAACTTGTTTGTAATGTGCAAAATTTAATTTGTTTAAGTCAAGAGTCGGAATGCTAAGTGGAAGAGCATTGCAAATTTGCCTTGTCTTAGCTTGTATTTTGATTTGTTGTTGAGAATATTATGTTGTTTTGATCTTTAATATGTGTTGTATGATATTGTAGGAGGCTTGGTGAACTAATTTCGGTGATATATTGATGATTTAAAGGCAAAAAATTCATTGAAAATACACTACACAAGGCATGAGCAAAAGATAGGATGATCTCCACTTAACCAGATTATTAAACGCAAATTTCAGTGAATCGACGTGAAGTCAACGCGTCGCATCAAAGATACCAGATCAGAAAAGTATTCAACGCCGCGCCGCATTGATAATGTATGCACAACAAATTTAAAAAGCTGTCGACACACTTGGACATTACCATATTTTCAATTCAAAGTGCATCGCACGTGATTGAGGGCAGAAGGGAATCTTTTTTCTCCACTTTCTTTTTGGATTAGGGAATTGAATAATATATTATGATATATTTCCCAGAATAGATGGACAACTATAAAAAGTTGGACAAGTCTTGGACACGTGATTGCACAGTACACGGCTGGACACTATTTTGGAGAAAAATTGCGGAGCGGCTACACAGTTTATTAGATTTTTAATTTTATTTTTAGTCTTTAATTTTTCATATCATATATTCAAATATTTGGATCGTGATTATGAATATTAGTGTCTAAAAACTCCATTTTCGGGATTAAAGCCAAGAACATGAGTATTATTGTTTTGGATTAAATTCGTTAATTTTGCTTATCATATTTGATTGTTTGTTTATTCTTACTTTAATTATTTTATGGATTGATCACCCATAAAATACATAAATTGTAAACCTTTTGATCTCGAGAGAGGGAATAGGGAGATAGAACATGAGAATAAGCAAAGTTTGGGTTTTTATTCTTTCATAAAATAAAGAATTAAACTTAGCGTCTAGGATAGGGATGTACTGTCTTACTTGATTCATACGTAGGATGATATCTTTAATTAATTTAATTGGATTATTACATCCCCACTCAATGATGTAGTTATAATTTCCAAATTAGGTAAAAGATTATAAGTTGGGAAACCATGATCATGCAATTAACCCTTTGAGTCAACAACCAAGATAAGAAAATTAGCGGATGAGATTCAATAACATAGAATGATTGTTCGATGTGCTTTAACCCTGGGATTTTCTACATTGATTGTTCCAAGAATTTATTTTTCCACATTATTTATTTTATTTTTAATTTACAAAATAATTCAAAATTCTCTTTTTGGTTATTTTTGCACTAAATTAATCTAGACGGTGAGCTAAAATTAAATCATTGTTAAATCAAGTCTCTGTGGGATCGATATTCAGCTTTCTTGAAGGCCACTATATTACTTGGTAGACCACATAAACTTTCATGTGCGTTGTCAAGTTTTTTGGCGCCGCTACTGGGGACTTGTTATTTAGAAATTATTTATATTAGTTTTACCTTTAGATTTATTTGGTGTTTTTATGCTTCGTCTTGTTTTTGTGATTTGCAGGAAACAAGTTAAAAGGTTAATAAGATGACAAGGGATTGGGAGTTGGTTGAACAAAACTCGAAACCCGAGCAACTTTACCATTAATGTAGGAGAGAAGCAATCCTTCTCCCTAGAATTTTGTAAATTCAAGAAGACCAAGAGCATATTGTTCCTATGGATGAACAACAAGCAGCTAGTAGGAAGGTTATGGAAGTCGCAGTCCTACTTCCAGCAAACTTGAATTCCCCAATTCAAAAACCGGCAATTGAGGGGAATTTCGAGTTGAAATACAATATGGTGCAACTTCTTATTAGCAGTGGACAGTTTGCAGGGTTTTCATATGAGGATCCACAAGTCCACTTGCAGACCTTTATTGAGCTTACAGATACATTCACTCCAACCAGGGTGACTCCAGATTATGTGAGGCTGACACTCTTCCCCTATTCACTTATTGGGGAAACTAAAAAGTGGTTTAATGTAGAGCCAGCCAGTTCAATCACAACATGGGATGACTTAGCCAGAAGGTTTCTTATCAGATTCTTTCCATAAGGCAAGACTAAGAGACTTCATAGTGAGATAGTGAGCTTCAAACAGAAGCCTGATGAAAACCTCTATAATGTTTGGGAAGGCTTCAAGGCCCTTCTTCGGGATTGTCCACATCACCAACAGTTTAATGAGGTACTTGCTCATACTCTTGTAGAAGCTCTTGATCACAATGCAAAGATTTTGCTAGATTCAACCGCAGGTGGTCAAGAGTTGGAGCTAACTTATGATGAGTTGTACACATTTCTGAACCGCATAGCACAAGGAAATCTAGAGTAGCATTCAGATTCTAGAATTTCCACGAAAAAAATTATGGGAGTACTGGTGGTGGACCAATTCACAGCCCTATAAGCTTAGATTTCTGTAATGTAGAATTTGATCAACACAACATTCAGCACCATGAAGTTGGGAGTTGCACAACCTGCAACCATAGTCAATGCCATCCAACAAGCCACAGGTTGGTGTGAGGTATGCAAAAATAATGGTCATTCAGTGGTCATGTGTACTTCAAATACAGAATCTATGATGTATGTAGGAAATGCTTAAAGGAAAAATTACGGTAATGCCTACAACATGAAGTGGCAAACTCAGCCACCTAATCAGCCATAGGCCCAATTAAATCAGTCTATGAGCAATATGGAAGAGATGATAAAATAACTCTTAGATGGTCAAGCACAATTGATTGTGGATCTAAATAGTCAAAGGGAGGAATTAGAAAATTAGCAAGTGGCCATAAGAATTTTAGAGTTTCAAGTGGGGAAATTATCACAGGTACTAAATACAAGACTAAAAGGTTGTTTTTTAGCTGATACAGAAAATCCCAAGAAAGTCATGGAAATCTCATTGTGAAGTGGTAAAAAGCTTACAGGAGAACCTCCGATGGCAACAAAGGAGGTAGATGTTGATATGGTGACCCAAAAGGTGGATGAAGAAGTTGTTGAACCAGTGAAGAAGTGGCTGCCACTACCCTTTCCTCAAAGGCAAATAAAAGCGAAGGAGGATGCATTGTTCAAAAAGTTCATTAACACATTCAAAGAGTTGCATATTAATATACCTTTGCTAAATGTTTTGTAGAGTATGCCTAAGTATGCAAAGTACTTGAGGGATGTGCTGGAGAAAAAGGTAAAATTGCAAGATGTGGAAGCAATAACACTCATTGAAGAATATAGTACGGTATTGACATAGAAAATCCCTGAGAATTGAAAGATCGAGGGAAGTTTGCTATCCCTATTCAAATTAGGGGGAAAAAAGTCCATGCATTAAGTGACTTAGGGGCAAGCATAAATTTAATGCCCCTATCATTGTTTAGAAAATTGGGCTTAGAAGAGCCTAAAGCGACATGAGTGGTGATACAACTAGCAAATGGATCTATAGCATATCCGGATGGAATCATTGAATATGTCCTCACTAAGGTTGGTAAATTTGTTATTCCTGCTGATTTTTTTGTTCTTGATTTTGTGGCAGACGAACAAGTACCAATTATTTTGGGGCATCCATTCTTAGAAACCGAAGGGCTTTGATTGATGTTAGAGAAGTCAACGTCAAGATGAGGGTAGATGATGAAGAAGTGGTATTTGATGTTTAAAAGGCCCTCATTGAAAATCCATTATATAAATATTTATTCATGATCAATGTGTTGGAAAGGGATAAGTGTGGGGTGCCTAAACCACTAAATCCTCTTCCGACTACCTGATTGAGTGACCTAAGATGAAACCACCATTTTCTAACATATTGAAAGATAAAAGAGGTCAGAGAAGAAAGACAAAATAACTCTCAAAAGGGAGTAAAATGGTAAAGGAATATGGTTGAGTTGAGTTGGGTCGTGCCGCGACACTAAATTAGGAACTTCTTGGGATGCAACCCAAGTTAATTAGGTATGTTTTCTTTTTGACTTTTAGTTTTATTTCACGTAGTTTTTATTTTTGGTTGAGTCACAGGTTAATGGAAAGTCTGAGTACCATAAACTTGAGCTTGGAGCATGGCCAAGATTGAGTATGGGGTCCCATGGTTCCCATTTATGAAAAAAGATACATCTAGATAGGCCTAGAAGCCTCAGGGAGTATTTCTATCTTTTTACTTTTAAATTCACTTTAGGGACAAAGTAGATTTTTAAGTGTGGGGTGGGGAAATTCCTAATTTTTGACTCAATTTAAAAAAAAATTAGGTTAGGAATAAGTAAGATGTTCTTGTAAGTGCTATTTTTGATTGCATTATGCAAGTGGGTTTGTTGGTAAAAGCATGTTGAATTGTGTGAATTGCTACTTTTGAGACTCTAAGGCTCATGTTTGTGACTCTAGTTTTATGGCTTAATTTTGAATTTATGCTATTTTTTAGTTGGGTGTCTATGATGATCCTATTGATTTAAGCATGTTCCATGTGTGTGTGAGGTATTTTAGTATATTTCTTGTTGCATATGATGTCTAGAACTTGCCCGTTGTGTGTGTGAAGTGAAATAAAGAATGTGGGCTTAGGAGATGATATAGGTATTTCTTTGATAACCTTGTTTTATATCTTCTATTTGTCCTACCCTTTGAGCATAATCCTAGTTAAACCCCATTGAGCCTTTAGCTTTTTCTTTGGTAGCGACATAAGTAGCCTAATTCCTTCTTTGATAAACCTTAATTTGATCCAAAAAGCTCATAAGTTCTTTAATTGAAAAAAAAATAATGAATTAGTGAGGAGTTTGAGAAATTGAAGAAGAAAAAGGTGAAATTAATGCACCAAGATAACAGTTATTGGTGTTTATAATTGATGTGTGGTGGATTGTTTGATATAAATATTGTTAAAAATATTGCCATGATTGTGAAAAAAAGTGAAAAATTAATTCTTGTGGTAATAAACTATGCGTCCACCAAGTGTTTGTGAAAATACTTAAAAGAGATGGGGAAAAAATGTAACGCCTCGAATCTGGTACCTGGAACGCTACGCGGTGCTCATAATCCTGAAGGACCACAAGCTAACCCATGACTGATATCCGTAATTGAGCCCTGAATAATAATGGTAATATCGTAAAAGTGGAAACATGAACTGAAAGGCCATAAGGTTCAATATTGATACATAACTGAAAATATAGTATAACAATACAAAAACAACTGAAATACCTATCTGAACATGCTGTAGTCTGAAAGACTCTAAAATTAAACTATCTGAATAAAGAGTTGATGGGACAATCCCCCAACTAACTCCATCTGCAGAAATAAACTAAGTACCAAAAAATGGAATAATCAAATAATAACATCCTTGAATGATGAGGACTCAGTGCTGAAACTGGAATGCTACTGATACTCTGGAGTGCGTGCTTCTGAACCTATGGTATAAAACACCATAACACAAATGTGTTAGTATGATTGAATGTACTTGTATGCAAGTGAGGTAGGCTAAATGCAATGGTTCATATGTATGAACAATACTAACTGACTGAATAATATGAACGTGAGAATACATGCATGAATACGTGACTGTATCTGAGATCGTGATAACACTGACTCGTCAATTTTAATAACGTGGATTTACTGATATCTAGGTACTAATACTGGGATACTGAAAGACTAAGTCTATTGAGTACTGAGGAATTGATGTCATATTACTAATAAAGGAATGACTGTTTCTGACAGTTCTGTTATGAAGAACTGGTCTGATTGACTGTATCTGATAGTCCTAAAATTTGAATACTAGTAACATGAATTTCTTATAATTAATATACTATTAACTGGGTGACTGTGTCTGACAGTCCTAATTCTGATAGAACTAGATGAGTGTCGTACTGAGCTGACCAACTGTATCTGACAGTCCAGAAACTGTAGAACTGAACTGAGTTCTATTACTGAGACTGGATTCAAAACTAAGACTGTGGGAAGTAATCATCTAACCGACATGCCCTGAAACTGAACTGGTGGGGTCCAACTTGTAACCCCAGATGGAAAGGTATCAATACCATGCCAGAGGTAAAGACAAGTTGTGAGTAAACCCTCTATAACAGGGAGCTCTTTCATCAACCCCTTATAGTAGAAAAAACTCAAATGAAGTGTCTGATCCCTAAACTCGTAGGGTACATCTCAACCTACACTGGCTATGTATTTCTGGAATGCAAGGATTGCTTCTAAGGATCACACCCTCTACTGGCTAATAGGTGAGTCCCCATCTTTGGGTTCACACTGTGATGAATCCTACTCCCAACTGAAGAGACACTGAACTGAACTATTACTGATAGTATCTTTTATCTTATTTGAGCAGAGTTCACTAAATTCCGTTGACTAACAGAATACTACTGAGATTGGATAACTGACTGAGATTACCGAGATTATTGAGTTTTCCTAAGTCATGTAACTAACTGAATTCTAATGATCATGGCTTGAATGAGAGTATCATGAAAACTGACATTTTCTCTAGGAACACAGCTAAATTATTGGGTAAAAATACCCCCAGGACTCGATAGCATAAAACTGACAAGACTTGACACTTCGTGAACACATAACCAATATCAATAATTCATAATACAATAAGTTGGGGATTTCATGAAACACATGGTTTTCATAATGTTGTACATGGATGGAATTGAATATAGACATGTCATACTTTCATCAACCTAATCTCATGAACATTCTATCAAATACTCATAATGTACACAATATCATGAAAGTCAGTCTTGGTTATAAGGGTAAAGCATGTATTTATTATTTGAGTCACAATTGAGCTATAATACCCAATATCTATCCTCCTAGCCATTTTTTCAAACACCCTACATGCACAACTTAGGGCATAGGTGAAATAATCAAATTACACATTATAAACAACTCAGTTCATGGATTTCATCTTGCATGCTAACGTAATTTCATGAAAACACATAAAGATTCCAACTTGGGAATCATACAACAAGATAAACATGGTTACAAACAACCCACAACATAAATATCATGTTTTATAATTTGAAAGAGGGTTCTTGGACTTCATGGATGAAAGGAATCCTGATTTTACAAAGACTGACGGAGAGATTCTTGAATTTGAGTATTGAATTTGAATTCTTAATTGAAAGCCCTAGCTTGTTCTTGAGAGAAACTCTATATTTTGGGTGAAATATGGTTAAATAACGTGTTATTGGTTTTATCTAAGGATGGAAAATTAACCCTTTTTTCTTTAAAAATATGGACATTTAATGTCTAAAAACTGGGTGCCGACACTACAAGCGACGCAGCGCGTTGATGGCTTCAATGTGATAATCGACGCGTCGTGCCATGATCATGTTGAACCTCAGATATTTTGGCTCTGTCTACTTTCATAAATGTTGACCTGCGCAATTGGCGACGCGGTGTGCCATGATCGCGTTGGTCCACTCTTTTGGAACTCCGAACATGATCTAAATGTGTTCTAAAAAATCCAAAACTTGTTTGGGAACACCTATTGACCTTCCTGATCATGAACTAATAAAAATACGGATCATTAAAGTATGTTAAGATGGCAAAATGAGATTGGTAACTTTCGAAGGCCAATAATAGTCTAAGTCTGGGAACCTAGCTAGAATTTTCTAAGTCTGGGACCCCCTGACAAGCTTAAAGAACTGAATTAAGCTTTAGGATTTTACGTGGTCTTATAATATCTCCCTTTTGAGAATATTCATCCTCGAATGAGAATGACTGAGAGGGAAAAAAAGATAAATAAATGTATATACTAAAAATAAACAACTAGAACATGATTCCATGACTGACATGACCGATAAACTGAATGTATCATACTGAACATGCATATCTGATACATGGTTAACTGGTTTATGAATGCATGACTGAATATGCAATGGTAATTGATACCAAGTTTATCATGGAAATCTGAGCATGAAACTGGATAAGTTCAAGGGAGACTGTTTCCTTAAATTAAAAATGCTAAGGAGCCTGAAATTAATTACTAGATATGCACAAGCGGAAACATGTGAACATAACTGAGTCTGGAACGTGATACATAAGCTTGATATCATGATCTGAACTGAGTACCTTGAATACGCGGCTTATGGATTAGGTTGGAGTTTGAGGGTCAACTTATAAGTACCTCCTTACTCCAAACTGGATTCATTACGAGAAAAGATAATGACATATTTTATGTCATGAGATTTCGAGGAATTATCATATATCTCCCCCTTGGGAAACTAGGTCCCTCAAAGAATACTGATTTTTATGAGATACTGAGAAAAACTAGGGTGATGCGTAAGGCACCTACGAACTGAATCACGGTTGGATATCCAGGATTTGAATCTAAGACAAAGTGATTAAACCTTAAGCACTGCAATTGAGACTACTGAAAAGATTTATGTGGGTGCTGAGCACGAATGCATAAATATATACTAACATTATCTGATTAACTGAATAACTTATATCTGAATACTAGATGTGTAAGACTGAACTGTACTTAGTATGGATAGCTGGACTGAGACTATAGGGTATTATACATAGAAGGTAATGACTGACTGGGAAACATGAGGTAACTGAGCTTGAGTGAGGGAAAATTGTATTACCTTAGGAACGCAAGACCAGGCGTCTAATCATGATTCGAAAACATTTTGCAAACTGAGGTATTGTAATACTAATAATTGAGTAACTGATGGCCATATGCTATGGTCGGGTAATCTTGAAATTGGACTGAGTTTCTGATCTGACTACTAGACTAGAACTGGGACTAAGATTATAGCTAGGACGACAATTAAGACTATAACTGTAACTAAGACTGTAACTGAGACTGAATGCTGGTTTTCTATAACTGAGGGTTAGACTGGTACAAGAGTGATGTTCCATCTTTTGACGGAACATTTATCATCATCTTCTTGGGAAAATTGTATGTTTTCAAGAAACCAAAATGGTATTTAATGAGTCTTTTTAGTGTTTCAGGGAAAGGAATGAACCACCGAAGAGACTTGGAAAAAGTGACAATAAAAGGAATTTGACGGTAAAAATGGTAGACCGTCGTCATACTTTCGATGGACCACCAGTTGGACCTTCAGGCCTTATCCAGAAACCACTCTTCTGAAGGACTCAGTGACTGACCAAATGGTGGACCGTTAGACATTCGACGGACAAAAAGGTGTACCGTCAGCCCTTATCCAGAAACCACTCTTTGGATGCACTCAGTGACGGACAAAATGGTTGGCCGTCATACTTTCGACGGACCACCAGTTGGACCGTCAGGCCTTATCCAGAAACCACTCTTCCGAAGGACTTAGTGACGGACCAAATGGTGGACCTTCATACTTTCGACGGACCACCAGTTGGACCGTCAGGCTTTATCTAGAAACTACTCTTCTGAAGGACTCAGTGACGGACCAAATGGTGGACCATCAGACTTTCGACGGACCACCACTTTGGCCTTCAACTTGGACGCGGTTTTTTTATTTTAAATTTTAAATTTCTTTTGACCTGGGAATATATAAATACCAAATTTTAGGGTTAGTGGAGTGACTTTTATATTTTACAAGTTTATCATCTATTAAAACTCTCTATAACCTAGTACCTTGGGATTGAAACATATCTTTGGGGAAGTTAATCATTTAATTCTTTATTGAAGATTCAAGAATTGATTCTTGAGATTTTTGTAAGTCAATTCTAAATCTATTTATGAATAATACAAGAATTATTTCTTCTTCTTCCATGGAATTTTGTGGCTAGTTCCCATAACTAGGGTTATGGGATCCTTAATGTGAAAAGCATCTATGGGTTGTGAATCAAATTGAGTTCCATGAATAACTGATATTGTATAAACCTTTCTTCAATTTAATGGCTTTTCTTGGTTGCAAACTTGAAAAGTGAGCCCAAGAACATCACTTGTCTGAAAGAAAAGTGTTTCTTGGGAAAAGAAAGTGTTTACATGAATTCTAAGGAATTTAACCTTTGGATTAATAGAAAATTCCCTAACAGGATTAGCTTACATAAGAAAAAGGTTAAAAGAATAATGTATCCTTCAAGTTTGAGAGAATTAGAGAATAATCTATCCACTTAGGTTGAGAGACTAAGGGATAAAGAATAGAATTCAACCCTTCTTGCAATTGAATTTGTTAAATGGAACTCTTAAGTAATTCACAACCCTAATTGTGCTAGAATTTTGGTAAACTTAGCCCTAGTTTGTTTAATCTTATTAAATTACTAATTACAAAGAGAATCATTCATTGGCATACTCTTGTTACAATTAATTACTTTATAAGATATAAATAAAAAAACCCTTATTTAGGAATCTCTAATCAACAGTCCAGTAACGATTACAATACTTAGTGAGCACAGTATTCCCTGTGGTATTCGACACCCAACTAAGTTGGGTTCTATATTTGACAGAGACCGCTTACACTTTCTAGCAAGAGTTGTAATTTGGGCGTATCAAATTTTGGCGCCGTTGTCGAGGAGTACGGTTTTTCAACTAAGTTTGTGATTGTTAATCCACCCTTTGGTTAAAGATTCCTAAATTTTATTTTATTTTTGTTTTTTTTTGTGCAGGTTGAGTGTCTCCTATGCCAAGTACGCAGAGATCAGGTCAACCATTATTACATATTCATCCCGAACCGCAGCTCATTGGCAGAATAGATGGTCACCAGGACTCGAAAATAATAGATGCTCAGCAGGAGCAGGCTAGATTAGCAGCCTTGGAAGCCGCACAAGTAAACCAGTAGAATACAGACAATGATGGTCGGGAAGTAAACCCAGATGATGAGGACCTGGGTGATGATGAGTTATTAAACCCAAGACGTACAGATGATGTAGATGCACCATCAAACAGGAATATCAATAAAAATTGCTAGGCTAGGATGAGACCTGAATGCCGAGCTGTCCAGTTTGCTCTAGACGATATGATGATGACCTAGATAGGGCTGGTGCTACATTGGCTATTATTACTCTTCCCCTAGAACCTGGAGATAAGTTTAATATCACGAGTACCATGATCCAACTATTGCATCTTAAGGGAATATTCGGTGGGTTTGCGGGTGATGACCCGAATATGCATTTGGTTAACTTTATCTCGACATACAAATTGTTCAACAATCCAGGAGTAGGACAAAATGCTATTCAGCTGCGATTATTCCCGTTGTCTCTTTCTGGAGAAGCAACTTTATGAGTGAATGGGCTAACCCCCAATTCTATTACAAATTGGAGGCATTTGAAAGATGTTAAACCCAAGACATGCAGATGATGTAGCTGCACCAGCAAACAGGAATATCAATAAAAATTGCCAGGCTAGGATGAGACCTGAACGCCGAGCTATCCAGTTTTCTCTAGATGATGATGATGATGACCTGGATAGGGCTTGTGCTACAGGGGATATTATTACTCCTCCCCTAGAACTTGGAGCTAATTTTAATATCACGAGTACCATGATATAGCTATTGCATCTTAAGGGAATATTCGGTGGGCTTGCGGGTGATGACCCGAATATGCATTTGATTAACTTTGTCTCGACATGCAAATTGTTCTACAATCCAGGAGTAGGACAAAATGATATTCGACTGCAATTATTCCCATTATCTCTTTCTAGAGAAGCAATTTTATGGGTGAATGGGCTAACCCCTGATTCTATTACAAATTGGAGGCATTTGAAAGATGCTTTCTTAGAAAGGTTCTTTTCGCCGTCCAAGAGGGTACAATTAATAGATGAAATCAATAATTTTAGGCGGCTTCCAACTAAATCTCTCCATGAAACTTGGGAGAGGTTCAAAAATAAGCTCACACAGTGCCCGAATCATCAGATGACCAACATCCACCAGATATTATATAGGGCCTTAAATTCGTTAATTAAGCCTGTGGTGGATAATGTTGCGGGTGGGTCATTTATGGATCTCACTTTTCCTGAGGCATCTGAGATGCTGGATCATATGAAAAAATAGAGCAGAGCTTGGCATACAAGGGATTTTGAGGTAGCAAGCTCTACTATGTCTATTGGCATGATTGTAGAACAGAGGCGAAAGAAATAAGAATGGCCCCAAGACATGGCTCACATGAAGACACAGATGGACCTTCTAACTAAGCATTTATTATCTGGAAAGATAGAGAAGGTTTAAGCTATTGCATCACAAGGTAGAGCTGACTCCGATTCTGAGGAGGAAGCCAATTATTTGAACAATCAGGGTGGTTTCCGAGGCAGTGGTCGAGGAAACCAAGGTCAGAACTACTATGATAAATCTGGATACAAGGACCAATACCAAGGAAATTGGAAAAATAAAAAAAATAGGATTGGGTTATATATGCCTCCTGGAAATCGCGAGGCTACTACAACTAGCTCTAGGAAGATGTCCATGGAAGATATAATGGCTAAATTATTGAAAAGGGTGGAAACAACCAATACTGGACTAGCAGAGATGAAAAATAATTTATCCTCAATAAATCAATTGGTTGACTTGAACTCTACTTTAATAAAATAGTTGGAGCAGCAAATGAGCCAACTTTCTGCTGTGTTTAATTAGAGGAAGTATGGCACTCTACCAAGTGACACAGTTCAAAATCCAAGGAAGGATAGTTCGTGCATAGCAATTACCATGAGGAGTGGTAAAGTACTGGCAAGCCCATATGTGGGTTAACGTGTGGTGGATATTATGGTAAAGAATGTTGATAAAGCAGATATTGATCTTTCGGTAGTCTAAAAAATCAGATGAGATTATTCATGATGTTGAATCCAACAATCAGCAGGCTGATGAGTTGAAAAGAGATAAAGACAAGGAAAAAAATAGTGATAAACACTCTCCCAAAACCGCCACCTCTATTTCCTCAAAGATTAAAGAAGAAGGCTGAAGATACGAAGTTTAGCAAATTCTTGGCCATGTTAAAGCAGCTGATGGTAAATGTGCCTTTGGTTGAGGCACTTGATCAAATGCCAGGATATGCCAAATTTATGAAGGACCTTCTGAAAAGAAAAAGAGCAGCGAGCTATGAACCAGTGGATAATCTCCATTATTGCAATGCTATTACTACAAGGTCCTTAGTGCAGAAGAAGGCAGACACAGGAGCATTCACTATTCCTTGCACGGTAGGGTCTTTGGAATTTGCTAAGGTTTTATGTGACCTGGGAGCTAGCATTAACCTTATGCCGCTAGCTATTTATAAAAAGTTAGGTTTAGGAAACCCCATACCCACCATATGCGACTCGTGATGGTGGATAGGTCGGTAAAATGACCTATTGGTATTTTGTATGATGTGCTGGTGAAGGTGGATACCTTTATTTTTCCTGTGGATTTTATAATTCTGGATTACGCGGTGGACTTCAAGGTGCCCATAATCTTGGGTCGACCTTTTCTCGCAACCGGAAGTGTACTGATAGATTTACGAGCTAATGAGCTTTTATTTAGGATGAATGATGAAGTGATGCATTTTGATGTGTGCAAATCAATGAAACAACATAAAGAGATGAACGTGTTCTTAATTGTTGATGTATATTATGAGGACTATCAGGAAGTACCAATAGAGAAGCAGCTTGCTGTTGAGCCGTTAGCCGCAATACTTATAAATTTTGATCATAAAGATATTGCGGATTATGAAGAGACCATTTGTTCTTTGTCAGGAATGGGATCATATTCTTATGCTCCTAGGAATCTCAATCTTGGTCTCAAGAATCAACCAACACCACCGGTAAAGCCATCTGTCGAAGAGCCACCGATGTTTGAATTAAAAGAGTTACTCGGTCATTTAAGGTACATGTTCTTAGGTAGTGGTAAATCACTACCCGTCATTATTTCTGTTGATCAGGGTGAGAAACAGGTGCAATCTCTCATCTCTGTTCTTAAGATATATAAAAGAGCTATTGGTTGGACTATTACAGATATCATTGGTATTCCTCCTGGCATATGTATGCACAAAATTTAGATAGAGGAGGATTGTGTACCTACTATTGAGCATCAGTGTTGCCTGAACCTACCTATGTAAGAGGTGGTAAAGAAAGATATCATCAAGTAGTTAGATACAGGGGTGGTATATCCTATATCAGATAGTCAGCGGGTGAGTCCTGTGCAATGCGTGCCTAAAAAAAGGGTCATGGTAGTGGTAGCCAATGAGAAGAATGAATTGATCCCACTCAGGCCTGTTACTGGGTGGAGGGTTTGTATGGATTATCGAAAGCTCAACTTGTGGACGTTAAAGGATCACTTTCCAATGTCTTTCATGGATCAAATATTTGATTGATTGGCAGAAAAGGGATGGTATTTCTTATTGGATGGTTATTCTGGATATAACCAGATTTGTAATACTCCCGAATATTAGGAGAATACCACTTTTACATAACCCAAATGGCACCCGATCATTGGTGGTACGTGCTCTTAGGTAGTGGTAAATCACTACCCATCATTATTGTTGTTGATCTGGGTGAGAAACAGGTGGAAACTCCTATCTCAATTCTTAAGATATATAAGAGAGCTATTGGTTGGACTATTGCGGATATCATTGGTATTCCTCCTGGCATATATATGCACAAAATTAAGCTAGAGGAGGATTTTGTACCTACTATTGAGCATCAGCGTCGCCTGAACCCACCTATGCAAGAGGTGGTAAAGAAAGAAATCATCAAGTGGTTAGATGCAGGGGTGGTATATCTATCCTATATTAGATAGTTAGTGGGTGAATCCAGTGTAATGTGTGCCTAAAAAAGGGGGCATGACAGTGGTAGCCAATGAGAAGAACGAATTGATCCCACCCAGGCCTGTTACTGGGTGGAGGGTGTGTATGGATTACTGAAAGCTCAATTCGTGGACATTGAAGGATCACTTTCCAATGCCTTTCATAGATCAAATGCTTGATCGATTGGCAGGAAGGTGATGGTATTTCTATTTGGATGGTTATTCTGGATATAACTAGATTTGTATTGCTCCCGAAGATTAGGAGAAGACCACTTTTACATGCCCGTATGGAACTTTTTCATTCAAGAGGATGCCGTTTGGGTTATGTAATGCACCTGCTACCCTCCAATAGTGCATGATGTCTATTTTCTCAGATATGGTTAAAGACACCTTGGAGATGTTTATGGATGATTTTTTGGTTGTAGGAGATTTATTTGAGTTGTGTTTGGAAATCCTGAGTGTGGTCTTGCAATGATGTGTGTAATTCAATCTTGTACTTAATTGGGAGAAGTGCCACTTTATGGTTAAGGAGGGCATTGTTCTTGCACATAAAATTTCAGCAAAAGGAATTGAAGTTGATCGAGCCAAGGTTGAAGTTATTGAGAGACTACCACCTCGAGTTTCTGTGAAGGGGGTTCGTAGTTTTCTCGGCCATGCTGGTTTTTATTGTAGGTTTATTAAAGAATTCTCCAAGATTGCAAACCCACTCTGCAAACTTTTGGAGAAGTAATAAAAGTTTTCCTTTGATGAAGATTGCTTGAAGGCATTTGAATGCCTTAAAGGGAAACTGGTGGAAGCTCCTATCATTGTAGCACCAAATTGGTCCAAGCTATTTGAGATCATGTGTGATACAAGCAGTGTTTCCTTTGGAGATTCTTTAGGGCAAAAGAGGGACAAATTGTTTCATCCAATCTATTATGCCAGCAAAGCTCTGAATGGAGATCAAAAGAACTAACTGTCACCGCACAGGAACTCCTTGCTGTAGTGTATTTTTTTGAGAAATTTAGAGCTTATCTTCTTGGAGCCAAGGTGGTGGTCCATACTGACCATGCAGTCTTGAGATATTTTATGGCTAAAAAAGACGCAAATCCAAGGTTGATTATATAGGTGTTACTACTCTAAGAATTTGACTTTGAAGTCAAAGATAGAAAGGGTTGTGAAAACCAAGTGGCGGATCATCTGTCTAGGATGGAAGGTGAGAGAGCAATCAGAGATGAGATGGAGATCAATGATGCATTTTTGGATGAGGAAATCTTAGTTGCTGCTCTAGAGAAACTACCTTGGTACTCTGATTTTGTGAATTATGTGGTGAGCGAGGTGATTCCAGAAAATCTTTCTTTTCATCAAAGAAAAAAAATTCTTAATGATGTGACACACTACTTTGGGGATGAGCCATATCTTTTTTGGCGATGTGCTGATAATATAATAAGGAGATGTGTTCCATAGGTGGATGTATTAAGCATATTAGAAGCATGTCATGCTTCCCCAGTTGGGGGTCACCATGCAGGTGATCGAACTGCGAGAAAGGTGTTGTAGAGTGGATACTATTGGCCATCATTATTCAAGGATGATCATGAGTTTGTGCTAAAATGTGACCAATGTCAGAGCTAGGGGTCTATATCCAAGACGCATGAAATAATTGTAACCAAGATGCTCGAAGTGGAATTATTTGACGTATGGGGCATCGATTTCATAGGACCTTTTGTAAGCTCGTATGGAATGAAGCACATTTTAGTTTCTATGGATTATGTATCCAAATGGGTTGAAGTTTTTGCCTTGTCTAATAATGAAGGGAAGAGATTTGTTGCGTTTCTTAAGAAGAACATCTTCTTTCACTTTGGAGAGCCACAAACTATTATAAGCGATAGAGGATCCCATTTTTGCAACAAAGTGTTACGGGAAACTTTAGTGAAATATGGGTGAAACAGCATAGATTAGCAACTCCATATCACCCACAAACTAGTGGGAAAATGGAGGTGTCAAATCGGGAGATTAAAACCATACTAGCAAAAATAGTGAATGCTAATAGGCAAGATTGGGTTTGAAAGCTAGATGACGCTTTGTGGGCGTATCGGATTGCTTTTAAGACTCCAATTGGCATGTCACCGTATTAGCTAGTCTATGGAAAAGTATGCCATTTACCGGTTGAGCTGGAACACAAAGCTTTGTGGGCTCTAAAAAGGTTAAATCTGAATTATAAGGAGGCAACATAGCTAAGATTAAGGCAACTGAATGAGATGGATGAATTCTATCTCGGGGCTAACAAAAGAGCAAACCTTTACAAAGAGAAGATGAAAAAGTATCACGACCGAAGACTTGAAAGCAAAGACTTCCGGAAAGGTGATTTGGTACTTCTGTTCAATTCCAGGCTCAAATTGTTTCCAGGTAAACTCAAGTCCAAGTGGTTAGGATCGTTTAAAGTTAGTCAAGTCTACTCATCTGGAGTAGTCAAGCTTGAAAATGAAGACGACAACTTCTTCAAAGTAAAAGGGAAACGAATCAAACTTTATATTGGTCCAAAAGACTCGATAAGAAGTGTTGATGTCTTTTATCTCTATGAAGTCTGAGTAATTGAGATAACTGAGTCGTGCTGCGATGATAAATCAGGCGTTAGTGGGAGAAAACCCACAACATGTTGTTGTAACCATGGTTAGAGTCTATTTCATGTTTTTGTGTAATTTTGATGTGTTTGTGAAGTGTGCAGGACTAGAAATGCAATAAAAGGGGAAAAGAGGGATACAAGTGAGCTACCGGAATAAGATGATGGACGACTTGGTGGACCACTAGTCCTCTAACGGACCACCACTTTTAACCGTCAAGAACTGGCAAGAAAGTTCATTCACTAGATAAGCCACGACGGCTTAAGTGGCAGACCATTACAAACCTGGCGGGCCATCATAAAAGCCTTCAAAAGTAAGATCAGTGATCTACATTCTGGTAAGAAGTGATGGTCAGACTGGTGTACCATCACATTCTTGGTGGACCATCCCACTTACCGT
Source organism: Capsicum pubescens (assembly GCA_030864215.1). NCBI lineage: Eukaryota > Viridiplantae > Streptophyta > Magnoliopsida > Solanales > Solanaceae > Capsicum > Capsicum pubescens. The sequence continues at coordinate 213,701,527 of CM061548.1, forward strand.
CACACCAAAACAGAAACACCCAAACTTTGGTGATGAGTGAAGTTCAGAATGGTGGTCCGTCATACTGACGACGTACTATCAATATCACCATCACTTTAACCCTAATCCAAAATCAGGTTGGGTTAAATTGGTACTCTTTATAAGTACTCCGTATTTGACCCTAAGTGAGATTTTAAGGATAAAATTGAGCAGGTACATTCATTGTAACCATTCCATGACCTTTAGCTGTTCCACTTCCTTAAGATTCGAAGAACCTAAAGGGAGTTATCCTATCTGAGACTCCCTATCTTCTCCATTTTTACCTTATTTAAACTCGTTCACTTCTCCCCTGTCTTCATTACAAATAAAGAGAAATGCAAGAGCTTGAATTTGTAAGTTACCTTTGTCTCTAAAGTATCAAGTACGTAGCGTACCTGCATAATCTAGGTATGTGAAAACCCTTCTCTTCTGGTTGTCCCTATTAAGTGTAAGAGCCTGATTTGTTTTCTTGGTTTGTTCTTATTGTGCTGAGTTTGAATGACATGAGTTGGACTTTAATGTGCCAATTTATGTGAAATCTGAGTAGCATAAGTTGCAAAAGTAGAAGGATATGCTTAAAATACGAGTTTAGTGTTGTGTTTATAGTTGGAAATTGATCTGATATTCAATTGCTCGACAGAAGGGTCGAACCTAAAATTATGGCTGAAGATGAAGGTGCGACGGTTGAATTGGTGGACCATCAACTTTATGACGGACCGCCAACTTTACCGTCATAAAGCACTTTGAGATGACACTTTTTGGATAAGCAGCGACGGTTGAATTGGTTGACCGTTAACTTTTTGACAGACCACCAACTTGACCGTCACAATGCAAAATTACATGATTTAACTATTTTTAAATTTTGAACTAATTCATCACTTCTTTTTCAGGTGTTATGGCCCCTAAACTTCCACAAACCAGAGGAGAAAGATCTCAACGAGGTAGGAATGAGTTTGTACTGGCTTACAATACCAAACAAAATGAAAGAGAAGCTCTCATACTCTCCTAGTCTGAGGAGGAGAGTGAGAATACCTCTAGCAGTACAAGTTCAAGCCCCGATGAGGAAACTATTGATGCAACTCAACCATTGCCTGTAGCGGGTGATACCAAAGCTGTTAACGTGGAGGATCAAATGAATGGTCCTGATGTTGCAACTGAACCTGAGGGTGATAATGTTATCAGGCGGAAGAATCCACAGATTTGATAAGCTATCAGGTGACAGATAGAGGGGGCATAAAAAGAGTTCTATGATGGGTTGAAACCCATAACTCTAGGGATCAGAAGATCATTCATAGAAGAATAGTTGATTATGACAACATAACTTTATGAATATCTCGAGTTAGAGCGTCGGTTTAATGAATATGGACTTGTATAGGTGAGTAGACCACTAAAAGACTACCAGCCAAACTAGGTAAGGGAATTCTTTGCAAATTATCTGTGTTTGGTGAAAGCAGAATGCCCAAAGGGGAATCCAATCTCAAATAGACCAAATAGAGAGTCTGTCCCAGTTTGAGGGGTCACCGTTGACATCTAAGCCCAAACAATTAATAGGATGCTATTCAGGCCAGGATATGAGGCTCCAACCACTGCCCTAGATTTAGAGTATAGAATAAGAAATGCTTTCAGTCAGAGACGTTGAGCTACTTCTTTATTGACCGATGATGGAAATCCTTCCTGGTTGACTAATTCCAAAGAGCGCATTGCAAAGTTCACTCTTAGCTTTAAAGCTATGTTCTGGTGGGCTATTTTTTGGTTGAGGTTAATGCCAACAAAAGGAGATGGGAACCTTGATCATCACAGAGCAGTAGTAGTAGCCAGTTTGGTTTTAGATCTACCAATTGATTTTGGCCAGCTAATTATAGACAAGATGTTCATGCGGGCACATAAAGTGACCACTTTTGTACCCTTCCCATGTTTGATCACTGAGTTATGCAAACAAGCCGGTGTGCCACTGATCCGTGGGGTTGACAACTAAATACAGGCTACACATAGGCAGGACATTGAGAAGTCAAAAGATGAATCAAAGTTTAAAATTTGTGTGACCAAGCCTCCATCATATCAGTCTCAGTCTGCACCAGTTCTCGAGGCCACAAAATTCCTAAAGGTATGCCTTTACCTATCACCACATATGTACCACCTAATTGTATGCCCCAGGGTACGTCGGCAGGGTCAGGTTCTACACAATTTATTGGTGGAGTGGAGTTTGTGGAATACAGGTTCAATCCGAAAAATTTTGTCAAGGTGGTGAAGAGTCAAAAACGATTTCAGAAACAGTTAAAAAAGTGGGCTGGAGATTTCAAACCTTTTGTTGATGAAATTGTGGCCGAAGCATTCATGCCATTTCAAAATATTCAAGTTAGTATGGATAACATGGAAGCCCGCATCAACAAAAGGCTAGATTCACTGTCTCTCCCTGATTTTGCCAAGCTCATGGCTGAGTTTGAGCAGGCAAAGGCTGACATAGCAGATTTAAAGGGGAAACAATCACAGCCACCTGCATTTGACCTAACTTTAGCAGTAAGTGATGATAATGAGGGAATTCTGTATATAATGGGTAGACCCATGAAGGACAAAGACAAGTAGCAAATGGATGAAAAAATAGCAAGGAAAGAAGAAAAAACAGAAAGAGAGAAGCGATGTTAACTGAGGAGTTAGACCAACATAACCTGAAAAGAGATATAAAGAAGTCAAAGAAAGAAGATGAAAGGAAGCAAAGTGAAGAAGAAAAAAAAGGGACAAGAGTCTCTACTAGTGCTGCCCCAGCAAGGGGGCGAAGTACAGGTTCAGTTCGGGAGACGATCCCTCAAAGTGTAGAGGGTGAGGTTGTGAGTTCTCATACCACCATAGGGGCCAACATTGCACTGGGTGAGGACACAGGTAACTCACCCCACCTGATAGATTCCTCAGAGGAATAGGAGGTAAAGTAAATATCCCAATCCAACCATGTACGGTAAGTTATTACTTTGAGGAGAATGCATATATTTCTGTGTGGGGGTGGGTGTATTTACATCATGGTTGGATGTTGTTGTCTATATTCTGAATCCAATCATGTACTATCTAGTAGAAGCGGTATGTCTAGGGTGTTTTTATTATTGCATTTCAAATTCTGCAGCTTGTGATGTAAATATCTGTGTTTAATGATTATCTATAAAATGTTTCTGTTTCAATACTTTGTTGTAAATATGGATAAGGAATGAAGTTGGCATAAGACTAGATCATGTGTATGTAATTATTTACTTTATTCATGCAAACATGTATACATAGCCTTCAGTAAATTTACATTTGGCATTATTCTGTAAGAGGTGCATGAATTATGTGATGAACATTCTAACAGTTGCAGAAGAAGTTTAGCTCATTCACCATTGGGTGTGAGGATTTAATTTCAGTTCTTATATAGTCTAATGCCTAGAACTAAGCCGAGTCATTGATATGGTCTTCTAGTAGATTCAATAGGATAGGATAACATGCCTCCTTGTACTTTTATCCCGCTTAGCCTAAATAGATAACCCTACCAAAAAGATTTTTATCTCATTTGAACCCGACTTGTGCCTTTAAGACCCTTTTTCAATTGCAATAATGTTCATTTACTCTCTATAGGGTGTTAGCATCCTACTTTAGCCCTGGCCCAATATTTGGGTATTGTGCACTTTAACTTAGGCAAAACACCTAAGTTGAGGGTGACTTTTGTCAAGGTACAAATGCCAAATGGAAAGTGAGTGTAAATTTTAATCTAAAAGCTTTTAGACCTGATTAGTTCCAAGATATTGTGCACCTTGACCGAATGAATCAACATAAGTTGAGGGTGGCTGATGCTTGTCTTTTTCACTTAAAAAAAGGGAGGGGGTTTTATGTCTAAAGAAGAGCCTGTTATTGGAAGTAGTAAATGAGCTGATCTGGGCTACAACAATGCCAAGGCAAGGAGAGTTAAGTCTTAATGAGTAACTTTATCCAAAAGCATATCCTTACCTGACCTGAAGCCTCATCACAAGCCATGAAAAGACCTATTTGATCCTAGCGAGTCAACCTTGAGGAGGTGTCGTATGGATAGGGCAAGCCTATGGGTATTTTGGACTATGCTTGTAACTTATTTGAAGAGTGTGAGAGTTTAGATTACATCTACATCATGTGATGAGTGGTGGATTTCATTATTGTGAGGGCAACTGGAGTTTCACTAAGTTTTGTTGTTCTCTGTGGGATGTAACATCTATGTTTGTGTGCTGAATTATGATCAATGCAGAGTGTAGATCCTGATGTGTTAAATTTGTGTGAGTGAAATGATGAGTGAATAGTTGTATCAAAATATTGAGTGGTTGGTTGCAGGTCATTGTATTGTTCATTTTCGCAATTAGGTGTTGAGTTGCTTGAGGATAACCAATTATCTTAAGTTGAGGGTGTTGATGTTCCGACTTTTGAAGGAACATTTAACATCATGTTCTTGGGAAAATTATATTTTTTCAAGCAACCAAAGTGGTATTTAATGAGTCTTTTTACTGTTTCAGGGAAAGGAATGAACCTCAGAAGAAACTTGGAAAAAGTAACAATAAAAGGAATTTGACGGTGAAAATGGTAGACCGCCATACTTTCGACGGACCACCAGTTGGACCGTTAGACCTTATCCAGAAACCACTCTTCTGAAGGACTCAGTGACGGACCAAATGGTGGAACGTCAGACTTTCGACGGACCACTAGGTGTACCGTCAGCCCTTATCCAGAAATCTCTCTTTGGAAGGACTCAGTGACGGAAAAAATAGTTGACCGTCATACTTTCAATGGACAACCAGTTGTACCGTCAAGCCTTATCCAGAAACTACTCTTCTAAAGGACTCAGTGACGGACCAAATAGTGGACCATCATACTTTCGACGGACCTCCAGTTGGACCGTCAGGCCTTATCCAGAAACCACTCTTCTGAAGGACTCAGTGACGGACCAAATGATGGACCGTCAGACTTTCGACAGACCACCACTTTGGCCATCAACTTGGACGCGGTTTTTCTGATTTTAAATTTTAAATTCCTTTTTACCTGGGAACATATAAATACCATATTTTAGGGTTAGTGGAGTGACTTTTATCTTTTACAAGTTTATCATCTATTGAAACTCTCTGTAACCTAGTACCTTGGGATTGAAACATATCTTTGGGGAAGTTAATCATTCAATACTTTATTGAAGATTCAAGAACTGATTCTTGAGATTTTTGTAAGTCAATTCTAAATCTATTTATGAATAATACAAGAATTATTTCTTCTTCTTCCATGGAATTTTGTGGCTAGTTCCCATAACTAGGGTTATGGGATCCTTAATGTGAAAAGAATCTATGGGTTGTGAATCAAATTGAGTTCCATGAATAACTGATATTGTATAAACCTTTCTTCAATTTAATGGCTTTTCTTGGTGGCAAACTTGAAAAGTGAGCCCAAGAACATCACTTGTCTGAAAGGAAAGTGTTTGTTGGGAAAAGAAAGTGTTTACATGAATTCTAAGGACTTTAAACTTCGGATTAATGGAAAATTCCCTAACTACATTAGCTTACATGAGAAAAAGGTTGAAAGAATAATGTATCCTTCAAGTTTGAGAGAATTAGAGGATAATCTATCCACTTAGGTTGAGAGACTAAGGGATAAAGAATAGGATTCAATCCTTCTTGCAATTGAATTTGCTAAATGGAACTCTTAAGTGATTCACAACCCTAATTGTTCTAGCATTTTGGTAACCATATCCTTTGTTTATTTAATCTCATTAAATTACTAATTACAAAGAGAATCACTCGTTGGAATACTCTTATTACAATTAATTACTTTATAAGTTACAATTCAAAAAACTCCTTATTCAGGAATCTCTGATCAACAGTCCAGTAACGATTACAATACTTAGTAAGCACAGTATTCCCTGTAGGATTCGACACCCAACCTAGTTGGGTTCTATATTTGACAATGACCGCTTACACTTTCTAGTGAGAGTTGTAATTTGGGCGTATCAGAGAGTACTAAATTCTGATGGCTAAGGAGCTGATAGTTAAAAGCCATGGTTCTGTAGGACTATCTAAGTCCTTTACTGAATATTGATTACTTAACTGACACTGTGATTGAGGCCTACGGGATAGAACATTAACACTACAAATTCACCAAGGGATCTAAACTGAGGGTATATATGGCATAATCAGAGTTTGACTTAACACTAGGAGTGAAGTCATGAATCGCGTGGGCTAAGCATACTGTAAAGCATGACATGAGTGCATGAGTCATGAGCTACATGAACTGGGTTTGGGAATTTCTAAATTCGTGGAACATGATTCACAACATTAGATGAACTTATACTCCTCATACGAGGAACTTGAAACACACACTATTCTATGAAAAGTGCATAGATATAAGTTGTATTCATGGTATTGAAACGGAAAGCATGTGTAAGTATCATGATGGTTGAAGTACAAAACTTTGCACTGAGATAGGAATGGGTCGGGAATCATCTTTCCTTATGGATTTCCTACACATACTGGTATTACTACTGGAACTTGAAGGCCTGACTTTCAGAGATTTCATAATCGGAAAGTTCCCGTATACCTGTCGGGCTGTGTTAGGCTGACTCACTGGGGTGGGTACTGGAAAAAGGTCCTATTAATATTTGGTCTGAACTTAAAGTTGACTTATATGCAAAGAGACAAGAAAAAAGAAGCTTCTGAATCTGAAGAAATGTGAACATAGAAATGAGGGATCTGTAACATACCAGTGACTGCATTAGGATAGATTTCCTAATCCTGTCAGAACTGAAATGCATAGAGTCTGTTTGGGTGTTTCCCACTGATAGCACTAGAATTGGCACCCTGCTGATTTGGGGGATTAAATTGAGTTGAAGGATGAGTATGCTTGCTTTTAGGGCCAGTCCTAGGACAATCTCAGACCTTGTGACCTATCTCGCCATATTCGAAACACACATCACTATCGGCTCTACATATATCCGTATGATGCTTACCACACTCTTCACAAAGCGGATCAGTAAAAACCCTGCTCTCACTAACCTAGGCCTTGGAGACTGGTGCCCCATCTCTATGGTCATTTCTAAACTTTGGTACTCGTGCACTAGCTAAAGATGGAACTGGGGATAAAAACTTTTGTCTATGTTGAGAACGGTTACCACCTTGCGACCCTGGCTGAGAAAAACTATAACTACCAGTTATGGCCCTCTTATTTTCCCTCTCCTTCTTCTTAAGTTTATGCTCCTCAATCTTTTGAGCATGGAACATAAGACTAGATATGCCTATATCTTTAATCAACATTATAGTCCTGCACTCCCTAACCACTCTACCTGATATCCCAGACACAAACTTATTCATTCTAGATTTACTGTCTGCTACTACATGAGGAGCGTACCTGGCTAACTGAGTGAACTTAAGGGAGTATTCTTATACACTCATGCTACCTTCTCTGAGGTTAATGAACTCTAACACTTTGGCTTCTTTTTACTCTAGGGGAAGGAATCTACCTAAGAAAGATGCAACAAACTCTTCCCATTCTATGGGCTATGCATTTGCACCCCTGTCTACCTTCCACTGCTTAAACCATGTATGGAATACATCTTGTAGCTGATAGGTGACTAACTCTGCACTCTCACTGGAAGTCACTCCCATGATATCTAAAACTTTCTGAACCTGGTCGAGGAACTCTATGGATCCTCTTTAAACTTAGAACTGGGGAATAGGGGAGGATTTATTTGGGTGAAGTCCCGAATCTTGGCTACAGTAGAATTGGCCACTGGGTTGGCTAGAATAACAGTTGGCCGGTCATTTTGTGTTGTGACTAAATTGGCTAGAGTAGTGAATGCAGTTCTAAATTCTGCATGAGAGACGTGCTCATCCAGAGGATCTTCCTGGACGGGATGAGGTGATGACTGATTCCCTTTTCCCCTTTTGTTAGCCCTTTTACGAGGCATATTCTATAAACAGAAGAGAAAAAGGGATTAAACTGAGAGTTTTAATGGATCTCATGCTTACTCACACGACATGAATACTGAAAGAAGGGAAACTGTTCCTCAAATATATCATAGCCTCTTGCATATAAGTGTGGTGCACAAGACACCTATGCATAAGACTCTACTTGATGCGACTTTTCAGACTTTCTAGAACACTGTTGAACCTTAGGCTCTGATACCAAGTTTGTAACGCCCCAAATCTGGTACCCAAAATTCTACATGGTGCTCATAATCCCGAAGGACCACAAGCTAACCCATAACTGATATCTGTAACAGAGCCCTAAATAATAATGGTAATATCATAAAGGCAGAAACATGAACTGAAAGGCCATAAGGTTCAATATTGATACATAACTGAAAATATGGTATAACAAAACTAAAACAACTAAAATAACTGTCTGAACATGTTGTAGCCTGGAAGCCTCTAAAACAGAAATGTCTGAATAAAGAGTTGATGGGACAGTCCCCTAATTAAATCCATCTGCTGAAATAAACTAAGTACTGAAAAATGAAATAATCAAATAATAACATCCTTGAATGATGAGGACTCACATCTGACTCTCACTACTAAAACAAGAATGCTACTATACTATGGAGCACGTGCTTCTGAACCTATAGTATAAAACACCATAGCTCAATGCGTCAGTACAATTGAATGTACTGGTATGCAAGTGAGGTTGGCTGAATTCAATGGTTAATATACATGAACAATACTAAATGACTAAATAACATGAACGTGAGAATACATGCATGAATACGTAACTGTATATGAAATCATGATAACATTGACTCATAAATTCTGATAACGTAGATTTACTGATATCTGCGTACTAATAATGGGATACTAAAAAACTAAGACTATTAAGTACTGAGGAACTGATTTCATATTACTGATAAAGGAATGACTGTTTTTGATAGTTCTGATTATGAAGAACTGGTCTGATTGACTGTATCTGACAGTCCTGAAATCTGAATACTGGTAATATAAATTTTGTATAATTAATATACTATTAACTGGGTGATTGTGTCTGACAGTCCTGATTTTGATAGAACTAACTGAGTTCTATACTGAGCTGAGCGACTATTTCTAATAGTCCAAAAATTATAGAACTGAAATAAGTTTTATTACTAAGGTTGGATCCAAAACTGAGACTGTGGGAGGTAATTATCTAACCGACATGCCCCAAAACTAAATTGGTGGGTTCCAACCTGTAACCCCATCTGGAATGGTGTCAATACCGTGCCATGAGTAAAGACAAGCTATGAGTAAACCCTCGCTGATAGGAAGCTCTTCCGTCAACCCCTTCTAGTAGGAAAAACTCAAATGAGGTGTCTAATCCCTAAAATCGTAGGGTACATCTCAACCTACGATGTCTATGTAGTTCGGGAATGCAAGGATTGCTTCTAAGGATCACACCCTCTACTGGCTAATAGGTGAGTCCCCATTCTTGGGTTCACTCGATGCTGAATCCTACTTCCAAATAAAGATACACTGAACTGATTTAAACTGAACTGAACTATTATTGATAGTGTCTTTTAGCTGATTTGATCAAAGTTCACTAAATTCCGTTGACTAACAAAATACTAATGAGATCGGATAACTGACTGAGATTACTGAGTTTTCTTGAGTCATCTAACTGGCTGAATTCTAATGATCATGGATTGAATATGAGTATCGTGAAAACTGACACTGGATCTAGGAACACAACTAAATTATTGGGTACAAGTACCCCCAAGACTCGATAGCATAAAACTGACAAGTCTTGATACTTCGTGAATACATAACCAATATCAATAATTCATAATACAATAAGTTGGGGATTTCATGAAACACATGGTTGTCATAATGTTGTATATGGATGGAATTGCATATAGACATGTCATACTTTCATCAACCTAATCTCATGAACATTCCATCAAATACTCATAATGCACACAATATCATGTAAGTCGGTCTTGGCCATAAGGAAAAAGCATGTATTTATTATTTGAGTCACAATTGAGATATAATACCTAATTTCTATCCTCCTAGCCATTTTGTCAAACACCGTACATGCATAACTTAGGGCATAGGTGAAATCATCAAATTACATATTATAAACAACTCAATTCATGGATTTCATCTTGCATGCTAATCTAGTTTCATGAAAACACATAAAGATTCCAACTTGGGAATCATACAACAAGATAAACATGGTTACAAATAACCCACAACATAAATATCATGTTTTATAATTTGAAAGAGGGTTATTGGACTTCATGGATGAAAGAAATCTATAAATCAACACTTGACATACCTTATTTCCTGATTTTACAAAGATTCAACTCAGAAATTCTTGAATTTGAGTATTGAATTTGAATCCTTAATTGAAAACTCTAGCTTGTTCTTGAGAAAAACTTGAGAGAAACTCTATATTTTGGGTGAAATATGGTTGAATCACGTGTTATTGGGTTTATCTAAGGATGGGAAATTGATCCTTTTTCCCTTAAAATGCGAACATTTAATGACTAAAAACTGGGTGCTGAAGTTACAAGCGACGCAGTGCATTGATGGCTTCGACGCGATACTTGACGTGTCGCGCCATGTTGCGATTTTGGCTATGGTATCCTGCACAAATGTTGACCAAATCGATTGGAGATGCGGTGCGCTATGATCGCGTTGGTCCACTATTTTGGGACTCCGAACATGATTTAAATGTGTTCCAAAAAATCCAAAACTTGTCCGAAAACACCTATTGACCTTCCTGATCATGAACTAATAAAAATACGGACCATTAAAGGATGTTAATCTGGCGATATGAGATTGTCAACTTTTGAAGGCCAATAATAGGCTAAGTCTGGGAACCTAGCTAGAATTTTCTAAGTCTGGGACCCCTTGACAAGCTTAAAGGACTGAATTAAGCTTTAGAATTTTACGAGGTCTTACAAAAAATAAAAGAGATAGCAGACAAAAATGGTATAATTTGTTTGTTGAGATTGGTTTTAATTGTGATAAGTGATGTATTAAAGCACTTTGAGAGGTTAGTCACTATTCCCAAATAGTTCCTACCCATCCCTTAGCCTACATTACAACTCAAAAAAGTCCTAATTAACCCTAAGTTTTATATTCGACTATTAGTGAAGGATTACACTAAGGGAAAGCCTATGGTTCATTGAGTGTAAATTGTGAAGTCTTTGTGAGAGTGAGCATAATTTGGTTCGTGTACCTATTATTCTATAAGTTACATTATTGTTAGTGATTATGGTATCTCTCTTGTTGTGAGAGCACATGTTTGATGAATGTGGGTGATTTGTATGATTTCCTTGATTGAATGATAAGCATGAGTTTTCCACCTAGGTGAGTCAATTCTTGAGGGTAGGATGTTTTGGAGTAGCGTTCTTAAGCTTTTTATTGTGTAAATAACATGCTCTGTGTAGAAACATGCATTTTGTATAGTCATTGTAGTACTAGCTTAAGTGTCTTGCATTTAGTAGAACTGTAGCGTCATCTCAGATTTTTATTCTTAGAGTAAAGGGTTATTTTAGAACGAACAAGAGTTTAAGTGTGGGATGATGATCTGAGGTGATTTTATATACTTCAGTATCATTATTCTAGCTTAATTTGCTTTGTTTTGAGAGCAATTCATATGCTTAACGTGTTCATATTGATATAAATAATCATTTAAGTGTCCAAGTGTGTGATTATAATGTCCAAGGTACTTTTCAAATAAGTTTGTGCTTAATTAAGTAATTTAAAGTTCAACCCGGAAAATTAGTTTTACTAGCTTGAGCTAGTTGTATATCTAGTTGGTCTCGGTGGATTCTAATGTGTTTAATTTTTTACATTTATTTTAAATGTGTAATTATGAGTGGAATAACTTGTTTGTAATGTGAAAAATTTAATTTGTTTAACTCAAGAGTCGGAATGATAAGTGAAAGAGCATTGCGAATTTTCCTTATCTTAGCTTGTGTTTTGATTTGTAGTTGAGAATATTGTGTTATTTTGATATTTAATATGTAGTGTATGATATTTTACGAGTCTTGGTGAACTAATTACAGTGATATATTGATAATTTAAAGGCAAGAAACTCATTGAAAATACACTATAAAAGACATGAACAAAAAATAGGATGATCTACACTTCATAAAATTTTTAAACACAAATTCCAGTGAGTCGATGAAAATGAAAAGTCAAACGCATCACATCAAAGATACCAGATCAGTGATGCATTCAACGACGCATCGTGTTGATAATGCATGCACAACAAATTTAAAAAGCTGCCGACACACTTGAACTTTACCATATTTTTAATTCAAAGTGCACGGCACATGATTGGGGGCTTAAGGGAATCTTTTTTTCTCCACTTTCTTTTTGGATTAGGAAATTAAATAATTTATTATAATATATTTCCGACAACAGCTGGACAAATATAAAAAGTTGGACAAGTCTTGGACACGTGATTGCACAGTACACGGCCGGACACTATATTGGAGAAAAATTGTGGAGCGGCTACACGGTTTATTAAGTTTTTAATTTTATTTTTAGTCTTTAATTTTTCATATCATGTATTTAAATATTTAGATTGTGATTATGAATAATAGTAGCTAAAAACCTCCTTTTCGGGGTTAAAGCCAAGAACATGAGTACTATTGTTTTGGATTAAATTCGTTAATTTTGCTTATCATATTTGGTTGATTGTTTATTCTTGCTTTAATTATTTTATGGATTGATCACCCATAAAATACATATTTTGTCAACCTTTTGATCTCGGGAGAGGGAATAGGGAGATAGAACATGGAAATAAGCAAAGTTTGAATTTTTATTCTTTTATAAAATAAAGAATTAAACTTAGCATCTAGGACAGAGATGTACTTAGATGCCTTACTTGATTCATACATAGAATGATAGCTTTAATAAACTTAATTGGATTATTACATCCCCGCTCAACGATGTAGTTGTAATGTCAAAATTAGGTAAAAGATTATAGGTTGGGAAACCATGATCATGCAATTAACCCTACGAATCAACTACCAAGATAAGCAAATTAGCGGATGAGATTCAATAACATAGTATGATTGTTCGGAGTGCTTTAACCCTGGGCTTTTCTCTATTAATTGTTCCAAGAAATTTTTTTTTCCGTATTATTTATTTTATTTTTAATTTATAAAATAATTCAAAATTTTCTTTTTAGTTATTTTTGCACTAAATTAATCTAGACATTGAATTAAAATTAAATCATTGTTAAATCAAGTCTCTGTGGGATCGATATTCCGCTTTCTTAAAGGCCACTATATTACTTGGAAGACCACGTACACTTGAGTGTGCGCTGTCAGCATCTTACGGAAGCTTCTCGGAAGGAAAAAATGATGATTTAGCGGATCTTTAAGCTTTCTTCAGCATCGAGGTAGGCGAGGTTTTATCTATTGTTAGATTGGGTTAGTTCATAGTATTTTTATTATATTGTGTTAGATTTGGGATGGGCTTTAGGCGTTGATATGATGAATTGTAATATTTGGGTTAGTTGGACCATTTTGGTTGTTTGAAAATGGTAACTTAGGGATAATTGACTTAGTTGCTCATATATTAAGTGAATTTAGATAACTTAAGCCTAGTTCAGGTAGAAATTGCCTAAAAATACCAACCTTAGGCTTAGACACATGTTAGTTTATGTAGAACTTTATACACTTATTTGACTCTTGGAAATGCTTATTGAGGAAATGTTAAGAAACCTTGAAAGTTGATGGATATGTTGTTTTATGCAAAGGTTGAAGCCTATTGATTATGCTATTACTTATGCTATTGATGATACCATTTATTATGCTGATATATTTGTAATTATTGGTTTAAGTCTGGCTATTGATGATATAATTACTGGTTCAAGTTAGGCTACTGATGATATAATTACTGTTTTAAGTCCTAATATTGATGATATAATTATCGATTCAAGTTTGACTATTGATAATAGAATTACCAGTTCATGTCTTGCTATTGATATTATAATTACCAGTTCAAGTCCATCTATTAATGATAATTTATTGGTTTAAGTCTTGCTATTGATAAATTTGCAGGTTTGAATTCGCATATGCATATTATGCTATAATGATTTAATTATTTATGATATGATGATATCGGGGTGTGAGATTTAAAATAACAATTTAGCTAAGTCTGGAAACAAGGAAATAGTTGTGATGTGGTATGATATAAATGAATTCTAGTGAAATAATGATTAGTTGATAGGTGTTGATTAATTTATAAATGATGAATATTGACAAGTGATGACTATAGTGGGTCATGACTTAGATGAATTTCTAATTGAATTGTGAGAGTTGAAGAATGACGGTGGTGGGATATTCTATCTTGTTTATACCTTTCATGCTTATGGAGGCTTGTGATGGGTTATTTACATTTCTGCACTAATTGGTGTATGGATGCCAATTTTGTAATTTTGATAGCATGTGTTGATGCTTTATGTTATAATATACTATTATTTCGATTTATTTACTTAATTATGCATAACTATATTGGATTTGATTCAGGTTTGTTTTTATACCTTGACTTAGTTATGTTATCTTGAATTCTAGTATTCTTATATCATGATTTAGCTGAGTCAGCTGATGATGCCTTCTGAGTACACATTATTTTGGTACACATACTACACTTTTGTACCTTTTTGGTGCAAATTTTAGCACTAGTTACCGCTGTTGATTAACGTTCATGCTGTGTTGATATGCATATATAAGGTGATCTCTTAGAGTTAGAGTCACCTATTTCCTTCTATCTTACGTATGTCTAGTCTTTAGTTTAAAGAAAGATTGTATTGACTATTCTAGATAGTTGGATTATATTTGTAGTTGCTCTTGTACTTGGTCTACCAGGTCAAGGGATGGTATTTATGTAGTGACTACCTTTAGACCATTTCTATTGCCTTACTTATTTTTGCTATTGGATTGCTTATTAGGCCACTTTTAGGGAATTTCCATCAAATTAATCCATTGTGTTATCTCAGGGTTATAGTTTGGCTTACCTACTGGCGAGATATAGTAGGTGCCATCATGACTCATAAATTGAGTTGTGATAGCTCCTCAATAACTTTTTGACCTGAAGGCTCTTTGAATAGATTATTCCTAGAAACTTCAGCTCACAAATAATTTTACCAAATCATGAAAACATTGACTCCATAGCCTCATTTTTTTCCATCTCGAAAAGCTCATATTTATTGACTAGGGAACTGATAATTGCTTTCTTCACCTTGGCAGAACCTTCATAGGTTACTTCAAGTTCGTCCCATACTTCTTTGGCTACTTTATAGGTTAATATTTGTAGTATTCTACTCTACTATCTTCTTAACAAAGAAAACTTATGGCTAGGTTAATATCTTGTTATATTTTGCTCCACTAACTGCACAATAAAGAAAATTCATGTCCCTAACTTTAATTTTGATTACCTCTTCTTATTTTTTTGGTGATTTCAAAGTTTTCAAATCAGCGAAGTCTAAGTTGTTCGATTCCTTTTCCTTCTGTATGTCCTTGTGCTTGAGCCTTGGTATAGGTTTCATTCCTTTCTTGATAACCATCAAAGCTTGAAAGTCATTTGATTGTACAAAGATTTTGAATTTGTTCTTCAAATATGAGTAGTGTTGTTCATTGAAATATTATGGTCCTGTTTAAGTGTTCCATCATGAAGAAGTGCTTTTGGAATTTGGTAGTTAGACCTTTGATCTTTACTTACGTATGATTAAGAAACACTTAATAGTGAGACCTTCTCAGATATAAATTAAGATTTAAGAGGAGGGTGAATTGAAATATTTTTTGAGTTGACTGATCAGCCTTGATAGTCAGCTTACCTACAGGTTAGTATACTTAATAAAATAGAATTAAACCAAAAGTATAAACAAAAGAGTAAGGACGAACACAATGTTTTATACTGGTTTGGATCATTGGTGTGGTGCCTATTCTAGCGCGCTTACGTATCATGGGTTTTCCTTAGATCTTTAACATTGAGAAAGGAGTTATAGTATAGTTCATCATGTTTTGAATCTTAATTTTTTATTCTGATCTTGTGATACCACCTCGACTGGTATAATTACTAAACATACTCGATCTTTTTATTTTTGTAACTATTGTAAATTTAAAATTACAAAGCTTTATGGAGAGAAAATATGAGGCAGAGGGATAGTTTTCTGTGAAGTTGCATACTAATTCTTCTATTTTCAACATCTTTAAATATCTTCATCTTGTTGTAGCATGTCTTCTTTAAAAATAAATCCCAAGGGATATTCTTTTAATTAAGGATTTGTATTGCTTACTTGATTGAGGCTTTATATTATTTTTCACGTCCATATAAGATATGTCCGTGAAGATGACATGATATTTCTTTCATTGATGTTGACTCACATCCATAGACATTCATATCAGATTTGTCCGTGTAGAGGATATGAGCTTCCTTCCTTTCTTCTTTAGATCCATGTGAAATCTGCTTTCTATGATTTCTGCTTCATGATTATTATCAGTATCGTTGACTCCCTTAATTTAGGGAGGTTTTAAGATCTTCTACGTGATGTTATTTCTAATTGCATGTCTAAGAATGCCCATCTGTGGATTTTCTACCTTTATTGCAACCTAAGTTTATCCTGCATGTTTTAACCTAAGTTTATCCTACATGTTTTCTTTATTAGTTTGTCATTATTAAAACATATTATAAAAATATATGAGGTAACAGAATGGTGATGCTTTTAGAAATACAGTAAAGAAGCCTGCAGGTATGATTGAGGTGGATAATATCACAACATTGGCTGCTCAGTTGTCATCCTTTCATAACTAAATAATGATACAATTCAACAAGTTAAGTGTTAAACAACCTTAGGAAAAAGTGAATGCAATTCAAAAGGCTCAAACTTGGTGTGAAATTTATGGAGGTAGTGGTCACCCTATAGACTTATTTGGAGCAAATCAAGAGTCAATGTATTTTGTTAGCAATTAACAAAATAGAAATCAAAACTATGGTTATGCCTACTACCATAAATAGCAGAGTCAACCTAATTACTCATAGGGTAGTAATTAGGCTCAAACTCAGCAGTTCCAGTAGCAGGAGGGTAATTATAATAATACTCAAGCCAGTAATCGAGAAGAGACATTGAATAAGATCCTGGTCAACCAAGAAAAAATGGCTACAAATATAAAAATCAGCAAATATCTCAGAGGAATATAGAGACACAATTGGACCAGTTAGGCCAGGCATAAACACTAGACCTCAAGGGTTTTATTCATAGTGATATAGAAAATCCAAAGAAATTATTAGAAATCACCTTGAGGACTGGTAGACATTTGATGTACAGTCCTTCAAAGAATAATCACATGGCATATGCAATATTGGTCCCATAGAAAGCAGATGAGAATAAAGTAGACACAAAAGGGCTAAAATTTGGGGATGTTTGAGTACCCAAAGTACCCAAAAACAAAGGCAACTGAGAAAATACCATATAGACCACCACCACTATTAATTCTGAAGCATAAGAAAGTCAATAAGTATGTGTGCTTTAAAAAGTTCTTTGAAACATTCATAGAACTTCATATTAACCTTCCTTTGTTAGATATTTTACAGGGAATGCCCAAGTACGCTAAGTACTTGAAATAAGTGGTGACCAATAAGACAAAGTTGGGTGACATTGAGAAGGTAACACTTATTATAGAGTGCAGTTTAGTGTGATGAGAAAGATTCCTTAGAAGCTCAAGGACCTTGAGAGTTTCACCCTCCCCATTTAAATTAGATAAACTGATGTGGTCCATTCTCTGAGTGATTTGGGGGAAAGCATCAACTTGATTCCCCTATTTGAGTTAATATTCTTTGTTTGGGAAAACTTAGACCAAGTTCAGTTGTTCTCCAAATAGATGATAGAAGAAAAGTTGTTCCTAAATAAATCATAGAAGATGTTCTAATTAAAGTTTGTAAGTTCATTATTCCTTGTAACTTAAATGTTCTTTATTATGATATAGATGAAAAAGTACAAATCATACTGGGACATCCATTCTTGGCAACTAGGGTAACAATGATAGATGTGAGAAGGGTATTCTAAAAATAGGATTAAATAATGAAGAGGTGGTCTTCAGAGTGTATAAAGCACTGAATAAAACTTCTCAATAAAAGATTTGTGTATTATCATGGTTATGGAAGAAGATATATGTTGGGTTGAGGACTGCAAACATCCAATAACCTCTTCGGACTCTCTCATCGAGCCGCCCAAAAGGACCACTAAGACAAAAATTAAGAAACTTGAAGTAGAGTCTAAAATAGAAAGGTGTAGCATGAACTAAAGACCTTGAGAGTAAGTGCTCAAAAGGTCAGAAAAGAATAATAAGATTGACTCAGAGAAGGAGAAAGAGGATGAGATATGCTGGTTGAGAGTTGTGATATGAGTCATGCCATAATAATAAATCAGGAATTTCTTTGGAGGCAACCCAAGTTAAGGTAGTTATTTTTACTTTTCTTAGTTTTCTTTAGTATCACCTTTAGTTTTATTTTGGTTTGAGTAAAGAGGTTTAAATAATGTCCGAGTAATAGAGATATGAGCTAAGAAGCATGGCAAAAGCTAGGCCTAGAGGCCTGATGAAGTATTTTTTTCCTAACTTTAATGTATACTTTGGGGACAAAGTATGATTTTAAGTGTAGGGTAGGGTAATTCTTAGTCGTTTAGAATGGAGTATTGCTATAGGATTTCCATTTTTATTTATTTATCTAGTTTTTTCAAAATTTTAAAAACTATAAAAAGAATTTATCTTTGGTTATTTTTAGTTTTTGTTGGTGCCTATTCAGTAGAACCACACTTCACCCACCCCTTAGTTTCTTTTTTTGTTATTTTCTAAGGTGGAGTACTTTAAACCCAATATTCTTTTAAGTTTTTGGTGTAATTTATTTTAAAAATTCATTAGGAATAAATAAGATGTTCTTGCTAAGAGATATGTATGATTTTAAGATACAAGTGGGGTTGTATGTGAAAGCATGTGGAATGAAATGAATGACTATTTTTGAGACGTCTACGCTCATTTATATGACTCTGCGATGTTGGCATAATTTTGAATTCTTGCTATTGCTGGGTTGATAGTCTATAAGGATCCTTCTTGACTTAAGCAGGTGCCATGTGTCAGTGAGGTTTTTGTTACATTACTTGTTGCTTATTGATGTCTAGAACTTTCCTGGTTTGTCATAAAAGTGAAATAAAGAATTTTGGGTTTAGGAGATAATATATGTATATCTTTAATAACCATGTTTTATACCCCATTTATCTACCCTTATTGAATGATCATAGTCATCCCTTTTGATCCTTTAGCCTACTCTTTAGTACCATCATATGTAACTTATTCGATTTCATCCAATTGATAAGAAAATAATCCAAAACTCATCAGCGTTCTTTAGTTGAAATATTGACATATTTAGGAGTGTAGAATTGAATAATGAAAAAGTGAAAGTGAAGCCCTAAGAAAATAGCTATTGGTTTGGTGAAAATGTTTGTGTGTTATGGTTTAGAGTAATGTAATGAAAAAAATTGATAAAAAGTGAAGCATTTGTTGATGGAAAATACTCCCAACTTAAGATGTGTGAACTAACTTAAAGATATGGGGCAAAATAAAAGAGAAGTAGGAAGATAAATATAGTGAAGAATTTGGTTGGTTAAAGAAGAGTCTAATGTAAAGTTTGATGTATTAAAGCACTTAGGAAAGATAGTCACTATTACTGGTCAGAATATTTCCTATCCATCCCTTAGCTGATATTACAGACTGTAACTTAAATTATCTTGAGCCTTAATATTTTGTTATTTGTGGAGTGCTACACTAAGGGAAAGCTTATGTTTTATGTAGTGTGTGCATGTGAATTCTTTTAGAAAGTATGGAAATTTGATTGTTACACCATTCTTGTGATAAATTACATATCCTTGAGCGAATGTGGGTGACTCTCTTGTAGTAATGACACATGTTTAATTATGGTTAGATGAATGTTATGATCTCTTTTTTAAGTAGTATGCATGAGTTTGCCAACTTGGTAGAGTTATTCATGAGGTTAGGAAGTTTTGAAGTTGTGTAAATGACTTTTCAATTGTAATATGACATGCTTACTGTGGAAGTTGATATTGATATAGTCATTGTAGTTCTATCTTGAGTTTGTTAATTATCGTAGTGATTCTAGGGTCTTTCTTGAATTATGCTTCATGTAAAGAATTATTCGAGGACGAACAAAGCATTAAGGGTAGGGTGGTGATCTTACACATATTTATACACCTAAGTGTCATTATCTACATGTGTTTAGCTTTGTTTTAATATCTTTTTTATCTGATTAATGAGTTATTAAGGGTGTAATTGTGTATTTATAAGTTTAATAACATGTTAATAGTGTTTAAGGTGCATATAAAACAAGTTAAGAGTAAAACTGATCAAATAGAGCTTAGATGAGAAAACTAGTTGTGCTAGCTTGAGCTATGCTTGGTTCAGTGTACTTTGATGAGATAAATTGTGTTGTGTGAACTAATTATTGTGATCTGATGTTTTAGGATACCTTTGGAGTTGTTTTGGAAGATAATTGAGGCCTACAAAAAATTCATTATAAGTAGGGAAACAAGGATCAAATGTATGAGAAGATAGGAGCAAAACTGAAGCGAAATTGCACCTATTTGGAGGTGCCTTGCACCGCACCCCCCAAAGCATGAAATGGTGAGTTATATTCACCCCATAGGGAAACACCATAATTCAAATACCTTGATTTTTTGGGGCTCCACATGCCCAAAGTCCATCTTTTGTCCTTTCGGATCGAGGGCTCTACCGTGACATCCATAAGTTAATTTTTGTTGTCCATAAGTGAGAAGCAATGTTGTAAATGCATATGATTCCTACTAGGCATCCTATTATCGACCTAAAACACTATATAAGGAGTAAATATTTAAAAATACAAGATAATTTTGAAGCAACACAGGATTTTTTAGAAGAGAAGGCATCCAAGGGTTATACAGTAGGGTTCTTTCGTTGTAGTTTTACTTATGGATTCCATTATTATGATTCTTTTAAAGAGTATGAGTGTATAAACAACCAAATTCTAGGGTTGATTCTCATAACATTATTACTTAGAACTCAATCAATTTAGTTTAAAGTTGGTTGCCGTATTTGGTTGTATGCATGATCTTTTTATTACTATTTTATTGATTAGCAACCTTTAGAATACATTTATATTTGTATTGTTTGTCTGGAAGGAGGAACATTATATTAGATCATGGAAAATATGTACTGCTTTCTTATCCTTTAAATGAATTAATGATATTATTCACTATTTAGATATGAATATACCTAATTGATCCTATTTTGTTAAAAAATGGGGTGACATAAAAAATGTTTGAATAAGTTCTCACATCCATGCTCAACGATTTAGTTGTAGGGCTAATTTAAATATGTAATTATAGGATTGGAATACCATAATCATGTTATCTAACTCGTGAATGAACAACCAATCTAGTTAACTTGACTAACGAGATTCTCTAGCTTTGTAGGATTATTCAAATTGCCTTGACGCTGAATTTCTAAAATCATTGTTTCAAACACTTTAGTTTCTCGTGATTGTTTAGTGTTACTCTCGAATTCTATAAATTCAATATATCTTTTTTTATAAATTGCACTTATTTAATCTCATTAGTGACATTAGAATCTTATTGCTTTCTAAATACCAAGTCCTTGTAGGCTCGATGTTTAACTCGAAAGGGCCACCTTATTACTTGCACGGCCACATACACTTACGTGTGTTTTAGGATGGAATAATAAGACTGTAAACGATTACAATTGCATCTAGAAAAGTGAGGGACATGAAGTCTCTATCAATAGAATTATCATCAATCGATTTAACTACCAAATTCAAAGGTCTATAAAAAGTCTTCATCAAGTGTTCATCCGTCAACTTACGGTTGGGGTATGGATTCAACTTCTTCTTACAAAATATTCATGCTTCATGTAATTATTCACTACGAAGCAACAAATTTCATCCCTTAACTACAACATGCAAGGGATGGAATGAACCATTCTAGGAAAGCTCTTTTTAAGTGACTCCAGTTTTTAATAGAAGAATCAGGTTATTTCTCCATCAACCATAAGGTTGCTTGCCCAGATAATGATAGTGAGAACACAGTAATTGGATGGTATTTTGAATAACTCCAGGTAACTTATAAGGCTTTTAAATTCCTAAAAATCTCATCAAATGAAAATTTGAGTCATCACTAGCCAAACCTCTAAACAAACCCTTGAGGTTCAATAATTGAATCATAGTTCTGGTATTATTGAACTCTGCTATAGGAGCTAGTGGTGGAGGGATAATGGCCCCAGTGGCACCAATCCCATCCAAGTCAACTTAATTAACTTCAAAAGGCACAACCTATTATTTTAATCCTCTTTACCTTTGTTGCTGACATAGATTGGCTAGAAAATATTATCAACATGTTGCACAACAAAATCAACACTAGAAACTCTATCATCCACAATGATGTGTGCATCATGTTTGTGTTGATAAGTCTGACCATCAACAAGATATTATGGCCTTGTTATTTCACACTCTTGTGCATTCATAACTCATCGAAGAGCATTCTCAAGTTTGGGGTTATAAGGTAATAATGGTTTACCCTACTTATGGGTATTTTGTAGGCACTAACCTTTGCCCTATGGAAAATAGAAACAACAAATATAGTAAAATTAGGAAATAAGATTAAGTGTCAATTTAGTACACTTTACTTAATTGACAATAGTATTCCCCGAAAACTGTGCTAAAATTTGATACACCCAAATTACACTTTCATTAGAAGTAAAAAACAGTCATTGTTGAATACTGAACCAAACTACTTTGGGGTCAAATCCCACAGGAAATAAGGTAAAAACTAAGCCTTATGCAGTTATGTTGATTTCTAGTCCATTACTTCCTTAAAAAGTGGTTTTTTAACAAAGTTTGTTCTTCAATTTCTAAATGTGCTTTAGTAGCAACTATCAAAATTTTAGTGATTGTAATCAAGTAATAGGGAGAACTAGGTTTATGATCACCATGGCTTCATAACACAATTGGATCAATAAAGATAATGAATTTTTCAAATACAATGTATGCAAGGTTATTAAGTCTTGATAAATCCAAATATTTGTCAACTCATTTATGATATTCACTCCAGTGCTCTTAAGATACCAGTGATGAAAATGTAAAACTGAATCATTATGCTAAATTGGCTAATCTTATTACAACAATACTTATTACATGGGTATTGGAAATTCTGAATTCTTATTATCTAATCTTATCCTTGTTTTAACCTCTTTCTCAAGCAAGTTAACTCTAAGACATATTCTAATACTTGCAACTATTAGAAATTGGTTAAAAGGAAAGATTTGATTATACAAACATAGGCACTATCTAAATTAACAAAAATAATTATCCCTAGAGATGTTAATTTGTCATGTATCCCGCAACCTAGTTGTAAGGTTCTTGTCACGATCTGATTCATGAGTCATAATGGCACGTACTAAAACCCACCAGTAGGTACGCCAACACCGTAACCCAAAGCTAAGGCAATAGGTTATTTTGATAGAATTTCCCACTGGGACTAAATTAAGCAACACAATTATAATCAACAGTGTTCCATTAATAGAAGACAATCACAATACGGATACCAATCCCACGACCTGGTAATATCAGTACAAGAGCATCTATATTGGATAATAGGAAATAAAACTAATAAGTCTAAAAGAGTCAATATATCCATCTGGAATACAAAAGTCTGAACAAGGATAGAGTGAAACAGGCGACTCAAAACTCCAAGAGCTCACCCTATATCTGAAAGATCAACACTACACAAACTCAATTCAACGGCAAAAACTAGTACTCAAGCCTTTTCCAAAAGATTACAGAAGTGTAGTATGAGTATAAAAACAATGGGTATTCAGTAGGAATCATCGGTCGACTGAGCTAAATTATGATATAAAGAAAGATAATATCTTTAAGTCAAGGTACACAATTGAAGCTGAATCATCTTGATCATTGTTGTATAAAATAAATGATCAACTAGAATGATAATACGACATATCATGTCAATACACACCAATACTATCATATAAAAAGTAATTGATCTGAAATCATAAAGTGAAACTAATACAAGTGTAACCACAGAAATAGCATGTTGGAGCATATACATCCATTAGACCATAAAGTAAAAGAGCTCACCACGGCATCCCATACCACTGGGGAGTACACTAAAAAGAACATAAAGTAAAGAACCCATCGCGGCATCCCATACCACCAGAGAGTGCATCAGAGGATTAAATCATCAATGTTAATAGATATATAACCTACTTCTCAAGTTCCATTGTTATCAATACTTTTCATCAACAACCATTTGCCAAAAATTATAATCATCAACCATTAACGCAATTAAATAACATATAATAAGTTACTAATATCCATACTCATATTGCAATATAGATGTATATCTTATCAATAGACTTTACTTACTTATTATTAGCTAACCAATGATTATTAATATCTCACTAATTCTCTAGTCATCATATGGCCTCTAATTATTGGCCTAGTCGATTCTTTGCATAATCTTTATTCGTGGGATAACAACTAACCATTGTGCACTAAATAGCCAACATCCAACATCTAGTCAAGATTCACTACTACACCATAGATGCCATTAAGCCAAAGCATGATTCTAGTCATCATAGTCATACTAGTCACCATCTAAAAAAAGGCCACTAATTATCTTTCAAACACTTATCTATCTTACCGTTAATGTCTTTTATTATCTACCATCATTATTATTCAAATCCTTAATTAATAGCTAATCGACATCATAAATTAGTAATAGATATCATTAATCATCACCGATGCTAACCTATTATAATCATTAGCCACATAACAACCACAATTGCTAGTTACTGCATTTCAACAAAAGAAGGTTGATCAACTAGAACTCTAGATTTCTAGCCATCAAGTAAAATAGTCACTTAATAGAAAACTAGTTACCGCATAGCTCATTCTAATATACATTATTCCTTAAGTAATCCATTTATTTATGCTAAGTATACCCACTAGGAGAATTAATATTTCTACAGAAGATTCTACATACCAACTAATCATAACTAACTATTCGACATAGTCTACTCCTACTCGTTATTTAGCACTAACATGGGTTACGCTTCTTAGCAAGAGATTAGCACTAAAGAACTATAACCTACAATACCAAGAATAACATCACACCCTCAAAGCACGTATGAATAAAATCATATGAAAGAAATCTACACATAAACATATATATACTTACCATACATATCATCAATATATCCTCTGAACTTACCGGGCATCATCATACCATCAATATATCCTCTGGACTTGTCTGGCATCACTATATCATCTAAATATCCTCCGAACTTACCGGGCATCATCATAGAATCAATATATCCTCCGAAATCACCGGGCATAATCTTATAATCAATAGATTCTCCATACATACCGGGCATCATCATAACCTCAATATATCCACCGGACATACTGGGCACTATCATGTCATTAATACATATATAAGAAATACAATCAATAATAAATACAAGACCCATGAGGGATAGAGTGAAAAAGAAGTAGGAACAGATATACCACAGTAACTCATCATTCATTATCAACACAATATATTAATAGGTGCATGAACAAGTATATTTATATGATATGGACACTCAATGCATTACCAGGATTAACAAGATCACTAGCATGGTCAATAACAAAGCCATGGTTTATACCTTCTAGAGCCCCTCTTTATTAGCATGATTCACATTATTAGCACAAGAGGATTTTCATTACGAGCATTAGTTTAGTCACTAGGCTTAAACATAATATGAGTAGTAAAATAATCCAAGGACCACATGATAATTTCGTCAATGATTTAAGTGATAGCATAGTTGTGGACTCAATCTATAAGACATTTCATTACTATCCAATCACTCTCAATAATTTAGCAACCAATCAGACACATCATTGTCAATACCAACATTACGAATAAACCATTTATCGGGGTTAGCAATCATATTACCAAAAGCACATCTATGCATTTAACAAGTATCTAGGTCACTAATGAGACTACAAAGTCCATGCTTAAGGCAGGTCAAGCTGCATTTCTAATACCCCAAATTCCTCTTCAAGTCTAACTTCTACACGGGACTAAGCTAAGCCATCTATGTTATGTCTTAGAGGTTTACTTAGAGGTTTATCCACCCACACTAGTTCCATGGTAAAGTTCATCCTCAAGTTTTACCCTTAATTAATCCAAAACTACTTGGTCAGTTTCCACAACTACGCACAACTAAGGTCAACTTACAATTTAATAAAATTTACAAGGTCACTCCCGTCTAACTAGAGCAAGTAGAGTATTCTCAGGTTATTAATGAGATAACAAGTCCAACAAACCAAAGTTCTAGACTAGAAGTCAAGTATCACACTTTATGAGTTTAATAGCCTAAGTGGTCTAACAAATCCCAAATATTACCATCTACCATTTTAAAACCTAAAACCCCTCCTAATCTTATCAAGATATTAAATTCATACTATAACAAAGATCAATCTAACAAGAAGTAAGCCTATCCTACCTCGAATCCAAATATAGCTTACGAGATGATAACCTTTGCTTTCCCTTTCCTCAAAGCTTCTTCAA
This sequence comes from Capsicum pubescens, assembly GCA_030864215.1. Taxonomy (NCBI): domain Eukaryota; kingdom Viridiplantae; phylum Streptophyta; class Magnoliopsida; order Solanales; family Solanaceae; genus Capsicum; species Capsicum pubescens. Next base: position 213,728,188 of record CM061548.1, read on the forward strand.
GGAGCCAAGTTATCAAAACCACAATCTATGCATTATTACGAGAATGACACCATTGTACTTTGGGTCCAGAATGACACCAAAAACCCCTAGCGGTTCCCATTTATAAATGATGAGTTTCTGAGACCATCCAATTGTTCAAATACCCTTAGGGAGTTATACCCCTCAAGAAATTAGTGCAAATCAAGCATTTTTGGGCTAAAATAAAACCTCAAGCCATTTAGGGTTTTGGGGTTAAATAGTAAAGAATTCAACACTATAAATGAAGGATTGATATCTTAGATTCGTTGTTAATAAAGATTATATAAGTTATTCAAGCTCCCAATCAACACCTGAGACTCAATTTGTGAACTACACACTCTATTAGGGTTTATGGAACTCAAAGCAATAGCAAAATGGCTAATTCTCGACAAAAAAGGGCATTTAAATAACCCCCATAGGTCCTTAGTTCACGCATCGCAAGAGCGCAACTCATGATCACGGCATCGCCATGTGATATACCCTATGTGATCTTGGTACATTTTTCTGCATCAGATAACAGCTGAAACGTGGAATAAATTCCAAGTTTTGGACAATGCCTTGGGTTGCACCCGGAATCCAATATGAGCAAACAAAGTATTCAAAAACACTATTTTTGACATTTTGGATGCATTTGCAAAGTTGAATTTTCCATTCGATGTTGTTTCGGCCAAATATGGGCCCCATACCTAAATTTCCAATTTACCAACTTTCCAACCAGTAGGTCAAAACGAGTTTGGATAGCGGGACACAAAGAAAAGGTCTACCCAACCTAAAATCAATATTCAAGAACTACTAGAACAGTCAAAAATTCTATCTGATATTGTTTTATTGAGGTTTTTCTCAGTGTCCATTTAGAACCAACAAAGACTTTTAAATAGGGAAATGGTTCTAAGAACCCAACGAACTACCCGATAACCAAACTATCAGTTCCAGCAAGTCATAAATGACTTGGGGAATCTATGGAAAAGTACTAACATTGAAAATAAGTGGCATCACGAAAAATGACTTGAAGGGTCAGTACAACATCTACTACTAAGTAACTTTCATCCTTGAAAGTTAAAGAAGAAGAAAATACCTAAATTGTTGAAGAGGTGATGATACTAGGCCCACATATAAATCTTGATCTCCCAAGTTGCCTCCTCCACTGGGCAGTGCTTCCACTGAACCTTAACTACAGAAATCTCTCTAGTACATAATTATCTTGCATCACTAGCCAAAATAAGCATGGGCTCCTCCAAAAAGATCAACTGCTCATCCAACTGGACTGAGTCCCACATAAACACATGAGATGGGTTAGGAATATACTTTAGTAACATAGAGACATGGAAAATCAGATGAACAACAACAAAATATGGAGGCAAGTCTAACTCATAGGCCACCTTACCAACTACGTGAAGAATCTCAAAAGGACCAATATATCGAGGGCTGAGGTTACTCTTTCTTTCTAACCTCATCACACCCCCCATCGGTGATACACAAAGGAACACATGGTCACCAACTCCAAATGTCAAGGCACGGAGCCTACGGTCGGCATAGGCCTTCTTCCTACTCTGGTATGCACTCAATCTATCCTGAATCACCTTGACTTTATACAATGAGTCCTGAAGAAAATCCATACCACGAGGTCTAACCTAATAAGTCTCAAACCATTTTATCGGAAAATGTTATCTCCCTCCATACAAAGCCTTATAAGGCACCATCTCAATACTCGATTGATAGTTGTTATTTTATGCGAACTCTACCACTGCTAAGTGGTAATTCCACTATCCTCCAAAATACATAAAATAGGATCATAGCATATCATATAATACATGAATAGTCCACTTGAACTGACCATCATTCTGTGGATGAAAAGTTATACTCAAATCAACTCGAGTACCAAACTCTTCCTGGAATGCTCTCAAAAATTACAAAGTAAATTTAGAACCACTATCGGATATGATAAAAATGGGTACCCCATGAAAATAAAATATATCCAAACTATAAATATGGGCTAATCTTTCAGCACCGAAGGATATTTGAATAAGAATAAAATGTGTTCACTTGGTCAAACGATCCACAATAACCCAAATACCATCAAGACGATGGGAAATTTAAGGTAAACCACTAATGAAATCCATGGTAATCCATTCCTATTACCACTCAAGAATGGGAAACCTCTGAGTCAATCTTTTAGGATGTTGATGCTCGGCCTTAACCTTCTGACAACATAGGCAACGAGCCATAAAGTCTTCCATATCTCTCTTTATACCATCCCACCAATAATGTTGTAACAAATCCCTACACATCTTAGTTGTACTAGGATGAATGGAATATCTAGAGTTGTGAGCCTCATGAAGAATCGATTGAAGCAAGTCATCAATTCGGGGAACACAAATACGACCCTGAAATCTTAAAATACCCTCAGGATAACTGTGTGCCTCTCAGACTCGCCACTCACCACCCAATCATGAAGGAAAAACACAACTTGCTATCCTCATATTGACAATTACAAATTTGCTCGAATAGGAAGGACCTCGTCTCCATACAATTCAAAATCCCCACAAGACCTGAAATATCAAGGCGAACCATCGAATTGTCTAAGGACTGAATATCCCGTACCATAGGCCTCTAAGAAACCGATATGCATGCCAGGCTAACCAATCTCATTGCCTTGTAACTTAAGGTATTAGCTACCATATTTTCCTTACCAAGATGATACAAGAAGGAGATATCAAATACCTTTAGCAACTCCATCTATCTACGCTAGAGAACATTAAGCTCTCAGTAGTCATAAGATGCTAAAGGCTGTAGTGATCGTTGAAAATCTCATAATGAACTTTAAACTACTAATACCTTCAAATCTTGAGCGTGAGAACTACCGTCACTAACTCCAAATCATGATTGAGTAGTTGCGCTCATGCACTTTAAGCTATCTATAACCATAAGAAATGACACACCCCTCCTTCATAAAAACACAACCAAGACCAACACCCAAAGTGCCACAATACACGGTGAATCTCTCACCCTCAACAGGAAGAGCTAATACTGGAGCTAATGTAAGATATCCTTGAGCTTTCCAAAGCTCAACTTACATTCTTTGGACCATCATAAAGGAACTTCCTTACGGATCTATCTAGTCATAGGGGCCGAAATAGTAGCAAACCTCTCAACAGAGCTCCTGTAATAATCGACCAAACCAATGTAACTATGAACCTCAGTTAGAGACATAGGCCTAGTCTAATCACAAATCACCACAATCTTAGTCGGGTCCACTATGATACCGGCTTTAGATACCATATGTCAAAGGAATGACACAAACTCAAGCCAAAACTCACACTTTAAGAACTTAGCAAAAATCACATGATCTTATAAGGTTTAGAGAACTATCCTCAAATATTGTGCATACACCTCACTACACCTCAAATACAAAAGAATGTCATCAATGTATACAATAATGAAGGAGTCTAAATAGGGTTTGAACATATGGTTCATCATATTCATGAATGCGGCTAGGGCATTAGTCAACCGGAAAGACATTACCAAAAACTCATAATGTCCATAATGGGCCCTAAAAACTGTTTTCGCGATATCCTCAGCCCGGATCCTCAATTGATGATAAGGAAACCTCATATAAATCTCACAAGACAATGAAGCTGGTCAAATAAATCATCGATGCAAGGTATAGGATAATGGTTCTTCACTATCAACTTATTAGCCTATAATCAATACAAAAACATATGAAGACATTTTTTTTCTTTACAAACAATATAGGAGCTCCCCACGGGGATGCACTTGATCTACTGAAACCCTTACCTAGAAGATCCTAAAGCTGAGAATTAATTTTCTTAAGCTTAGCAAGGGCCATATAGTAAGGTGCCATAGAAATAGGTCGGGTGCCAGGCTCAAGGTCAATAACAAACTAAATCTCATGGTCAGGGGGAATACAAGGCAGGACGGTAGGGAACACATCAGAAAACTCACAAATAATAAGAATCGTGTCAAGCGACGGACTCTCTACATGAGTATCAAATATATAAGTGAGATAAGAATCACAACCCCTTTAATATAAGTCTCCTAGAATAAATATAAGAAATTATCCCCATCATATCATGGATTACCACTTCATGCCACACGACTTGGGGTACCTTAGGCATGGATAAGGAAATGATCTTGTCAAAACAATCCATGACCATATGATAGGAGATAACTAGTATATTGCTAAAATCATATTGAAATCGAATATATTTAGAATAATAAGATCAACATAAGTATCAACATCACTAACTATCACAACACATGATCTGAATACTTTATCCACTACTAAAGAATCATCACTAAAGTAGATATGCGTAATGGTTTAGATAATGGATCACTAGTCAAGCCCAATTGTGGTGCATAATAAGTAAATATAAGAATAAGTGGATCCTAGATAAAATAAATCTAGAGTCATCTCAAGACACACCAATATCATACATATAACAAAAACATCTAAAGTCTCAGCCTCGAGCCTAGCAGGTACTGCATAAAAAAAACCACGACCACCTTCTGGCTAGGCACCTGACTGACATCCTACCCTGACTGCCTGAGTACCACCTCGAGAACCTTGTGTCATGGCCCGAACTAGGTCCTAGCCGTGATGGACATCCGGAACCCTGAGGGCCCGGAACATCCTTCTCTATCTGTTAAGCATGCACACATTCATATAAATAAAGAAGATGTGGAAACATAATCTGCTACGGAATCATGGTCAATTCTGAATTCAGCATAAGGATAAAAATTGAAAATTAACTACATCTAATAACATCTGACTCAGTCTGCGAAATCTCTACAACAGGAAAATCTGACAACTGTCTCAAAATTAGGACAAGGCCCCCAGTAGACCAAAATGATAATAAGGGAAATAATCTGAAATATGGGCTTTCTAGAATAGAGAAAGCTCACTAACTAATCACTGCAACTCTATCTGACAAATCTACTGCCTTTCTAGACCCTTAGACTGAGCCTCAGAACCTAGAGAAAGGAGATGGGGGGTCAAAATAGATATACTGGTACTCAAAGAAATCAAAAACAAAGCTTATATGTAAATAAACTACTTTGAGAAACAACTTTGTCAAAACATTATTCATCAAGTGGCTTTCGAAACACATGGGCGCATTTTTGAAAAATATGTAACCTGTCTGTCAATGCAAGTTCTGATCTGTATATTACTTCTGAGTTAGGTGGCACTCCCTTACAATTCTGATATTCCACGAGCGGTATGGAATCCTCCGTTGACTCAGCGGGGAAGCCCCCAACCCAAGTGTGTCGCAAGGGTTAGAGTTCCTGAATCTGATACGCCACCGGGCTCTAGGCCAGTGTAATAAATAAACCTGGATCGACAAATCACGGTTTTGGGTGATGAGTTGATTAATACCCAAACCTTCTTCGGGGAACCAACTAAACTCTCTTTATGCCCAATTTTATCCTGTTCTAAATCATGAATGTTTCTAGTTTCTACATCTGAAAAGTCTGATTTCAAACATACATTAAATCAGTTCTAACTTATCATGGAATAATTTGAATTGGTGTCGTCACACCAAGACTTGCAAGTCCTATTTCTGAGCCATAATGCATCATGCATAATTATTTCATTAAAATACAGTTCAGACCACCTAATCATAGAAACAATATAAATAATTTCATGTTCCGAGAACACAAGTCAAAACTATGCTGAGATTGTTCAAACATATGGTGGTCATGTGTTTTTTGCAAAATCATGCACTCTTTTATTATATGAATATTTTCAACATTTATCAATATGCACAACCCTCTCTTTCGAATTCAAAACCATAAATCAATTTGTAGTATTAATCAAGATACTTCATATCATGCTTTTCAAGATACATTCAAAACAATCTATATCATAAGAAAATTAGGAAAATCATACCAAGAGAGGGATTCATGTGCGTCATGCTCACAATTCATTGATAAATCATAAAACGTATGCATACGTATATATAATTTCAAATCAATTTGGGGAAGGTTAAAAGACCAAAACAATACCGTCAAGATTTCTAAAATATGAATGTATTCATAAATCTAAAAACCCCTTTCTTAAAATCATGATTTCTATGCCAATGAGATTTTTAGAAAAACCCTATGTACCTCAAAGTAGGAAAATAATGGGTGTTTCTTGAAGCCTATGATCTGGGGATTTCGAATCTTCAATCGATTTTGAAAACCCACAATTGAATCTTAAGTTTCTTGAAGTTCTTGTTTGAAGCTCTAGAGAGAATTCTTGATGATTTTGATGAAAGTAGGGTTAAGTTTCTAAAACATACCCTAAATCCTTTGTTTGGACGGTTTTAAAGGATAGGGAAAAGTCAAAATTACCCTTAATGACTGCTAAATGGAACTGGAAATTTGAACTTAAAAACCCAATTTTGGGTGCCACCGCAACGCGCCACAATCGATGTGGTCCACTAGAATTCGATGAGTGGGAAATTGAGTGCCTCCGCGATGCTCCACCATCGCGGAGCCCCACTGGGATTTGACGATTGTCAATTTAACCCTCTCTGCAATGCGCTAGACACTAAAATGACGAGTTTACGATTGAAACTTTAAATTATTCACAACTTCTTCACCGAGGGTCCATTTTGGATGAATCTTATAGCGTTGGTAAGCTAATACAGTCATCTACGTAATGAAAGGTTGAAATCTAGGAAATTCCATATGAAAAGTAATTTAGATCATTCTAAAAGCTAATGCTTAGACTTTCCAAGGATGAAATTTAGCTAAGAAGACATAAGGGTGTTACAATATCCCCCCCTTAGGATCATTCATCCCCAAATGATAATGCGGAAAACAGACAAGCATGATTCCAAGCATACTAAAGCATAGAAAGATTAAGGTAAGGGTTGTACCTTTAACTCCGTCATCTACTGGGTCAAAAAGGTGTGCGTATCTTGATCTTATGTCATCCTCTGATTCCCAAGTGGCTTCTTCAACTTTTTGATTTCTTCACAACACTTTAATTGAAACTATTTCTTTACTTCTCAACTTTTAGACCTGATGATCTAGGATTATAATAGGTTTCTCTTTATATTATAAGGAGGTTGTCACCTTGATCTCTTCTATAGGAAACTCTAAAGAATGGTCTTCCAACTTCTCAAGACTATTCTCATAAGAGTCGGACCATAAAAACTTCACCTTTTTCTGAGTTAACTTAGTAAGTGGAGCAGCTATAGAAGAGAAACTCTCTACAAACCTCCGGTAATATCCTGCCAAACCCGAGAAACTCCGAATGTTGGTTGGAGTTGTTATTCTGGGACATTTCTTTACTGCCTTAATCTTTTGGGGATCAACCTTAATCCCTTCACTAGACACAATGTGCCCCAAGAAAGCAATAGCATTCAGCCAGAATTCACACTTGGAGAATTTAGCATACAACTTATGATCTTTGAGGGTCTGAAGAATAGTGCAGAGGTGATTAGCATTGTCCTCCTCACTTTTAGAGTAAACCAAGATGTCATCAATAAAAACTATGACAAACAGGTCTAGGAACTGATGGAAGACCTTATTCATTAGGTCCATGAAATTTGCAGGGGCATTAGTCAACCCGAAGGACATGACTAAGAATTCATAATGACCATATCTGGTTCAGAAGGCTATTTTAGGAATGTCTGACTCCCTAACTTTCAACTAATGATATCCCGAACGAATCTCTATTTTTGAAAAATACTTAGCATCCTGAAGCTGATAAAAAAGGTCATCGATTCTAGGAAGAGGATATTTATTTTTCACTGTGACCTTATTCAACTGGCGGTAATCTATGCACATACGCAAGGAACCATCTTTCTTTCGCACGAAGAGTACAAGTGCACCTCAAGGAGAAACACTAGGTCTGATAAAACCCTTATCTAGGAGATCTGCTAGCTGTTCTTTCAGCTCTTTTAAATCTGCAGGAGCCATTCTATATGGCGGAATAGAAATAGGACGGGTATCTGGTAATACATCAATGCCAAAATCTATCTCCTTATCAGGTAAAATTCCTGGGAGATCATCTGGAAAAACTTCTAGGAATTTATTTACTACTGGGACAGACTGAAGAGGGAGACTTTTGGTGTTAGAATCTTTAACCCGAATAAGATGGTACAAGAAACCCTTGGAAATAAGTTTACGGGATCTGAGATAAAATATGAAGTGCCCTCTAGGTGATAAGGAATGCCCCTCCCACTCTATTATTGGCTCATTCAGAAAAGAAAAGGTAACTTTTTGGGTCCTACAGTCTAGTGTGGCATAACACCGATAGAGCTAGTCCATCCCTATGATAGCATCAAAAGCAACCAATCAAGTTCTATGAGGTATACTACAGTATCCCTACTAAGAATAGACACAACATAATTTTTGTACACCCTTCTAGCCATAATCGAATCTCCCACCGGAGTGGAAATAGAGAAAAGTTCAGTAATCACATCGGGTTCAAACCCAAAACCAACAGCCACATACGGGGTCACATAAGATAAGGTAGACCAGGGATCAAGCAGTACATATACCTCACGGGAAAACATTTGTAACATACCAGTGACTACGTCTGGTGAGGCTTCCACCTCCTGGCGATTAGTCAGAGCATACAACCGATTGCGACCACTCTCGGTAGCTGAATTGGTGCCCTTTTGAGGTGGTGGTGGTGCAAAAGAGTTTTCCTAAGACTTAGCTCCACCAATATTCCTCCTAGCAGAAGAACATTCTCTATGGAAGGGACTCATCTGACCGTATGAATAACACACCAATGAGCCCAACTGACACCTTTGTGGATGATGCTTACCACAAGTCTCACATCACGAATAAGAAAGGTATTGCTGAGCCACACTATCTTGCGACTGAGTATCCTAAGCTCTGGGTCCCTGGCTAGCCTGAAAACTCTGAGATCGCCTATCAACTGGAGGTCTGGGCGTTGGGGCGCTAGCTGCAGACTGGGCCTTGCCCCAAAACTTCTTCTTTTGACATTTGTTACCCTAATTACCACCCTGCTACTGACTGGGGTTCTGATCCGCTGATTTGGCTCTCTTTGCCTGCCTGTCCTTCTCTTTGGACTCCGCTATCTTCTTCTTCTTCTCCTCAAACTACTGCATGTGGACTGTCAGCCTAGCAAAGTCTAATTCCCTATTTAGCATCGCTCCTTGACATTCAAGCACCAGATCATTGATTAGGGGATAGATTAGACTCTGAAGAATGAACTAAATCACAAAGAAGATAGACATTCCTAAATGCCTAGTAGCCTCATGCTTATAAGTGTGACGCGCTACATAGTCATAAACAAGACTTTACCCGATGCAATTTCATAGACACCCTGGGACCATGAACCGTGCTTTGATAGCAGGTTTGTCATGGCCCGAACTAGGGCCTGGCCATGACGGACATCCCAAACCCCGAGGGCCCGAAACGTCCCTCTTTATCTAGTAATCATACACACATGCATATAAATAAAGAAGATACGGAAACATAATTTGCTATGGAAAAATGGTCAATTCTGAATTCAGCATAAGTATGAAAATTGAAAATCAACTACATCTAATAACATCTGACTCAGTCTGCGAAATCTCTACTATAGAAAAATCTGACAACTGTCTGAAAACTAGGACAAGGCCCCCAGTAGACCAAAATGATAATAAGGGACATAATCTGAAAGACGGGCCTTCTAAAATAGAGAAGGCTCACCAAATAATCACTACAACTCTGTCTGACAAATCTACTGCCTTTCTGGACCCCTAGACTGAGCCTCAGAACCTGGAGGGAGGAGGGGAGGTCAATACAGATGTACTGGTACACAAAGAAATCCAAAATAAAGCTTATATGTAAATAAAATAGTTTGGGAAACAACTTTGTCAAAACATTATTCATCAAGTGTCTTTCGAAACACATGGGCATATTTCTGAAAAACATTTAACCTGCCTCTCAATGCAAGTTCTGATCTGTATATTACTTCTCAGTTAGGTGGCACTCCCCTACAATTCTGATATTCCACGAGTGGTATGGAATCCTCCATTGACTTGGCGGGGAAGACCTCAACCCAAGTGTGTTACAAGGGTTAGAGTTCCTGAATTTGATATGCCACAGGGCTCTAGGCCAGCGTAATAAATAAACCCAAATCGACAAATTATGGTTTTGGGCGATGAGTTTTTTAATACCCACGCCTTCTTCGGGGAACCACCTAAACTCTCTTTATGCCTAATTTTATCCTGTTCTAAATCATGCATGTTTCTAGTTTCAGCATCTGAAAAGTCTGATTTCAAACATGCATTAAATCTGTTCTAAATTATCATGGCATAATATGAATTGGTGTTGTCACACCAAGACTTTCAAGTCCTATTTCTGAGCCATAATGCATCATGCATAATTCTTTCATTAAAACACAGTTCATACCACCCAATTATGCAAACAATATAAAAGATTTCATGTTCTGAGAACACAAGTCAAAACTATGCTTATATTGTTCAAACATATGGTGGTCATGTTCTTTTCGCAAAATCATGCACTCTTTCATTATATGAATATTTTCAACATTTATCAATATGCACAACCCTCTCTTTCGAATTCAAAACCTTAAATCCATCTATAGCATTAATCAAGATACTTCATATCATGTTTTTCAAGATACATTCAAAACAATCTATATCATAAGAAAATTGGGAAAATCATACCAAGAGAGGGATTCATGTGCGTCATGCTATAAATTCATTAATAAATAATAAAACATATGCATACATATATATAATTTCAAATAAATTTTGGGAAGGTCAAAAGACCAAAACAATACCGTCAAGATTTCTAAAATATGAATGTATTCATAAATCTGAAAACCCTTTTCTTAAAATCATGATTTCTATGACCATGAGATTTTTAGAAAAACCCCGCATACCTCAAAATAGGAAAAAAAATGGGTGTTTCTTGAAGCCTATTATCTGGGGATTTCGAATCTTCAATCGATTTTGAAAACCAACGGTTGAATCTTAAGTTTCTTGAAGTTCTTGTTTGAAGCTCTAGAGATGATCCTTGATGATTTTGATGAAAGTAGGGTTAAGTTGCTCAAACATACCCTAAATCCTATGTTTGAACAGTTTTAAAGGCTAGGGTAAAGTTAAAATTACCCTTAATGACTCCTAAATGGAACTGGAAATTTGAACTTAAGAACCCGATTTTGGGTGCCACCGCAACGCGCCACAATCGCGGTGGTCCACTGGAATTCAACGAGTGGAAAATTGAGTGCTTCCGCGATGCGCCACCATCGCGGAGCCCCACTGAAATTTGACGATTATTAATTTGACCCTCTCTGCGACGCGCTAAACACCAAAATGACGATGTTTATGACTGGAACTTTAAATTATTCATAACTTCTTCACCGAGGGTCCGTTTTGGATGAATCTTATATCGTTGGTAAGATAATTAAGTCATCTACGTAATGAAAGGTTGAAATCTAGGAAATTCCACATGAAAATTAATTTAGATCATTCTAAAAGCTAATGCTTAGACTTTCCATGGACGGAATTTAGCTAAGAAGACATCGGGGTGTTACACCTTGATAACCATCCCTATAACCTTGCAAGCAACCTTTACCTGAGGGATAAACTTCCTTAATAGGGGTAGCACCCTATGCTAAAACAACCATTTCCCCATGACTAGGGCAATACCACAAAAAATGACTAGGAAGAAAATAAGCAAAACAAGTCATGAGCATAACTAGAACTTATAGATCTGGCTTTATTGGAATAACAACTACGTCTAGAATGGCCTAAAGATGAACCTCTCAAAGACAAATCACTAACTTTACTGGGGTGACAACTAGTCTAAAGAGTTGTCTGAACTGGTCGACTAGTCTGACTCTAAAGCTAAAAAGATAAATGCAGAGGATATCCAACATATGAACTACCACCTCTGAATTGAGAATTGAGACGACTCCTACCAAATTTTCCCTGTTACTTAAGCCTCTTATGACGACCCTCATGATGTATGTCCTTCAACACTCAAGCTTGATCTAGAACATCAGCAAAGGTCCTACCCGCAACAACAAGATTCTGAGTATCTATCCGAATATGGAGTCTTAGTTCTCTAAAAAAAAGCAAACTCTCTCACACTCAGTATCCAAAATAGAAGTCACATGCCTAGCCAATTTATGAAAACAGGCCTCATACTCAATGACTACCATAAAACCCTGCTCCAATTTAGTGAACTGATACATTAGTTGATCTCTAAGGTTGTGAGGCATATACTTCTCATAACATCTCAGAGAACTGGGTCCATCACATGGGATAAGATCCAATAATCCTAGAACTCGTAATCCCTCTCCACCAATGTTGAGAAGATAAATCTAATTAAAATATGGTGTAATCCATACCATGAGTCTTAACAAAGACTAAACCAAGAAACCTATCCTCACAAGTAGTAAGACACTCAACTGCATCCTCTACAGAAGCACCATATTACCTTGGCTGAACCAACCTAAAAAATCTACCCAACATATTTTACTCTTCGGCAGACATAACAGGTTGGGTCACAACTGGTTGAGCGACTACCGGTTGAACAATTATCAGCATAAGAGGAGCCTCAACTCTAAGAGTTGTGGCTCCAGGCTGCACTTCTGCCCCAGAAGTTTGTGCACCATCAGACGACGCACCACCAATAATACCCAATAGATGAATCAAGGCGTCTCTGAGCAAAGAAGAGGGAATATAACCTGGTGGATCCTAGGTTGTTCCCTGGCCCACTGCTAGCTGTGGTAGAGGAATCTCTTACCTTTGTGCAGGAATGGAATTTGGGAAATGTAGATGACAGGACCTGACTCCTGGATTTTTTGTAATTGGCATCCTAAGTCCAACTAGGATCGAGGACCACCTTCTATTATCAACCCAACCACCTATATATCCTGTATTCGATGGGCTAAATTTCAAGCATATAAAATGATAACATAAATGATCTCATGAAGACTCTGGGATAGGTTCACAACCATGACTGACCCAACTGAGTCCACCCATACCACACCAACCGCCCAACTATACCTACCAAACCATAGGCCTTAGCCAAAGAGAATATGAAACATAATATGATAATCCATCCCAAATATAATACGATAGAATAGTGAGAAATCCTATGTGGTGTCAGCCCACAAACCTATTCCAATGCCAAGGCCGACACTAATACCTATCCTACCCATACCAACCCCCAAAAGATCCACAAAGCCTCTACCAAAAGAGTAAATAAATCCAGTTTTGGCATGCCCCCAACTATGGAAAATCCAATATCCAAAATAAAGTCAAAATATCTAACAATATCCACAATATGAATTGATGCCTTCTGAGTGGATGAAAGCTCACCACTTTAGTCCAAATGTTGTCCCCGAATCAATCACTATAGAGGAGGAGTTAAATGGCCAATTCCTGCATAACATGGGTATGCAGCCGACAGCATATGGGTTAGCAAGTGACTGCTAGCATGAATCTCAAGATAAGGATAAAATAATGCCAGTTATAAAACCAAGTAATAGATAAAAGTTGAACTTAAATTGTGTGTTGAACCTAAGTGTAGTGAGAATGAGAAATAGAATTGTGTAAGGGTCTTGATGACCATAACTTGCTTTGTATACTTAATTAAGTAAAGTCATTGGCCTATTGAGATGGCTAAGCAATGAAGGCTCCCATATGGACTATATGGTCATGTATAGTGTTGAATTCACTAAAATGGTTAAAGTCCTTAAATGTTGTATTGAATGTATGTTGATGCATGGTAAAAGGGTTAAAGTCCTAAATACCAACTAATGATAGTTGTGATGACTTGAGGTTGAATTTCCTTTCCTTATGAATGGTTTGAGGTAAAGTCCCTTTCCCAATGATATTACTTGAGGTTAAAGTCCTTTGCTTAAAGAGATCTCTTGAGGTTTAAGAACCTTGCCGAATGTAATGGCTTGTGGTTAGAGTCAAATTATAGCACGAGGTTAGATTCCCTTTCCTAATCTATGAATGTAAGGTCAAAGTTCCATGCATAATTAAATATGCGTACATGTGGCTGAAGTCCTATATCTAATTAGATGTTTGTATGGATAGAGCCCCTTGTTTGAATGATTACGTATGTGGTTAAAGTCCTTGGCTAATGAATGAGTAAGCATATATTATGTCTCTTGTCTAAGTGAATGTGAATGTGGTTAAAGTCCTATGCATAATGTGAATAGTTGAACCTATAAGTGTCGAGGGTCGGAGTCTCCTACTTCATGTCTAATGAATGAATGTTTGAGAATGATAATAAGCCTTGATATATTTATTACCATGTGATATATCTATATGTATGTATTAATTTGTGAATGAGATGAAATATGATATATTGACTTGATGTTGATTGATGGTGATATTTTGTCACTTCTGCTTGAGTTATATACTAGCATTCCAACTAATAACCATCTCCGGACGCTATGTCCCCATGCAACATAGGGGTCGAAACATCTTCTTCTCTTCCTGTGTAGTGATTAGTAGATCAAAGTGGTTTGTACATTGACTTGAAGTGGTGAGCTTTCTTACATTAGAAGATCTTCGTCTCACAGTCTCATATGATTAGACTTAGACTCATTTAGACTTGGTTTGGCAATCAACGGGGGCTTGTCCTGACATATACATTTATTGACTTTATTTTGTATAAAGGTATTGTAAATAACTGTAAACTTAGGTGTGAGTTAGTTATCATAAATCTAATATTGACTTATGATATTACTTCCATAAATCTTAACTTTTGAATTGGAGTCCCTTCTACTCCTATGGTAGGATAAGATATTTGGGTTGGGTTATTGGGGTGACCTCTGATTCATGTGAGCCTGGGGTGCCCATAAAACTGGCCTAGGTTTTGGGTCGTGTCAGGTTTGTATCAGAGCCTGGGTTCATGGTCAGTTAGGTGATAACCATATCGCGTTAAGTAGAGTCTCTTTTATGGGTGTGAAGTGTGCCACATTATAAAAGAGGGGCTATGAGACATCTTAGGAATATTTCCCTTTCTTGTGTTTTAATCTTAAGATATAAGGTCTAAGGTAATTCCTCTGATTCCATTTGCTATCTTTTAGATTATGCCTCAAAGGAGATTAGAGACTCGGGCAAACATTTCAGCCCCGATTGAAGATCCTATGGACGAAGCTTATCTATCTTCTGGAGTTTAGACCCTGGTTAGGGATGCGACATCTGTCCATCCTTGTGGTGTTATACCCACCAACCCTACTTAAGAGAGTGACTCTCCTCCTCAGTCCCCTTAAGAGGATTCTTCTAATGTGGAGTTTTATCACTTTATCAATCTCTTAACTCAATTAGTAGCCTCTCAATTAGAGCATGGTGCTTCAACTACCATTTCTTCTGAGGCTACAAAAATTATCTAATTTATGAGTTTGAGTTCTCCTATGTTCATGGGTATAAAGGTTGATGAAGATCCTCAAGGCTTTATCAATGAGATAGAGAGAATTTTTTGAATTAAGCATGCTTCAGAAATTAAGGGTGTTGAGCTTGCTTCCTACCACATAAAATATATAGCATACCAATGGTACGAAGGGTGGGAGTTGTCTAGAGGTGTTGATGCTAGTCTGGCTTTATGAAAGGATTTCTCCAAAGCTTTGTTAGACTGCTTCTTTCCTCAGGAGTTGAGAGAAGCAAAGGCGAAGGAGTTTTGGAACTTAAAGTAATGTAGGATGTCCGTTCAAGAGTATACCTTGAAATTTCATCAATTGTCAAGGTATTCTCTTGAAATAGTTTCTAGCATGAGGGCTAAAATGCGTAAGTTTGTCTTGGAATTATCTCATGAGTTATTCCTTGAGAGCAAGGTGGCCTTGCTAATTGAGAACATAGATATCTCTAGATTGATTATGTATTTCCAACAAGTAGAAAAAGATAAAAAAAAGAAAGTTTAGCTTAGTGAGAGTTAAGGAAAGAAGTTTAGGCTTTTTGAGGTAGTGGTGGAGATTGTGGCAAGTGGCTACAAAAGAAGTGGGGGGATTTAGGTTCATTCTCCTCGACCAGCGTTCTCTCTCCATACCTGATGTTTTTGGATGGTCGTAAATCTTAGTTCAGTAGTAGGTCCCGAGCACAAGGTGCCAAATTCTAAACTATTAGGGTACAATCAGCACTACCCCACCCTCTTTCCAGATTCTATGGTCAGAGTTGTTGTTATCAGTGTGAGAAAGGGAGAGACCGGTGTTTTAATTATGGTCAAGTTGGGCACATACAATGTGAGTGCCTTTCTCTAGAAAGTTGTTCGGATAACAGGGCCCTTATTGCTACTCCACCTCCTACCATACCAAAGAGTGTTATGTTGGCCTCTGCTTTAGTTTTTTGCACCATTTTTGGCTGAAACCACTTGTACACACTTGCTACTCTCTATGATTCTAAGGCTTCCCCCGATGTTGTCATGGGTATGTTGTGATTTTCTCTCATAATTTATATTTTTTTCTTGATCCAGGATCTACTCTTTCCTATGTGATCCCATATATGGCTATACATATTGATTGTGATCTCGAGAGTCTTTCGGTTCCTTTTTTAGTTTCCACCCTGGTAGGAAACTCAATTATAGTTCACCAAGTCTATAGGGGTGTATGGTATATGTTAATGTAACAGATACTTTTGTTGACTTGATAGAGTCAAACATGGTTGATTTTGATGTCATTTTATGGATGGATTGGTTTCACTCTTTCTATGCTACCTTAGATTGTCGGACTTATAGGGTCATGTTCAAATTCCCTAATGATCCAATCATTGTATAGGAATATGGTTCTTTAGTTCCTAAGGGAAGATTCATATCTTATCTTAAATATCAAAAGTTGATTGCAAATGGGTGTTTGTATCATGTGGTCAAAGTTAAAGATTCTAACTCAGAAGTACCTTCTCTAAAATTCATTCCCCTGGTTAATGAGTTTACCGAGGTCTATCCTTATGATCTTCCCGGTGTTCCTCTTGATAGGGAAATTGATTTTGGCATTGATCTTGTTTTGGACAGTCGTTCGGTTTCCATCCCTCCTTATAGAATGGCTCTAGCGGAGCTAAAAGAGGTTAAGGAGAAATTGATAGACCTCTTAGATAAAGGTTTTATCCACCCTAGTATATCTCCATGGGGTGCTCCCGTGTTGTTTGTGCGCAAAAAGGATGTTCCCTTCATATGTGCATTAATTTTCATCAGTTGAACAAAGTGGCCGTAAAGAATAAGTTTCGTCGTCCTAGGATTGATGATTTATTATATAAACTTCTAGGTGCGAAGTGTTTCTCTAAGATTTATCTTAGATTGGGTTATCATTAGTTTAAGATTACAGATGCGGATATCCCTAAGACTGCCTTTAGAACCTATATGGTCATTATGAGTTTTTTGTTATGTCCTTTAGGCTAACCCATACCCCGGCGACATTAATGGATTTTATGAATTGGGTCTTCCATCCATTTTTTCACATATTTGTCATTGTCTTCATTGATGATATCTTAGTGTACTCTAAGAGTTAGGCAGATCATGTAGATCACCTCCGTGCCGTGTTGAAAACCTTGAAGGATCATCATTTTTATGCCAACTTCTCCAAATGTGAATTTTGTTTGAAAGACATAGCTTTTCTTGTTCATGTAATCTCTAGTGAATGGATTATGTAGATCCCCATAAGGTCGCAGCGGTTAAGAAGTGGCCTAAACCCATGAGTCCAACCGATATTCGTAGCTTCTTGGGTCTATCTAGTTATTATAGAATGTTCATAGAGAGTTTCTCTACTATATCTGCCTTGTTGACAAAGTTTACCCAAAAAAAGGTCAAGTTCTTATGGTCCGATACATGCAAGGGTAGTTTTGAAAAGTTGAAAGATAAATTGACTTCGGCTCTAATTTTGACCTTGCCCGAGGGTAGTGATGGTTTTGTGTTTTATTGTGATGCTTGTCATGTTGGTCTTGGTTTCTTGTTGATGTAACATGCTAGGGTGGTGGGCTATGCATGCAATTAAAAGTTCATGAAATGAACTACCCTACCCATGACTTAGAGTTATTAGCAGTGGTCTTTCCTTTGAAGATTTGGCGGCATTTTCTTTATGGTGTCCGCGCTAATATCTTTTCTGACCATAAAATCCTCAAATATGTGTTTATTCAAAAAGAGTTGATTCTCTAGTAAAGAAGGTGGCTTGAGTTATTGAAAGACTATGATATGAGTCTTCCTTACAATCCCAGTAAGGAAAATGCAGTCGCAAATGCTCTTAGTAGATTTTCTATGAAAAGTGTGACCTATGTTGATTAGGATAAGTGGGAATTGGTAAAAGATATTCACCATTTATCAAATCTTGGAGTTCGACTTTCGTACTTTGAGGATGGTAGTGTGTTTGTTCATTCGGTATCTCAATCTTCTCTTGTTGTTGAGATAAAGGAGAAGCAAGTATTGCACCCCGACTTTATGAAGATCAAAAGTAATGTGGGTCAACATAAAGTTTCGGAATTTGTGATTGGTGGTGATGGTATCTTGAGGTACCAAGGTAGGCTATGTGTTCCCGACGTTGATGAATTGAGGGAAAGGGTCATGGCCGAGGCTTATGGAGCTTGTTCTTCTCTTTATCTTGGTTCCACCAAGATGTATCATAACCTTAGAGAGTTCTATTGGTAGAGTAATATGAAACAAGATATGGCTAATTACGTGTCCAAGTGTATGGTTGCCAACAAGTGAAAGTTGAGCACATGAGCTCTGTGGTTTGTACTAAGAAATTATGTTGCCCGAGTTGAAGTGGGAGATAATTAATATGGATTTCAATACCGGTCTTCCTATATATTGATTCAATATGATTCCATTTAGGTCATTGTTGATAGAATGACCAAGTCCTCCCATTTTTTTCCCGTGAGAACTAATTTCTCAATGGACTATTATGCTATGTTGTATCTTGCGGAGATCATGAAGTTACATAGTTCTCCAGTTTGTGTTATCTCGAATCGTGGTCCTCTATTTTCATCCCACTTTTGGAAGTCATTCCAAAGAAGTTTGGGAACTAAGGTGTTCCTTAGTACTCCATTTCACCTGCAAACGGATGGGCAAGTGGAGAAAACTATCCAAAAATTACAGGATATATTACAGGCTTATGTGATTGATTATGGTGGTAGTCTGTATGGCCATTTGACTTTGATTGAGTTTGCCTATAATAATAGTTACCACTCTAGTGTTGGCATGGTGCCTTTTGAAGCATTGTATAGTAGGAGATGTCGACCTCCTATTGGGTAGTACGAAGTTGGCAAGGGTAAGTTCCTTAGCCCCGATTTAGTTCACCAAGACTTAGGAAAAGTGAAGATGATTCGTGATTGGATGAAAATGGCTCAAAGTCGCCAAAAGTCCTATGCGGATGTAAGGCATAGGGACTTAGAATTTTTCATTGGCGATTGGGTATTCTTGAAAATGTCTCCTATTATGGGAGTGATATGGTTTGACTTAAAGGGGAAGATTAGTCCCCGCTATGTGTGGCCTAACTTGATTGTGAAGAGGATTGGTAATTTTGCCTATGAGTGTGAGTTTCCTTCTTGAATAGACTCCATTCACCCGATTTTCTGTGTCTCTATGTTGAGGAAATGTGTGGGTGATCCTTCCTTGGTTGTTCCCCCAGAAAATGTTTGTATCTTAGACTTATAATTCTATAAGGAGGTCCCAATAAAGATCTTGGATTAGCAAGTTCTACGATTGTGAACAAAAGAGGTGGCTTCGGTAAAGGTTCTATGGAGGAACCAAAAATCTAAAGAAGCTACTTGGGAGGCAAAAAAGGACATAAAGTCCAAGTACCCGTATTTGTTTTCCCATTTTGAGATCTTGTGATGGAGGTATGTGTTAATCTTCTTGTTTTGATTTATGTCTTGATAGACAATGGGTTAGATACCCCAAAGTTTGAAATTAAGTTGTCTTGTTTAGATAATTGGCTAAAGTCCCCAAACTTTGAATTTATTTATGTTTGTTAGACAATGGATTAAAGTTTCCAATGTGTGAAATGATTTGTGCCTTGATTAGACCATGAGTTAAAGTCTCCAATGCTTATAGTTGCTTGGTGTCTTTGAAAGTTGATTGGTTGAAGTCCCTAAGTTGTTAAATGAGTAAGTTTAATAAGCAACGAGTTAGAGTCTCGAAGTTGATGAGATGAATAATTGGTTGATAATGAGCATGATATGTGTTTTATACTTGTTGTGTGCTTTTTTGTAACTTATTAAGGGGTCATATTGATGCTTGTTGATGTGTTAAATTATGATTATGCTTGACTTTCTCCTTATTTTAGGACGAATGATCCAAGTGGGGGAGAATTGAAACACCTAGACTTGAACCATTGAAAAACAACTTTATTTTTGTGTCTCTGAGTTGGGTACGACTAGAGACTTGAGTTGTACCCATGATCATGACTCGTACCCACCTTACCCCCTTATCTTATCCTAGGTAATATGGTGAGTTTTACTTAATTTCCTAGGTACAAGTTATGCCTCCTCGATCGTACCATCTGTACACGGGTCGTATTTAGGGCAATCGTGTAGAGTGAGACTTGAGTTTAAGGAAAACTATCTTGCATACGGTTGAAGCTTATGACTAGGTGGTGAATAGTACCCTTTGTATATGACTCATGGGTGTGTTGTCTTACCCTTAATAGTCTGTTTCACCTAGCAGAAGCCTGGGGTATGAGATAGGGTACCACTCGTACCCTAAGGTACAATCACTAAGGTAATCATATAGGGAAGTCGCACCCCTGCACAAGCTCACTTTTCAGCTTTAAACTTAGGACCTTTTAGTCATTTCCCTTGCCTAAAACCCTAACCCCTCACACTATATAAGGCATTGTATCATCTTAAGTCTTCATTCTACAAGACTGAAACACTCCCAAACAATCCAAGGGCTTCTTGAAGCAAGATTGGAGGCTAGGATTTGGAGGGTGATCATCTAGTGGCAAGAGGGAGTCAAGATTCTTGGTGATTCAAGTTGTTTAAGGCATGTATATCTTCTACAATTTAAATATCTCTAAACCTATGTATTTCACACATGTATTAGTAAAATCACATGGTGGTTTTGAAGTCAAATGACAAGGGTTTTGTTGCCTAATGATGTATGATGTTGAATCTTGCTTAGACTTTTATTTATATGTGATTTTGATTATGATTTGAATGTGTGGGTGCTTGATTTATGTTGAATAACATGAGGTTCTTTAGAAATTCTAATCTTTGTAATATATACCATGGAAATATCCATTTTAAGGTATGCACCCAAGGTGTTTGTGAAAATATCTAAGTGAGTTGTCTAGTCATATGTTGTTGATTTATTAAACTAGGGAAATGGCCTAAATGAACATGGATTAATTATAAATGATATTTTAAAGGAGTTATGAACCATGTGTGATGAAATTGATAACCTTGGTTGTTGGCTAATGAATGGGTAAAGTTCTTAGATATAAAGATGAACTTAAATTGTTGGTTGAACCCAAGTGTGGTGAGAATGTGGCATAGAATTGTGTAAGGGTATTGATGACCATAACTTTCTTATGTTGAATTAAGTTAAGGCATTGTACGATTGATATGGTTGAGAAATTAAGGATCCTATAAGGACCATGTGATCATATATAGTGTTGAATTGGCTAAAGTGGTTAAAGTCCTTAAATGTTGTATTAAATGTATTTATTGATGCATGGGCCAAGGGTTAAAGTCCCAAATGCCAACTAATGATAGTTATGATGGCTTGAGGTTGAAGTACCTTTCCTTATGAATAACCTAAGGTTGAATTCCCTTGACCAATGATATTGCTCGAGGATAAAGTCCCTCGCTTAAAGAGATCTCTTAAGGTTTGAGAATCTCACCGAATGGAATGACTTGTGGTTAGAGTCCAAGTGTAGCATGAGGTTAGAGTACCTTGCCTAATGTGTGAGAATAAGGTCAAAGTACCATTCCCAATTGAATGTTTGGACATGTTGTTGAAGTCCTATATCCAATTGGATGTGTGTATGGCTAGAGCCCTTTGTTTGAATGATTTTGTATGTGGTTAAAGTCCTTGGATAATGAATGAGTAAACATGGTTGAAGTCCATTTTCTAAGTTCATGTGAATATGGTTAAAGTCTTATTCATAATGTTAATTATTGAACCAACAAGTTTAGAGGGTTGGAGTCCCCCACCTTATGTCTAATGAATGAATTCTTGAGAATGATGATAACCCTTGATATCTTTATTACTATGTGATATATCTATATGTATGGATTAGTATGTGAATGATATGAAATGTGGTATATTGACTTGATGTTGATTGATGATTATATTTTGTCACCTATCCTTGAGTTACATATGAGCATTCCAATCACAAACCATCTCCAGACGCTATTTCCGTATGCGACATAGGGGTTGGGCCATCTTCTTCTTTTCCTGCGCAGTGATTAGTAGATTGAAGTAGTTCGTGCATTGAATGGAAGTGGTGAGCTTCCTTACTCTGGAATATCTTCATCTCATGGTCTCTTATGATTATACTTAGACTCATTTAGACTTGGTTTGGCTATCTTCAGGGACTTGTCCTGACATATGCATTTATTGATTTCGTTTCTTATAGAGGTATTGTGAACAATTGTAAACTTAGGTGCGAGTTAGTTATCATGAATATAATGTTGACTTATGATATTACTTCTGCAAATCATAACTTGTGAGTTGAATTCCCTTTGACTCCTATGGTAGGATGAGATGTTTAGGTCGGGATATTGGGGAAACCTCTGATTCATGTGAGATGGGGGTGCCCATACGACATGGCCTGGGTTTCGGGTCGTGTCATCAAATTCCAAGTCTTTACACCAAACATCTGCATAGGACTTTTGGTGACTTTGGGCAGCTTTAAGCCTATCTCGAATCACTGACCTTCTCTATCGCTTGATAAACAAAATCTGGGCCAAACATGTTTGAAACATATCAATGCCTCGAAAGTTAACATATCAATAATCGAATGATAGCTATTGTTGTAAGAAAACTCCACCAAAGGTAGATGCTCAACCAAATTTCCAACATAGTAAATCACACAGGCCCAAAGCATATCCTCCAATGTCTAAATAGTTCTTAAAAGGCCGCCAGAAGTGAGACGTAAATTACATACCACGATTAGAAATAATTGAAACAAGCACCCTATGCAGCTTCACAATCTCCTAAAGATACAACTTTGCATAATCCGTCACCGAAAAGGTAGTTTGCAATAACAAGAAGTGAGCAGACCTAGCCATCCTATCCACGATGACCCAAATCAAATCATATTGATTTCGATACCTAGGAAGACCAGTGACAAAGTCTATATTGATCACTTCCCACTTTCATTTGGGAAAATCAATTTCTTGATACAACCCTCCTGGCCTCACGTGCTCAACCTTAACCTGTTGACACACCATACACTTGGCCACAAAATCTTCCATATCTCTCTTTATATCATCCACCAATAGATCTCCTTGAGATCATGACACATCTTTGTCGATCCAGGATGAATAACATAGCACGACTCATGCGCCTCAACCAAAACCCTTTGCCGTAACCCGTCAACATAAGGACCACACAACCTGCCTTGGTACCATTAAGTACCATCACCACTGATCTCAAACACCACTACCTTTTGCCCACCAACGTCACTCTTGATTTTAATCAAGATAGGATCCAACACTTGTTTCTCTTTAATCTTCGCACGAACAGACGATCGAACCACTTTTTGCACCATCACCCTACCATCATTAGAGTCCAAAAACCAAACCCCACGATTAGACAACGGGTGAATATCCTTCACCAATTCCCACTTTCCTTCTTATACATAAGCCAAACTTCCTATAGACAACCTGCTAAGAGCATCAGCAACCACGTTAACTTTACCTAGGTGGTAGTGAAGACTCATATCATAGTCCTTGATAAGCTCAAGCCATCTCCTTTGCCTGAGATTAAGTTCTTTCTGGGTGAACACGTACTGAATAATCTTGTTATCATAAAAGATATCCACGTGAACACCATACAAATAATGCCGCCATATTTTAAAAGCAAACGAAACCGCCAACAAATCAAGATCATGAGTAAGATAATTCCTCTCATGTACCTTCAACTGGCTGAAATCATAGGCAATCACCTTACTATGTTGCATCAAAACACAACCAAGATCTATAAGAGATGCATCATAATAAACCACGAACCTATCATTGCCCTCCGACAAGGTCAGGATTGGAGCCGAAGTCAACATATCCTTCAATTTCTCAAAACTCCCTTCAGAAGAATCCGACAAAAAAACTTAACCTTCTTCTCAGTCAACTTAGTCAAGCGAGCCACTATCGAAGAAAATCTTTCCACAAATTGCCTATAATACCCTGCTAAACCTAAGAAGCTCTGAATTTTAGATGGAGTCGTGGACCTAGGCTACCTCTTCACCGCAACAACCTTTTTCGAATCCACCATGATCTCTTCACTAGAAATAATATAACCCAAGAAGGTCCCAATGTTCAACCAAAACTCACACTTGGAGAATTTGGCATACAAATACTTTTCCTTTAAGGTCTGCAAAACCACACAGAGGTGATCAGCATGATACACCTTGTTGATAAATAAACTAGAATGTCATCAATAAATACAATGATGAAAAAGTACAAATACTACCTGAAAACTCTGTTCAACAAGTCCATAAATATTGTTGGAGCATTGTGGACCCATCTTCACTCCAGTAAAATTAGGAGGACCCATCTTCATAAATTGACCAACCCTTGTGGACTCAGCATACAAAGCACCAGCCTCACCCTGCTCAACCTGAATAATAACCACTTGGGAAATAACATGAATACACAAATAAAATTCTGCATTCGTTACGTTGCCATGTTTATCTCTAGAAATATTAGGAATAGGACCATTAGATAGAAGATGTACTCAGACGTAGGACATACCCCTTCATCACTATCCCAAGATGGGACGGAAGAATTTTCTTGTGTTCCAGATCTAGGAGTCTTGATCTGAAAGATGAGTAAACAAGGATTAGGGAATGTTCCAACATTAATAACTCAAGGTTGAAAATAGAATACCAAGAAAGTGAAACATCCCTAAATTTCTTGTAGCCTCTCTGTTATGAGTATAGCGTGTCTTTCACTCCTTGACACTAGGTACAACGAATACCAACATGCCAATTTTGGAACTTTAGAAATCACACTGAATGCAAGGACAATATTTGTCACTATATTCCCTAACTTTAATGTGTCCCTTTCCGATCCGCATCTGACGGAGGCATTAAAGATTCAAGTCCAGATTCTTAGAGCTGCCTCAACTCAGAGATGCCATCCAAGAAACTCTCCACCATTAGGTAACTTGGCGAGTTCAGAATTATGCTATGGATCTATCCCTTCTAGGTGGCGATGATGCTTTGTTCCTAAACATAGATGCCACTAATGGAACCACTCAGTGTCATCAGATCCCAAGTTAGATCCCCAGAGATGAACTTGTGAAAGTACTCCAAGACTCTTGGGTAACAAACTACGAGAAGTTGAGAGACCATCCTAAACCTCTTTAGTCCACGGATCCAACCTTTCCTAGAAGGAGCGACAATACCATCACGATCAGTTTCAACCACTCACACCTAAAAAAACCTCCCAAAACCACCTTCTCAATCCATATGTACCAACCTTTTGATGACCTTTCACTAGTAGACGACCCAAAGTTTGTACTCTAGTTCCTAGACAACTGTATGGAAGAGCATGATTGGATACACTACTTTAATCATGACGATCGATATACTATGTGGCGCAAATGCCCTTTCTCTAGATAATGTCCATGGAAGTCCAATTGCAGATACCACATATGTCAAGGAGATACACACCTACTCTACCATAAACAAAACCTACCTGAACTAAAGAAAAATAGCCTGCAACTAAACTGTTCATGATGTCTCACTCTGGAACCGATTACTCGGATGATTTCCCACCAAACAAACCCTTTAAAAAGGATAACATGAGCCACGTTTCAAAAATGCCATCTAAAACTGTTATCCTTCCATCCATAGAGAAGATGCCTCTTAGCGACACTGAAGAAACACTCAACTACAATCTAAAAATCCCAATTGTCAAAACAAGATGCTATCCAGCATCAACCAAGCCATGAAGAATGTTGCTCACTCTCAGAATAAGTTGTCAAGCAAAGTTGAAGGGATGAACAAGAGAGCATATCAAGCATCCACTCAGCATAACAAATCTATCTTTCAGTTGGAACTTATGCTCTAATCTATGCGGTATGATATATGTTTGCCAGTCACTTTGATGCCTCATTTCATCGACCAGCAGCAGAAGGAAATGGTTTCTCTAAAAGAACAAATCCAACAGTTGAAACACGGTGGGTTTGAGCCCCAGAGAATTGATAGCTCACTACCAAAGGCAACCTTATTCCCCTTGTTTCCACATACATACTCTCTGCGAAAGATGAGCCATATTTTTCCCACTCATACTTTAAGCTCCCATATGACAATATCCTCAGATTCTCAATATGAAAAGAAGTTTGACATTGCTAAGCATATATGGGAAAGAAAGATGTCATCGCTACCAAAAGAAAAATTGATGAAACCCAGAAGCAGTCCTAGAGAAAAATAGAATCCGACATAGAAAAAGGGACCATGATGATCTCGGACCACAACATCACCTTCCCAAATGACAATCTAATAATTCATAAGAGAAAAGTACCATATGAAGATAAAGAATAGAATGCCTTGCTGAATTATGGCCTTCTCAATCAAAAGTGGTTTCCGCCCCTTTGTGTTCCAAACCAACTTATCCCAAATCTGTATAGCTTAAATATCAATGATGATGCCATTCTAGATCCACAAGCTATAGCAGTCCTTGATCAAGTTAAAGAATATCTAAAGTGTAATATACAGATCATGTATATTGGTCCCATTAGTCCTACTTCAAGTAAAGAATATTCTTCTGATGCAGAGGCATACTCTGACACCGACGATAACTTTCCAGCTGATGGATACGTGGAAGACAATGAGAAGTTTGTCTATTCATGAGTATATATTGAGGACACTCTTGAATCCTTAATTAAATCTCCAAAAGAAGACTATCCACCAATATATATGAACCATTCCATGGAACCAGAGGTTTACAAAGTTATTGACGACCAAGATGGGATGATGGACTATAAAATCCCAGAAAAAAGGCCAGATCCAGGTACATCGGCAAGAAAAACCATGGGAACCAAATTTCATACCTTCACTCTTAATGACATTAAGAGTTTAGCTTGGCCCTAATAAATACAGGACTTCTACACTTGTATGGTATCAAAGAATCTGGCTGAATAGGAGAAATACATGTTACTCTCAGAATTTACATCTAGATTCTCCGGCATACTCAGAGACTGGTGGAACGCTCTTGGTATTTCTGATAAGAACACCTATATGACGTCTCAATACCTTGCCTTCAATATTAGGATCCTACACGAGGTATTCCATAGAGATGGAAGACAGAGATAAGAGAAGCTCCAGTGAAAACTCTTTGAGTTGAAGTGCCTATTGTTCGATAGAAACGTCATTGATATCCATTTCCAGAAGATGGAAAAGATCTACTTTGAGTTGGGCGGAGATCTCTACCTGAAGCAAGCCTTAGTATCATCAATGCCAAAGATGCTAGCAGGCCACACGACGACGATTGTGGAGGAGAAGTTCAAGTCCATAATTGTCCCACAGATAGGATACATTCGGCAAGCCATCTTCCAGGCTCTGGAAAATATATGCACAAAGAGGATTGTACTGAAGTAGCTCATCCAGAACAATCCAGCCCTTGATTGTGCATGCAGTAAGAATAACCTCATCACCAAGTCTGAATACTACTGCTGTCACCACAAGACGAGATCAAAAAAACAACTAATGTTCAGGATGTTCAAACTTCCAAGGACAGGAGTAGGGTAATCCGGTGAACCAGGTATTTTAGATGGAGGAGCCCATTAAACTGCGTAAAGAAGAATGATGACTGCTTCATCTACAAAAATCCTGGCCACTTTGCCAGAAACTGTCCTCAAGCCAAGAAGTCAAAGGAATTCTTTCACCTCTTTGAAGAAATAACTGATCATGCGGGAATCTATTTCAGCAAAGAGAATAACCTTGAATTGGTCTTCTCGCTGGAAGAAGAATCGGCGGAGGAAACTCTCTTCTCCATAGATATATATGAAGAATTAGGTGACATCTATGCTGATGATCTCTACCTGATATCCATCCATAAAAAAGAAAACCAACACCAGGCCAGTTAAATCCTCATGCTCAACATGAAAGGATTACTATCTTTCGGGCTAGCGGACTACCCCTAGATCTATTCAACCAATATGTGGATCCCTTTGATCCATCCATCCTCCAATAAAGAAGAACCTTCTATGATCTTTAAGTGTTTAGAAAGTGTGGAGGATCTATCCTGAAGCCATTTAGAGTCCAACAATAATATCCCTTCTGCTATGTGTTCATTGCGCTAGCCAATGACTTCCCTCAAGAACTCCTATGGCTATTTTGGTATTTGTGCTACCAACACAATGTTCTGATGGTGTTCAAGTGTGATTCCTTCAGGCATTTTGATTGAATCCAACCTTCTCTGAAGATATTCATGCTATGGTTCAAGCCACGAGGATATTGGATTATATACTTCAAGGATTAAAATGCAATGGTCTTTATGCTACATCACCTTATAGGAATTATAGGCCACAAAGTCTAAGCTCATCTAGAAATTTCACTCCTCTGGAAATTTTTAATATACATACTCTCCTTGGATGATGAATATTATAAAGTATAGAACTTCACTTTCTAGTAGAACAGATGCGTTCCAAAAGAAATCTAGCCAAAAGAATGGGTAAAGCAGAACTACAATGAAGGTCATCCCCACTGAGATAAGGTCCGATGAGCAAAAAAAAATATCATCCATAGTACAAAATCACGAGAGATAAAGTCACAAACTCCATCAAAAGCATAAGTCTAAAGGCTCCCCAACAGGAATGCAAAGATTCATCATCTAGCAAAAAAAGCTACTTCACCAGATCGATGAAGAGAAGTTTGAAAGGCTAAGAATGCCTTAGGCAAATACACAGAATGGATTTGATGATGGAAGCAGGATATGCAAGCTCATCGCCGCCGTCACCATCCAACATTGCTGCATAAAATATAACATTAGATGACATATGCAAGAAAGTTACCCTCTATAGAAAATTACCCTTTCCAGTAGGTTACCCTCTCCAGTGGGTTACCCTTTTCTCTAAGGAAACCCATTCAGATGGGTTACTCTTGCCAGTGGGTTACCCTTTCTAGCGGGTTACCCTCATCTCCAAGGAAACCCTCCTTAATAGTTTACCCTTTTAGATGGGTTTTTTAACCTGAAGCTGCTGACTCAGATACTTTGAAGATAAGGAACTTATCCACCTACATGCAAGATTCTTGTGAAGTTGCTGATGTACCAGCCTGCAAGCTGCTGACTCGCCTATTTGCACATGCGGTCACATGCAAACAAAATAGTGTATTTTGTTTTTTTATTTTGCCCCTATATGTTAGTAGGGCCTGGTGTGAATAAAGATAAAACTTATCTAGTCATAATAGATAAAGCTTATCCCTTCTAAAAGGATAAGACCTATCTAGTCATAATGGATAATACCAATCTCTTAGCTGTTAGGATAGGATTGTAATATTTTATTTCATGTTTATCTATAGTCTAGCTTATCTAGTAATATTCCTTCTTCAATAAAAGGATGCCTAGGACTTTAGGCGGAGGGTATCTTCCTCCCTACCTAAAAACCTGTTGTATAGTTTCTCTATTTTAAATAAAGATTTTTGTTGTCTAAATTCTTTTACACTTGCTTTCTCTCTTCCAAAGGGATGGGTACTTCGATCCTTTGGGTCAGAGTAGGGGGTAAGGAAATACTTTGTCAAGGTGTTTGTTGCGACTGGAACATGGATCTTCGAAGGTACTTTCCATGTATATGAAATGAAGTTCGCTTTGTCCACGTGACATAGATGTCTAAGTCCTTTCCATGTATATAAATTAGATTTGCTTAGTCCATGCCATAGATTATCAAAAATATTCATTATCTGAGAAAGAACACAAAGATTTGAGGTCTGCCTTAGTACACCTTTCATTCCGTAGATGTTTGAGGGCAATAGGACAGGGAGAGCCACCGTAAGGCCCATTTTAGTCATATATGGAGTATTATTGAACTAAGAAGACAAAGGATTTCACGTGTTCTTAGATTGGAAAATTCATGCCGACCCTCTGAGGGCTGCAAAGTCTTTGTTGCAAATACCAACCGTTCAGATATATAGCTAATGTTTTAAAGTCAATCCATCCCGTTAAGGGTTGTGAATGATTTATTGGTAAAGCAATCCATCCTTATGGATGAGTATCTCAGTCGTAGGAAAGATGTGGTGTATCAATTAAAAGCTTTAATTTTGTATGGCATGCCACCTATATGGACGTGAATTGCTTTTCATAGTGGAAATATTAGTCTCTGTGACTGTGGTGTTGATGGAAGCTTTGACTTTGTATGGCATTCCACTTGTATGGTCATGAAATTGAATTTCATTTTGGAAAGTTTGGAGTCTATTGCCAACCGCCTAACTGCTCTCTCCAGCAATCCTCCATACCCCTCTGCCTCCCCATCTATTTTTTCCTTATGCTTCTCTGAAGGATGGTATTTGGTGTGATATGATGACTCCTTTTGCATAAGTCCATTATTCTTTGGAACAAAAACACTCATATTAATTAGATTGAGGTTAATCGAGTTAGAAACCATATCATTATTCTTGAGAAGATACTGCTTCAGAGAGACTTGTTCACCGTTATGGG
This sequence comes from Capsicum pubescens, assembly GCA_030864215.1. Lineage (NCBI taxonomy): Eukaryota > Viridiplantae > Streptophyta > Magnoliopsida > Solanales > Solanaceae > Capsicum > Capsicum pubescens. Next base: position 213,758,976 of record CM061548.1, read on the forward strand.
ATTCCTCATCGGGGATCTACAATAGATCATCTGAAGTGTTGGAATCTCGTTCACAACTTGTGATCATCATATGTGATGGATCAATTTTGTTTTCCTTCAACTGTTCTTTAATATTCCAATCTTATGATGCTCTCTGAATATGAGAAACCTCTGATGGCTTGTCATACTGGTTTTCTACAATTTGGATCTCAAGATCATCAGCTGGGACTATAGTAACTAGATTTTTGAAGATGGTAGCGTGTGTATAAACCATCTTATCAGCATCATATGTATCCGGTTTAGAACATCCTATCTTCTTGCCACTTTGTGTCATGACACCTTTCTTTGTCCACATAGTATCAGATTCTTGTTCATCTTGTGGAAGTGAAGTGAATAGCATAGATGAACAAGGTGGAGAATGTTTTTCAAACCTCTATGAAGGATATCCATATGGATAGGTACTTGGGCCTATTGTAGTAAGGCACGGTCATATTCCTTTCGCGTTATGGCGCAATCATATTTTAGATTTTGGATTTCTTTTTCAAGAGAGGTTATTTCCTTATGTTGTTAGGAAATAAAAGGTAGGAATGGAGTTCCTAATGGGCATTGTTCAGACTGGATGGTCCGCAACTTGTATTCAGGTGCTCTGATAAGTATGGCAGTTTTAGGGGCACCCGAAGCACTTTCTGATTTAATAACATGTGGTAATTTTGGAGCTCGGGTTGGGTTATCCTTTTTAGATTGGTGGGTTGATGGGTAAGCATTTATGTGAGTAGATTTAGAAAGGGGTGGTTTCATAGGCATCTGTGGGTTGACCTCGGATTGAGTAGCCATTGCTTTTCTTTATCTACAGATTCTACAGTGACAATCATTCTTCCATGGGAAATGTCCTGAGAAATAGCATTTACCCCATATCAGAGTACAACCCTCATGATTAAAGCTCTTTATCCAATTATGTTGTTTCATAAGCCATTGAGGAACTTGAGTATGGTTCTCAGGTCCTTTACATCTGAAAGATCATCGCTTGGGATGTACGTAGGGATGTAGAAGGTGGTTCTAGGGGCCTTTTGATATAGTGGTGGTCGAAATCATCAGTGTACTTGAGAGGTTGAGGATAGGCTCTTAACTTTTCAAATTTAGTGAACTATGAGGCTGGGATAATGCTGACCAGTTCATCCCTAGATTAGTCTCTCGGGATCTTTGTGCACTCTGTGGTTTTATCAGTTGCATCAATGGTCAAAAATAAAGAGTTCTTACCAATTGGAGGAAATAGGTTCATGTTATGGTTCTGAAATCACCAGGCTATCTGACGGTGGAGAGTTTCAACACAATTTGTATAGCACAATATGGAGATAAGTAAATCCAAGACTTTTCCATTGCTATGGAAAGTCCACTGGCATTTATAGTGATATGAAGTGTTCCTTTGGAGTTACCAGAATAGGGTGCTGGACAAGTGGTGTAGCAGCAACATATTCCTTTGCTTCTTTTATCTTTTCTTAGACCATAGAGTGGATCTTCATCCAGGGACTACATACCTTCTTAGAAATAGTTGAATAGGGATTTAGTAGAGGTGGGTATGTAGTAGATAGTTGGTTCTCTGTGGAGAACATATGTACCACATATAGGGAGTAGGTTTTACATGACAACATATTTTTGAGATTAGTTTAAATGCATTTATTGGCTAGGGACCTGGATAGACTAGACATATTTTTGTATTTTCTTGACTATATAGACTCGATGTATTTGTTCTAAGGTTCTATGGAAAAAACACAATAAAATGAAAATCTTTTTGTGTTAAGGATCTAAGGACAAAACAAAACAAATATTTGTTCTAAAAATCTAAGAAAAGTAACTATGACTCAATTATGTACAAGACGCAAACTATGATAACTAGAAAACACTGACTCTGACAATGGAAATAAAACTATGACTCAAATATGTACAGGACTTTTAGTAGTAAAACTTGGAAGTGACGACTATGGACTTGATCTAAAACTAACAGCTAATACAAAGAAAAAGTAAAAACAAAAGAAAATAAAAATGTAAAGATGGCTCACGTGTTTGAAATTAGTAGGGGTGAATGCAAACTCCTGCTTCCTCCCGACCTCTGGGAGTGGGGATGGCTCTAATACTAAATAGATGGGGAGGTAGGAGGGGTACGAAGGACTGCCAGTGAGAGTAGCCAGGCGGCTAGCAACAGACTCCAAACTTTCCAACATAAAAGATGGTTTCACGACCATATAGGAGGTATGCCTTATGAAGTTAAAGATTTTGTCAAAACCAAAGACACAGAGACTAACCTTTCTAACATGACAGGTGTTTCAATCCACATAGGCGGCATTCCATACGAAATAAAAGCTTTTAATCGACACACCACAACTTTTCTATGACTGAACTACTGATCCATAAGGACGTCTTGCTTTAGAAACAAAGCCTTCACAAACCTTAATGAGATAGCTTAACTTTGAAATGTCAGCTACACATCCGGATGGTTTGCTTTCGCAACAAAGACTTCGCAACCCTCAGAGGGTCGGCATGACTTTGCCAGTCTTAGAACACATAAAATCCTTTGTCTCCTTAGTACAAGACTATTCTGTATATGACTAAAAACGGTCTTACGGCTGATCTCCCTAGAATGTTTCCCTTAAACATCCATGGAACAAAAGGTGTACTAAGGCAGACCTCAGATCTGTGTGTTTTTTCTCAGATAACGAATCTTTTTTGACAGTTTTGGCATGGACTAAGAAAATTTATTTTCATATAAATGGAAAGGACTTAGACATCTACGTCGCATGGACAAAGCCAACTTCATTACATACATAAGGAAATTACCTTCGAAGTTCTATGTTGGAGTCGTAATAAGTACCTCGCTGAAGTATTTTCTTACCCCTTAATTTGACCTAAAGGATCGAAGTACCCTGCTTTCCATGTTGCAGTCGCAAATAAGTACCTCACCTAAAGGCTCAAAGTACCCATCCCTCTGGAAGAGAGAAAGCAAGGGCAAGAGAGTTTAACCAACTAACATCTTTATTGAAAATAGAGAAACTATACAAGACGTTTCAAGTAGAGAGAATCATGCCCTTTTCCTAAAGGCGAAGGATTACTATTATAGGAGAAGGAATCTTACTAGATAAGCTAGACTATAGATAAACATAAAATAAAATTGTACAATCTTATCCTAACAGCTAAGGGATAGACATTAACTGTTATGACTGGATAAGTCTTATTATTTTATAAGGGATAAGCTTTATTTGTTATGACTAGATAAGCCTTATCTTTATTCACATCCGGCCCTAGTAACATGTGATGGGCTAAATAAAAAAACATACTATGTTGTTGGCATGTGACAATATGTGAAACCAGGTGAGTTAGCAACTTGCAAGTAGGTGCATCAGCTGCTTCACAAGAATCTTGCAAGCAAGTGGATAAGCTCCTTGTCTTCAAAGTAGCTGAGTCAGCAGCTTTAAGACAAAAACCCATCTGAAAGGGTAACTTACTGAGGAGGGTTTTTTTGGAGTTGAGGGTAACCCACTAGAAAGGGTAACCCACTAGTGAGGGTAACCCATCTGACAGGGTTTTCTTGGAGAGTAGCATAACCCACTGGAAAGGGTAACCCATTGAAGAGGGTAACTCGCTGGGAAGTGTAACCCACTCGAGAGGGTAACTTCTTGCACATATTATTTGATGTCATCTTTCAGGCAATAGTTTTTTATGGTGCCGGCGGTGATGAGTTCACGTATCCTTCTTCCATTCACCAATCTTCTTCGTGCTTCTTCCTGTGGCGTTCTTGGCCTTCCAAGCTTCTCTTTATAGATATGATAAAGTAACTCTTTTTGTTAGACTAATCTTTATATTCCCGCGTAGGAGCCTTCATTCGTATGTTTATGGCTTCATCATTTTTTGTCGCATACAATGGTTGATGTTTTATTGTTGTTCGTTGGACTTCATCCCAGTGAGGATAATCATTGGTGTTGTTTGTTTTCTCTGTAATGCATTTGTTTTGATGGAGAGTGAAGTATTATGCTTTATTACATTCATCTTTAAGAGAGAGCACCAAATCGGGAAATTTCTAGACTAGTGAATTTTTCAAATAAGCTTGGTCTTCATAGCTTGTGATTCCTACCAGATGATACAACAAAAAGGCCATTGCATCACAAGAATCTTTGGAGTATAGAATCCAGTATGATCGTGGCTTGAACCACAACATGAATCTTTTTAAGCTAGTTGAATTCAATCATAGTGCTGAAAAGCATAACACTTGAACTCCATGATGATATAATATTGATGGAAAATGTTCCAAAATAGCCATAGGAGGCCTTGTTGGGGTTCATCGGCTAGTATAATGAAATTATAATAGAAGGAATATCTCGAATGTCTTTAAGATGGATTTTGTGTGCCTTTTAAATCCCTGAAGCTTGTTGAAAGTCTGTATTTCTCGAAGGATAGATGGATCTAAAGGATCCATATATTTTTTGAACACATCTAGAGAGCAATCTCCTATTCCGAAAGATAATATTCCTGATGTGTTGAACTTGGGATATTGACTGGCCAATTTTAGGTTGTCTTCTCCGGTGTTGGGTATTAGGTAGAGATTATTAGCATAGATATCTCTTGATTCTTCACGGACATTTATGGAGAAGATAGTTTCCTCTATCGGTTCTTCTTCCAGTGAGAAGACTGATTCAAGGTCGTCCTCTTTGTCAGGATATATTCCAATATGATCAGCAATTTTATCAAAGAGGTAGACTGAGTCTTTCGACTGCTTGAGATGGGGATAGTTTCTTGCATAGTGACCAAGATTTTGTAGATGAAGAATCTATGATTCTTATTATTTATGCTTGCGAGGATTCTTCGTCTGAAATACCTAGTTTGCTTCACTACCTTGGTCTCATCGTCTGGAGGCCTGGGTAGTGTGAATCTCCTGAACAACAACTTTTGCTAGGATTCTATCTGGCAAATAGAATAGGGGGAATCAGACTCCATAACAAAATCATTCCTGCCGTAATGAGGATCAAGAACTGGGTAGTTCTAAATAATCTATTTTGGTACAAATCTCTTCTTGCAAAGATAGTTCAAGGCCTGGAAGATGGCCTACCTAGTGAAGCTTGCATCTTTGTAGAAGGCTTCCAGCAGGATTCTTGTATTGACAGCAAATCCTTGTAATGTGAGAAAATTTGTTTTATCCCCAATCCTAAGTGTATTCCACCAGTAGGTAAGGATTTCGGAGAATCTGGATGTGTAGTCTGACAGTATCATGCATTGTCCTCTTTCAGCCAGATTCTTCATTGTCCTAAAAGTTCTAAAGTCCTGAGGTAGGCATAGGGTTGAAGCAATGGTTTCCTCTACCTCTATTATTGGTTCTTGCCTGCTTTCTGTGACTGGATCACTAGTCAGCTCGTATTGATCAGAGACTGGTTAAGAGACCGCTAGTTTGCTAGAGTGTTTCTCTAGCATAGATAGACATTCCTCCTTAGGAAATTGGATTGATTTCTGCAAAGTATCTTCATTACCTTTGATATACTCACTAGTGTAGAGGTCATTATTAGCATCAGATGACTATCTACTAAAGAAAGGTTGTGGTTGGACATTAATGAAGATGTCCTTGGATATTTCTTTCTCTGCACTGAAAGAAGATCTGGGAATGTCTTCTGCAGCTAGATGAGGATCATCAAGATCTTCAGGTCAAGCCATGGTTTTCTCCGAGGCTTGTGCTTCCCATATCGCCTTTTTGGATTTGGGACATCATTTTGCAAAATGTCCTTTGTCATGGAAGATGAACCATTTGTGCTTGCCTAGATCTTTCTTCATGGAGGATTTGGCATCTTTGCTGATAATCAGTTCTTTGTCCAGTGTTTTTTTCTTTCTTGCCCATCTGAACTGCATGTATCTCTTATGCCTTGTCTGGTGTCTAATGAGCTGGGGAGACTCTTCTAGCTTGAAAACCAGATTATCATGTATAGCGTCAGATTTGATAGATCAGGAACATTCATTCCACATGATGTTTCCAAATAATATTTCTTATACTTCTCAGAAGGATAGGATTGTGTGAAAGAATTTGAATCTTTTGGAAAAATCTCATCATACTTTATAACAAAAATACTCGGGTCAACTCGATTGAGGTTGATCAAGTCAGTAGCCTTGCCATTGCTTTTGAGAAGACACTGCTTCAGAGAGACCTGTTCTTTATTTTCAGATTCCTCTTCAGGGATCTACAATAGATCATCTGAAGTGGTGGACTTTGGTTCACCGCTTGCGATCATCATATGTGTTGGATCAACTGATAGGTCTTTGTTGTCCTATAGTTATTCTTCATTTCTTGGATACTCTCTAAATAGAAGGATCCTCCAGTGGCTCATCATATTGTGTTTGTGTTCTTTGGATCTTAGGATCATCAGCTGAGATTGCAGGAGGTGGATTAGGGATGACGGGAGCATGTGTCATGAACATCTTATCAGTATTATAGAGAACACGGCCAGAACTTCTTGTATTCTCGACCCTTTATTTCATGGCATATCTACTTATTTGTTCATCTTCTGGAGGTTAAGTGAATCGCATGGATGAACGAAGTGGAGAAGGTTGGCCTAATCCATGTGGAGAATATCCATATGGAAATATGGTAGATACTTTGGCCTGTTGTAGTAAGGAAAGGTCGTATTCCTTTTGCAGTATCACGCAATTGTATTTTAGATTCTGGATTTCTTTTTCAAAAGAGGTTATTTCTTTATGTTGTTGGGAAAGAAAAGGTAGGAATGGAGTTCCTAGCGGGCTTTGCTCAGATCGGATAGTCTATGGTAACACTCAACTTACATGTTAATTTAGTACTAGGCGGTCGTCGTCAATATATTTACCCAACTTTGGAGTCGGCGTCGAATCCACAATGAATAATTTGTTTGGTGATTAAACTAATTTAAAACTATAGCTACAAATTATATTCAAACAAATGATATGAAAAGATAAAATGGGGTTTTTTTAATTTGTGAATTATGTTCTAACTAATTGTAACAGAGTTATTCCATCTAATGATTCTTTATGTAAGAAGTAATTCAATGATATTAAACAAACCAGAGTTATGGTTACCAAGATGCTTGAACAGCTAGGGTTGTAAATAACTTTAGAGTTCCAATTGACAAATTCAATTGCAAGAGTAGTTAGATCCTATTATTTACCCATTCGTTTCTCAACCTCAGTGGGTAACCTATCCTTTAATTCTCTCAAACTTAAAGAACGCTTTGGTTATTCAACTATTTTCTCACGTAGGCCAATCCGGTTAAGGTATTTGTCATTAATCAAAAGATTAAGTCCTTAGAGTCCATGTAAACCCTTTCTTTTCCCAACAAGCACTTTTCTCTTGAACAAGTGATGTTCTTGGGCTAACTTTTCAAGTTTCCAACCAAGAAAAGTCATTAAAGTGAAGAAAGATTTATACAACATCAATTACTCATGGAATTCCATAGAAGAAATAGAAAGCATATTTATATTATTCATAAATAAATGCAAGATTTACTTACAAAGGTTCCAAGAATTTGTCCTTGAGTCTTCAATAGGGATGGAATGATTAGATCCACAAGATTTGCTTAATTCCCAAAATACTAGGTTACAAAGAGTTTCTAGAGATAGAAAAATTGATAAAGTATAAAAGAAAATAAAAAAATAAAAAGAAGAATGGATTTGAAGATCTGAGATCTGGATATCAACTCACAGATGATGCTTAATAAATCCTAAAACTGGTATTTATAAGTTCCTAAGTAAAAAGATTTAAAATTAGAATTCAAAAAAAAAACATGTCCAACTTGGTGGTCAAATTAGTGGTCCACCGTAAATCTGGTGGTCTATCATTTCGACCCTCCCTGGGTATTCTAAAATCCTAGATTTTATTTGGGTTTAGTGGTCAGTTTGGTGGTCCACCAAAAAATTGGTGGTTCGCCATTTTGACTACCCATCTTTTGAAATTCTGAATCTGGTGGTCAAATTGGTGGTCCACCACAAAACTGGTGGTCCACCATTTTTACCTTTGCTGAGTGTTCTAAAGTTTTGGATACTGTTTGGACTTAGTGGTCGAACTGGTGGTCAGTCTCAAGACTAGTGGTCCACCATTTTGACCACCATCGGGTCTTCTAAAACTGGGAGTCGAACTGGTGGTCAGTCACTAAACTAGTGGTCCACAAAATGTTACACGCGCCTATGGTTTCAAAATTTTACCTCTTCTGAATCCATTGGATTTTTTCACAAGTACATTGGAATTTTTTACAGCCCTTATGCGCTATGTACATTTTGGGACTCTAAATGGAGTCAATTTTTGCATTGTGCTTTCGTTGATCCATTCCGAGTCTTTGTGAGTTGTTTCCTCTTAATTTGTAGATTGTATATCCTTCATATATCATCATTATACTTTAACCAAGAACCCTAAAGCATTAAAAACCACAAATTGTATCTAAAAACAACACAACATCCAAGACGGTGAACTCAAAACACGAGCTAAACATAGGCACTCTTGTTTTGATCCAATTGACATTTGAAGATTATAACTAAGTTATTTTATATATAAATACATAATAAAAACCTTAGTAACTCATTAATACACATTATAACCTAACAAAATAGACTATACAAACACCTAGCTCAAGCTAGTCACACTAGTTTTCTCGGTTGACCTCTAAATGCTCAAATTGAATCAAAACTCATGTGAAAACACCATTAAACATTGTAAACACATATTTGGACACATGAATTCTCATTTATGTCATTATAAACACATATATCTTAATAATCATCCTTAAAACAAGGCTAAAAGGGGCTAGAATAGTAATGCTAGAATGTATAAATACACCCAACATGAACACCCCACACTTAAAGCCTTGTTCGTCCTCGAACAACTCTTCACTTTAAGTATCATGAGCTGGGAAATATAATCTTCTACTATATGAAATAAATACAAGATAGTACTATAATAACTATACAGAATACAAGTGTCTACACTAAGTATGTTATTTACACCATTAAAAACTCTTGATTACTACTCCAAAACACCGTAGCCTCAAGAATTTACTCACCTTGTTGGAAAACTCATGCTTATTATTCAATCAAAGACATCTGACAAATCACCCATATTCATCAAACATGTGCCCCTCACAACAAGAGAGTTACCCATAAACACTCACAATAATGCAATTTATAACAATGGGTACAAGAATCAAATTATGCTCACTCTCACAAAGAATTCAAAAGTTACACATGATGAACCATAGGCTTGCCCTTAGTGTAATGCTTTGCTAATAGTCGAATGTAAAACTTATGATCAATTAGGCCTTTTCCAGATTATAATGTAGTCAAAAGAACGTGTAGGAACTATTTTGGCCAAGAATAGTGACTATCTTTCCTAAGCGCTTTAATATAACACTTTTGACAATTGAGACCAATCTCTAACAACCCATGTACACCACTTTTATCTACCACATCTTCTATTTTGTCCCATCTCATTAAGGTCATTCCCATACATTATGGTGGGAGTATACTATGTACATAAAATTCATTTTTTCCATTTTCACACCCATTTTACGCTACGCACCCCTATGATAGCCACCCTCAGCTTAGGCAATTTGCCTTAATTGAGGTGCACAATGTCCAAGGAGGACCAGGGCCAAACAGGTTTATTGTAACACAACTGGGCTAAAAATGGGAACCTTTCTAACATAAATTTCTCTAATTCCTAACCACAACACATAATGACTTTTTAAACAACCATAGTTATTACTTAGGGGCTTCAATTTCACCTTTTCTTTCTTCAATCTCCAACTTTTTAACTCAATTAATTTTACACTAAAATGCTTAGGAGCTTTGGATCAAATTAAGGTCAATCAAGGAAGCGGATTAGGCTATACATGAGGCTGCCAAAGAAAAGGCTAAAGGCTCAATGGGGTTAACTAAGATAATGCACAAGGGTAGGTGAAAAGAAGGTAAAAATAAGGCTATAAAAGAAATGCCTATATCATATCCTAAACCCACATTCTTTATTTCTCTTCACATACACAACAGGAAAGTTTAAAACATCACATGCAATAAGGAATATACAAAAATCTCCCACGCACACGGCACATGCACAATTCATAATGGGTCATCATAGACTCTCAACCAAAAAATAACACAAATTCTAATTAAGCCAACAAGTACAAGAGTCATAAACATGAGCCAGAGTCTTAAAAATAGAAATTCACACAATTTAACATGCTTTTACAAACAAACCCACTTGCATCATGTAATCACAAATAGCACCAACAACAATATATCACTTATTACTAAGCTAAAAAAATTTAAATTGAGCCAAAATTTGGTAATTTCCTCACCCCACACTTAAACATCTACTTTTTCCCCAAAGTAAATTTTTAAACGAAGCAATAGAAATACTCCCTGAGTTCTCTAGGCCTAGCTAGATGCATCTTCACATAGAGGAGATCCTTGGGACCCCACACTTATTTTATCTCATGCTCCTTAGCGCAAGTTCATGGTACTCAGACTTCCCATTGACCTGTGACTCAACAAAAAACAAAGCTACTTGAAATAAAAACTAAAAACTGAAAATTAAAAAAAATCATTCCTTAGCTTGGGTTGCCTCCCAAGAAGCGCCTGATTTAACGTCGCAACACGATATCTTTTGACGATTATTTATGTTTCCACTTGGAGGATTTGAAACGTCTACCCAACTTTTGATCAATATATTTTTTAGGCACATTGGGCAAGGTTAAGGATACAATGACACTTTCTTTATATCACCACCTTGACGACTTAAATCTCTTACCCAACTTCATATTAAATTTCTGAATAGGCTCATTGGGTATTGATGAGAACATTAACAATTCACTTGTTGAACATTGAATTTTTCCTTTATTGACCTTCAAGTGGGGGCTTTATTTTGCTCCTTTTTAATGACAAACTTCAAAATATAAGGATTTTGTTCCTCATCCTCAAAACACATCATTTGCTTAGGTAGGCGGACTTTTATCACATCCGCAAAGCACAATGATGAAAAATGATTTGAATGAGGTCTTCTTCCTACTTTTTGAGTTGCATCCTTCTCATCATCTTTACCCCGAATTGGGCTAGAGTCTTCATAAGAGCTTGGCTTGGTTCCTTCTTTTGCCTCTAGCATCATTTCCTCAATCTTGGCATCATCCCTTATGGATGGTTCGGCTGGTTGGGAAATCATCAAGGGTTGATCAACATGAATATAGGATTTTTTGCTCCTTATCTTCACACTCTTCCATTAGTTTAAATGATTCCACAGACAAGATATCATCTAACATAATATAGAAAAATACTTTGAATGATTGACCTCTATCTCCTCATAAATAACTGACCTCAAGTATTGACGCATATCACATAAGATGTCATATGTTATTTCCTAGAGATCCAATATTCATTGAAACATAGATTCAATGCTACTCTTTTTGGTGCTTCATTCTTTCTTTTATTGACCATAAGATCTATCAAAATCATAAGAAGAACTAGAATTTAGGTTATCACAATAGGGGGAGAGGGCATTTGGGCAATCACTCCAATGTCCATCTTGACCTCCACATAAAAAATAGTTATACTCTCGGTAGGATAGAGATAGTGCACACATCTCTCTATGGGGAGCATAACTACAATCTTGCAAAAAGTGAGGACCATCACAATATGTACATGGATCATCAAGATAAGATTCCCTACCATCAAAATCACATTCATTCCAAGATGTCATAGTAATAAGCAAACTAAAATAAAAATCTACCTAACACAAGTAATAAAATAAAATTACAAACAAATATTTAAAAATTTAAATTCAAGAAAGTAAGCTAAAATTCCAAACCAACTCAATACGCCAAATTGTTCTCCGGAAACAACGCCATTTTTTATAATGCTCAACTTACACGTTAATTTAGTGCAAGACGGTCGTCGTTAATATATTTACCCAACTTTGGAGTTGGGTTCGAATCCATGAGGAACAATGTGAGTGGCGATTAAGCTAATTTGAAACTATAGCTACAAGTTATATTCAAGCAAATAATATGAAAAGATAAAATGGGGGTTTTTTAATTTGTGAATTATGTTCTAACTAATTGTAACAGAGTTATTCCATCTAATGATTCTTTTTGTAAGTAGTAATTCAATGATATTAAACAAACCAGAGTTATGGTTACCAATATGCTTAAATAGCTAGGGTTGTGAATCACGTTAGAGTTCCAATTGACAACTTCAATTGCAACATTAGTTAGATCCTATTATTTACCCATTCATTTCTCAACCTCAGTGGGTAACCTATCCTTTAATTTTCTAAAACAAAAAGAACGCATTGGTTATTCAACTATTTTATCATGAAGGCCAATCCGGTTAAGGCATTTTCCATTAATCTAAAGATTAAAGTCCTTAGAGTCCATGTAAACCCTTTCTTTTCCCAACTAGCACTTTCCTCTCGAACAAGTGATGTTCTTGGGCTCACTTTTCAAGTTTGCAACCAAGAAAAGTCATTAAAGTGAAGAAAGGTTTATACAACATCAATTACTCATGGAACTCAATTAGATTCACAATCCAAATCAGTTTTTCACATCAAGGCTCCCATAACCCTAGTTATGGGAGCTTAGCCACACATTTCCATAGAAGAAACAGAAAGAATCTTTGTATTATTAATAAATAAATTCAAGATTTACTTACAAAGGTTACAAGAAATTGTTCTTGAATTTTCAATAGGGATGGAATGATTAGATCCACAAGATTTGCTTCATTCCCAAAATACTAGGTTACAAAGAGTTTCTAGAGATAGAAAAATTGATAAAGGATAAAAGAAAATAAAAAAATAAAAAGTAGAATAGATTTGAAGATATGAGATCTTGATATCAACTCCAATTTGATGCTTAATAAAACCTAAAAATGGTATTTATAAGTTCCAAGGTAAAAATATTTAAAATTAGTATTCAAAAAAAAAACATGTCCAACTTGGTGGTCAAATTGGTGGTCTACCGCAAAACTGGTGGTCCACCATTTTGACCTTCCCTAGGTATTCTGAAATAATGGATTATGTTTGGGTTTGGTGGTCCACCACAAAACTGGTGGTTCACCATTTTGACCAACAGTGGATCTTCTGAAATCCTGAATCTGGTGGTCAAATTGGTGGTCCACCGCATAACTGGTGGTCCACCATTTTGACCTTCGCCGAGTGTTCTGAAGTTATGGATTCTATTTAAACTTCATGGTCGAACTTCTGGTCAGTCTCAAGACTGTTGGTCCACCATTTTAACCACCATCGGGTCTTTTAAAACTGGTGGTCGAACTGGTGGTCAGTCATAAAATTGGTGGTCCACCAAATGTTACACGCACCTATGGGTCTCAAAATTTTGAATATTATAAATTCAATGTCTTTTTTCACAATTCCATTGTAATTTTTTACAGCCAACACACGCCCTGTACATTTCGAGACTCCAAATGGAGTAAATCTTTGCATTGTTCTTTCGTTGATCAATTCTGAGTCTTTATGAGTTGTTTCCAATTGATTTGAAGCTTTTATATCCTTCATATATCATCATGATCCATTAAACAAGCATAATAAAGAATTAAAAACCACAAATTAGAGATCAAAACAACACAACATCCAAGACGATGAACTCAAAACACGAGCTAAACATAGGATAAATGCACTTTGAGCTTAGGCTCCTTGTTTTGACTCTTGTATTAATCCAATTGACCTTTGAAGATTATAAATAAGTTGTTTCATATATAATACATAATAAAAATCTTAGTAACTCATTAATATACATTAGAACCCAACACAATAGACTAGACAAACACCTAGCTCTAGCTAGTCACACTAGTTTTCTCGGTTGAACTCTAAATGCTCAAATTGAATCAAAACTCATGTGAAAACACTATTAAAAATTGTAAACACATATTTGGACACATGAATTCACATTTATGTAATTATAAACACATATATCTTAAGAATCATCCTCAAAACAAGGATAAAAAGGTCTATAATAGTAATGCTAGAATGCATAAATACGCAATTTGGGAAGCAGCTAAAGCACTTTCTGATTGAATAACATGTTTTAACTTTGGAGCTAGGGTTAGGTTATCCTTTTTAGATAGGTGGTTTTATTGGTAAGCATTTATGTGAATGGATTTAGAAACGGATGGTGTCATAATCATCTGTGGGTTGACCTTAGATTGAGTAGCCACTACATCCCTTCTTTTACAAATTTTACAGTCACAATCAGTCTTCCATAGGTAATGTCCTGATAAAGGTCATTTACGCAACATTAGAGTAAGACCCTCATGATTGAAGTTCTTTATCCAATCATGTTTTCTCATAAAGCCAATGAGTAACCTGAGGATGGTTCTCAGGTTCTTTACATTCGAAAGATCATCACTTGTGTTGTACATGGGGATCTATAAGGTGGTTTTGGGTGGTCTTTTGAAATAGTGGTGGTCGGAATTATTAGTGGACTTGAGAGGTTAAGTATAGGATATCAAAGTCTCATATTTAGTGACCCATGAAGCTGGGATAATTCTAACAAGTTAATCCCAAGATATGTCTCTCGGGATATGTAATACACTAAAAAATGTGAATCAATATTAGCACCATATTTCAAGCTTATGCATAGTACATTATGGTTCTTTGGTAGTTTCATGATCAATTTTGATGTCAATTAAGGTCTCAAATATGTCCTAGCTATTAGGCGAATCAAAATATTCCTTAACGATTGAATTCTTAGGAAGGATATTATTATAGTCAACTTCAAACGAGCCTATCTCTCATTATACTAATAATTTTTTATCTCATGACCCACTAACAGATAGATAATTGAATTAGATTTCCAATGGTACCAATTTCTCCCAAATCTGATATCGGAGCAAAAATTTATACCCATTTTACTCCAGTATGTTAGCCTGGCAACTAAGTAACGACATGAGCTGACGGCTTATCACATATCTGACAATTTATCAGCTAATGTCATCATCCTTATGAAGAAATTCATAAATTCCAGAATCAAGTGATGACATGAGCTTATGGCTTATCACATATGTGATGACATCAGCCTAATGTCGTCAGCCGTAGAATTCAACATTTTCTAAACAATTTTAGAGGGGTATTTTGGTATTTTCCCTTCATCCCAAATCTCCATAAACATTGAATTCATCCTCCATTTCACTAAAATACATTATTTTCTCTCAAATTATCTCAAGAACAAGAAGAGGGGTTTCTAATTCAAGATCCAAATCTCAAGGATTCTTCCATCAATCTTCCCAAATCAAGTATCAAGGTATGTCATGTGTTGATTCATAGGTCCCTTTCACCCATGAATTTCAAGAATCTCTTTTTAAAATACAATATTTGTGTATTTATGATCGTTCGTGATTTAAATAGAATTGAAATTCATGTTCATGATGTTGTGGGGTTTTAATTCATGTTTTAAATTATTCCAATGATTGACCCTAGTATATGAAGATTTTCATAATAATCATGATAAACCCCCTTCAATTTACAAGTTAATTGATGTATTCATGATTATTAGATGTGTTGATGATGGTATAACCAAAGCATGCTCCCTATGTGTTTGACTAAATACCTATGTGAAGGAAAAGTGTCATACTAGTATAATAATATGAAATCTCCATTCATGTACAAGTCTATGCATGTCAAGTGTTTGATGAAATGTCTTAGTCAATGAAGTATGGATATATGTGTATCTATTGTGGTACTTTAGAACTTGTACATCATGAAATCTCCAACTTATTGTATTATGGATTGTGAGGTTGGTCATGTATTCAAGAAAGTCAAGCTTTGTCAGTTTCTTCCCATCGAGTCTTGGGGGTACTTGTACCCAAAAAATATAGTTGTGTGCCTAGAGTTAGTGTTATGTTTTCACGATATCCTCAGTCAAGACATGATCCGTAGAACTTAGTCAGTCATGTGACTCAGGAAAGCTCAGTAATACAGTAATCTCAGTACTATTCCATCAGTCAACAGAAACTCAGTTAATTCAGTCTAGTTCAGTTCAGTGTCTATTTAGATGGGAGTAGGAATTAGCACCGAGTGAACCCAAGGATGGGAACACGCATTGTCAGATGAGGGTGTGATTCTTAGACGTCATCCTTGCATTCCGGAACAATGTAGCCGACATAGGTTGAGACATCAACACTATCAGATGAGGGTTGTTGAGATGGATGAACACTGTCTATTGAGGGTCCCACTATTTTCTTTTGGGGACACTGTCAGATAAGGGGCACCCGCAGCTTGTCCTTACCAGTGGTGAGGTATTGACACCTTTCCAATTGGGGTTACAGATTGGACCCTAATACAGCTATATTGCATTATTTGGGGCATGTTGGTTAGATGACTACTTCCCATAGTTTCAGTTATAGATCAGGAATACGATTGTACCATACTTTAAGAGGAATACGATCATGTCTTACTACAACAGGCCAAAGTAGGTACCGTATTTCCATATGGATAATATCCACAAGGGTTAGGCCAACTTTCTCCCCCTCATTCATACATGAGAATCACTTTACCTCTGAAAGATGAATAGATAAAGAGAGATGCCATAACACAAAGGGTCAAGAAGATAACATATTCTCGTTGGGTTCCCTATGATTCTGATAAGATAGTCTCAATACATGCTCCCATCATCCATGATCCAGCTCTTGTAGTCTCAGTTGATGATCTTAAGATCCAAAGAATAGAAACCCAATATAATGAGCCACCGGAGGATCTTTCTATTCAGAGAGCATCCCAGATATACGAAGACCAACTGTAGGATAACAAAGACATTTTGGTTGATCCAACACATATGATAATCGCAAGCAGTGAACTAAAGTCCACAACTTCAGATGATGTCTTGTAGATCCCTGAAGAACAATCTCACAATCGCAAATAGGACTCTCTAAAGCAATGTCTTCTCAAGAACAATGATAAGGATGCTGACCTGATCAACCTCAATTGAGTTGATCCGAGTGTTGTTGTTCCAACGGATAATGATATTTTACCAAAAGATTTAAATTCTTACACAGACTTCCATTCTTTCGAGAAAAATAAGGAAACATTATTTGGCAATGTCATGTTGGATAAATTTTCTCGATATATCTACTCTGATGCTATACATGATGATTGGGTTATCAAGATAGAAGGGTCTTCTCAACTCGTGAGATGTCAGGCAAGGCACAAGGGATACATAGAGTTCAGAAGGGCTAGAAAAAAGAAACCGTCGGACAAAGAACTACTGATCAACAAAGATGCTGAATCCTCCAGGAAAAAGATCAAGGCAAGAATAAATTCTTTATCTTCCATGACAAATGACACTTTGCAAAAGTATGTCCTAAATCTAAAAAGGCTAAGAGGGAAGCATGAGCCTTAGAGAAAGACATGGCTTGTCATGAAGATCTTGATGAACCTCATCCAGCTACATAAGACATTCCCAGATCTTCTTTCAGCAAAGAGAAGTGAACATCCAAGGACATCTTCATTAGTGGCCAACTGCAACCCTTCATTAGTAGATAGTCACCTGATGCTAATGATGACCTTTATGTTAGTAGATATGTCAAAGATAATGAAGACGCTTTGCACTAATAAATCCAATTGGACTAAGGAGGAATGTTCATCTATGTTATAGAAACACTTTATCAAACTAGCAGTCTCTCAATCAGTTTTTGAGCAATACAAGTTGACTAGTGATCCAATCCCAAAAAGGAGGAAAGACCCAACACCAGATGTGGAGGAAACCATTGCTTCAACTCTATCCCTACCTCAGGACTTCAGAACTTTTAAGACAATGAAGAATCATGCTGAATTAGGAAAATGCATGATAATGCAAGACTTTTCCATCAACACTAGAATCTTGTTGGAAGCCTTCTATAGAGATGTGAGCTACATCAGGTAGTCCATCTTCCAGTCCTTAAACTATTTATGTAAGAAGAGATCTTGAGGACTACCCAGTTATTGATCATTATTACAATAGGAACGATCTTGAAGTGAAGTATGATTTCCCCTATTTAAGTCATCAAATAGGATCCCAGTGAAAGCTATTATTTAGGAGATTTAAATTACCCAGGCCTCCAGACGAAGATACTAAGGTAGTAAGACAAACTAGGTATTTCAGACAAATGAGCCCAGCAGATTACAATAAGAAGATCGATAGATTCTTCTTCTGCAAAAATCATGGTCACTCTATAAAACACTATTCTTAACTCAAGAATTCAAAAGGCACTATCCACCTCTTTGGAAAAATACTTGGTCATACTGGAATCTATCTCGCCAAAGAGGATGACCTTGAATTAGTCTTCTTACTGGAAGAAGAACTAATGAAGGAAATTATCTTATCCATAGATGTCTATGAAGAATCAGGAGATATTTATGTTGATGATCTGTACCTGATACCCAACATCAAAGAAGACAACCAGAAATCGGCCAGTTAATTTCTCATGTCCAATACATCAGGAATATTTTCATTAAGAGTAGCAGATTTATCTCTTAATCTATTCAATATATATATGGATCCTTTAGATCCATATATCCTCTGAGAAAGCCAGAATTTTAATAATCTTCAAAAATTCAAAAGGCGTACCAAATCCAACCTGAAGTCATTCGGACAACATCCTAGATATCTCTTATGTTATGTGTTCATTATACTAACCTATGACCCTCAACAAGAACTCATATATTTGTTCTGATACATTTACCATCAATATTATATTGTCATGGAGTTCAAGTGTTATGCCTTTCAAGATTATGATTTAATCTAACTAGCTTAAAAAGATTCATGATGTGGTTCAAGCCATGATCATACTAGATTCGATGCTTCAAATATTCCTATAATTCATCAGCCTTTATGTTGTATCATTTGGTATGAATCATAGGCTATGAAGACCAAGCTCAGTTAAATATTTCACTACACTATAAATTTCCCAATTTAGTGCTTTCTCTTGATGATGACTTTAATGAAGCACAATGCTTCACTCTCAAGAAAAACAAATGCATTCCAAAGAAAATAGACTACACCAATGGTTATCCTCACTAAGATGATGTCCCATGAATAACAAAATAATAACAGCCACCATATGCAACCATGAATGATGAAGCCACAGGCATACAGATGAAGTCTCCTACATAGGAATGCAAATATTCATCCAACGTAAAGAGTTACTTCACCATATCAATGAAGAGGATCTTAGAATTCCAAGAATTCCACAGGAAAAAGTACAGAGTAGATTAGTGGATGGAAGAAGGATATGAGAGCTCATCGCTACCAGAACCATCCAACACTACTACCTGAAAGATGATGTCAGATGACATGTGAAAGAATTTACCCTCTTCGGCGGGTTACCCTTTATAGTGAGTTACCCTTTCCAATGGGCTATCCTCCTTTCCAAGGAAACCTTATTAGATGGGTTACCCTCGCCAGTGGGTTATCCTTTTCTTTGGGTTAGTCTCATCTCCAAGGAAACCCTCCTCAGTGGGTTACCCTTTAATATGGGTTTTTTTCTTAACGCTACTAACTCAGCTACTTCGAAGACAAGGAACTTATCAACCTGCTTGTAAGATATCCATGAAGCTGCTGATGCACTTGCTTGCAAGTTGCTGATTCACTTGCTTGCACATGTTGTCGCATGCTAACAACAGTGTGTTTTATTTTTATTTGGCCTATCACATGTTAGTAAGGCCCAGTATGAATAATAATAAGGCTTATCTAGTCATTACAGATAAAGCTTATCCCTTATAAAAGGATAAGACTTATCTAGTCTTAGCGGATAATGCCTATCCCTTAGCTGTTAGGATAGGATTGTAATATTTTATTTTATGTTTATCTGTAGTCTTGATAATCTAGTAGAATTCCTTCTCCTATAAAAGGAATCCTAGGCCTTTAGGCAGAGGGCATCATTCTCTCTACCTAAAAACCCCTAGTATGGAACTCATAAGGTACTTTCTATGTATATGAAAAAAAGTTGGCATTATCCACATGAGGTATATGTCTAAGTCCTTTCTATGTATATGAAACAAAATTGTCTTAGTCTATGCCATAGCTTTCTGAAAAGATTCATTATCTAAGAAAGAACACATAAATCTGAGGTCTGCATTAGTACACCTTTTGTTCTGCAGATGTTTGAGGGAAAGAGGCCAGAGAGATCCACCATTATACCCATTTTAGTCATATATGGAACATTTTTGTACAATGGAGACAAAGGATCTAATGTGTTCTAAGACTGGGAAAGTCATGCCGACTCTCTTATGGTTACAAAGTCTTTGTTGCAAAGGTAAACCATCTGGATATGTAGCTGATGTTTCAAAGTCAAGCCATCCCATTAAGGGTTGTAAAGGATTTGTTGCTAAATCAAGTCGTCCTTATGGATGAGTAGCTTAGTCGTAGGAAAATTGTGGTGTTTCAATTAAAAGCTTTGATTTTGTAAGGCATGCCTCCTATATGGACATGAATCACCTATCATTTTGAAAGGTTAGTATCTGTTTCTGTGGTGTTGATGAAAGCTTTGACTTCATATGGCATACCACCTTTATGGTCATAAAATTGCCTTTCTTGTTTGAAAGTTTGTAGTCTGATTCTAGCCCCCCAGTTGCTCTCGACGATAGTCATTTCATATTGAAAAGTTCAGACTCTGATTGCTATCCGCCTAGCTGCTCTTTCCAAAAGTCCTCTATGCACCTTTACCTCCCCATCTATTTAATATCAGAGCCATCTAGACTTTCGGTGGGAGGGAGGAAGCAGGAGTTTGCATCTACCTCTGCCAATTGTAAACACGTGACCCAACTTTAAGGTTTTATTTTCTTTTGTTTTTACTTTTTCTTTGTCTTAGCTGTTAGTTTTAGATTGAGTTCAAGTCATCACTTTCTAGTTTGTCACTATCAAAGTCCTATACATATTTGAGTCATAGTTTCATTTCTTTATCAGAGTAGTGCTTTCCAGTTATTGTATTTTGCGTCTTGTACATAATTGAGTCATTGTTACTTTCCTTAGATTTTAGAACAATCATTTGTTTTGTTTTGTCATTAGATCTTTAGCACAAATATATAGAGTCAGTCCATAAAAACACAAAAGAAGTTTTAATTTCACTGAGTCTTTTCCATATAACCTTAGAACAAATACATCGAGTTTATATAGTCCAGATAATACAAAAATATGTCTAGTCCATCCAGGTCCCTTGCCAATAAATACATTTCAAATAATCTCAAAGATGTGTTGTCATGTTCAAGAAATCCTTTAAAACACTGTCCTCAACTCAAGAAGTCGATAGACACTGTCCGCCTCTTTGGAAAAATAGTTGGTCATGTTGGAATCTATCTCGCCAAAAAGGATGACCTTGAATTGGGTTTCTCATTTGAAGAAGAACTGAACAAGGAAACTATCTTCTCCATAGATGTCTATGAAGAATCAAGAGATATCTATGTTGATGATCTCTATCTGATACCCAACATTGGAGAAGACAACCACAAATCGGCCAGTCAATCTCTCATGTTCAACACATCATGAATATTATCTTCTAGAATAGCAAATTGCTCTCTTGATATATTCAAAAAATATATGGATCCTTTATATCCATCTATCCTTAGAGAAAGCCATACTTTCAACAAGCTTTAGGTATTCAAAAGGCGTACCAAATCTATCCAGAAGTAGTTCGAAGAACATCCGAGATATCTCTTCTGTTATGTGTTCATTATACTAGCTGAAGACCCCCAGCAAGAACTCATATTGTTGTTTTGGTACATTTTCCATCAATATTATAACGTCATGGAGTTCAAGTTTTATGCTTTTCGGCATTATTATCGAATCCAACTAGCTTAAAAAAGATTCATACTATGGTTCGAGCCATGATCATACTGGATTCTATGCTTTAAAGATTCCTGCGATGCAATGGCCTTTATGTTGTATCATTTGGTAGGAATAACAAGCCATGAAGACCAAGCTCAATCTAAAATTTCACAACTCTGGAAATTTTCCGATTTAGTGCTTTCTCTTGAAAATGAACTTAATTAAGCACAATGCTTCACTCTTAAGTAGAACAAGTACATTCCAGAGAAAATGGACTACATCAATGATTATCCTCACTGGGATGAATCCCAACGAACAATAAAAGAACATCATCCAGCGTATGTGGCCAAAAATAATGAAGCCACAAGTATACAGATGAAGGCTCCTACATAGGAATGCAAAGATTCATCTAACAGAAAGAGTTACTTCACCAGACAGATAAAGAGGATCTTGGAAGTACAAGAACATCATAGGAATAAGTTCGAGTATATTTTTGGATGGAAGAAGGATACACGAGCTCATCACCGATAGCACCATCCAACACTACTACCTAAAATATGATGTCAGATGACATGTGCAAGAAGTTACCCTCTCCTATGGGTTACCCTTTCCAGTGGGTTACCCTACTCTACAAGAAAACCCTGTCAGATAGGTTACCCTTTCCAGTGGGTTACCCTTTTCAGTGGGTTACCCTCATCTCTAAGGAAACCCTCTTCAGTGGTTACCTTTATAGATGGGTTTTTGTCCTAAAGCTGCTGAACTAGCTACTTCAAAGACAAGAAGCTTATCCACCTACTTCTAAGATGCTTGTGAAGCTGTTGATGCACCTTCTTGTAATCCCGTTGACTCACCTATTTGCACATGCTGTCACATGCCAACAATATTATTATTTTTGTTTTTATTTGGCCCATAACATATTAGTAGGTCCCAGTGTAAATAAAGATAAGGCTTATCTAGTCATAGCAAATAAAGTTTATCCCTTACAAAAGGATAAGACTTATCAAGTAATAACGAATAATGCCTATCCCTTAGCTGTTAGGATAGGATTATAATATTTTATTTTATGTTTATCCGTAGTCTAGATTATCTAGTAATCTTCCTTCTCCTATAAAATAAAGCCTATCCCTTCAGAAAGAGGGCATCTTTCTCTCTACCTAAAAACCTCTTGTATAGTTTCTCTATTTTCAATAAAGATGTTTGCTGGCTAAATTCTCTTAATCTTGCTTTCTCACATCCAAAGAGATACGTACTTCAATCCTTTAGGTCAGAGTAGTGGAGGTAAGGAAATACTTCAACGAGGTACTTGTTGCAACTGCAATATGGAATTCCAAAGTTACTTTCCATATATATGAAATGAAGTTGGCTTTGTCCACGCGACGTAGATGTCTAAGTCCTTTCCGTGTATATGAAACAAAATTGGCTTAGTCCATGCCATAACTTTCTGAAAAGATTCGTTATCTAAGAAATAACATGAAGATCTGATGTCTTCTTTAGTACACCTTTTGTTTCGTGGATGTTTGAGGGCAACAGACAAGGGAGAGCCACCGTAAAACCCATTTTAGTCATATACGAAATAGTCTTATACTAAGGAGACAAAGGATTTCTTATGTTCTAAGTCTGGAAAAGTCAAACTGACCCTTTGAGGGTTACGAAGACTTTATTGCAAAGGCAAACCATCTGGATAAATAGATGATATTTCAAAGTCAAGACATCCCGTTAAGGGTTGTGATGGCTTTATTGCTAAAGCAAGCTATCTTTATGGATGAGTAGCTCAGTCGTGGGAAAGTTGTGTTGTGTCAAGAAAAATATTTGATTTCGTATAACATGCCGCCTATATGGATGTGAATCGCCTATAATGTTAGAAAGGTTAGTCTCTATGTATGTGGTGTTGACGAAAGCTTTGACATTGTATGGTATGCCGCCTGCATGGCCGTGAAGTCGCTTTTCATGTTAGAAAGTTTAGAGTATATTGCTAGTCGTCTGGCTTCTCTCACTGATAGTCTTCCGTGCCCCTCTGTCTCCCCATCTATTTGGTATCAGAGCCATCTCCACTGCCGGAGGTAGGGAGAAAGCATGAGTTTGCATCCAACTCTACTGATTGCAAACACGTGAGCCAGCTATGTATTTTTATTTTCTTTTGTTTTACTTTTGCTCTGTATTAGGTACTACTCTTAGATCCGTCCCTAATTGTCACTTTCTAATTTAAAACCAAAGTCTTGTACATATTTGAGTCATAGTTTCATTTCCATTATCAGAGTCAGTGTTTTCGAGTTATTGTGTACTGCATCTTGTACATAATCGAGTCGTAGTTACCTTTATTAGATTTTAGGACAAATTATAGTTGTGTCCTATCCATAGATCCTTAGCACAAATATTGTCCATAAAAACTCAAAAAGATTTTCCTTTTATTGAGTATTTTCCATAGAACCTTAGAACAAATACATCGAGTTTTTATAGTCCAGAAAATACAAAAATATGTCTTCCACTGAGTCTTCTTCTTCAAGTATGTCCAGTTCTTGTAAATTTCTAGCTCGAGTAAATATGTCTCCTGTTGTGATGATAATTTTGTCATGTAATAGAAATACCTATATGAAGTAGATGTGTTACCACCAGAATTGAAGATATCTTCAATATATCTACCTCTCTTAAACCCTTACTCTACCTTTACAAAGAAGGCATGTAACCCATAGCTGCAGATCCATTCTTTGGTGTAGTAGAGACTGAAAAGAGTTAAAGAATATGTTACTGCCTCAAAACTAGACAAGTATACTATTCTTACAACTCAGTAGGAGAAGTTCATCACTCTACAGATGCCAGAAGATTTTCCACTACAGTGGAGAAACCAAGGCTTCACCCATATCCACTTTGGTATTGTTAGGGATATGTTGTCATATCACAAATAAAAGGCCAGCCCATAGTGGCGCATCTTTAACTCCTTGATACCAGGTACAATGAATACCAAAATGCCAACTTGGGAACTTCACAAATCACACTAAACACAGCGACATTATTTGTCAATATATTTCCTAACTTCAACATGTCTCTCTATGATCCGCATCTGATAGAGGCTTTGAAGATCTAGGTCCAGATTCTCAGAGCTCCGCAGCTCATAGATGTCATTCAGGAAACTCTCCACTACCAGGTAGCTTGGCGAGTTTAGAATCATGCTATGGATATGTCCCTTCCAGATGGCGATGATGCTTTGTTTCTAAACATAGATGCCACTAATGGAACTACTCAGTGTACTCAGATCCCAAGGTAGATCCCCAGAGATGAACTTGTGAAAGTATTCCCAGACTCATGGGTCACAAACTACAAAAAGTTGAGAGACCATCCTCTAGTCCACGGATCCAACCTTTGCAGGAAGGATCAATAATACCATCACGATAAGTTTCAACCACTCACACCTAAAAAAGCCTCCCAAAACCACCTTCTCAATTCATATGTCCCAACCTTCCGATGAACATCCACTTTTATACATCCCAAAGTTTGTATGCTGGTACCTAGACAGCTGTATGGAAGAGCATGATTGGATACACTACTTCAATAATGACTGCCAATATACTGTGTCGCACAAATGTCCTTTCTCCAAACACTATTTGTGCAAGTCGAATTGCAGATGCCACATGTGTCAAGGAGATACCTCACCCACTCCACCATAAACTAAACCTACCAGAACTAAAGAAAAACAGCCTACAACCAAACTTTTCATGATGTCTCACTCTATCTCTGGTTACTCGAATGATTTCCCACCAAACAAACCCTTCAAAAAGATAACATGAGCCACGCTAAAAAAAATACCAGCTAAAACTGTTATCCTTCCATCTAAAGAGAAGATGACACTTAGTGACATTGAAGCAACACTTAAATAGAAATCTAAAAATACCACGTGCCAAAACAAGATGCTATCCAACATCAACCAAGATTTGAAGAATGTTTCTCACTCTCAGAACTAGCTAGAACACCTTATCTTCTTGACTCTTTGTGTCACGACATCTTTTCTTCTCTATTCATCTTCTGAAACTTAAGTTAATTTCATAGATAAATGAGGTGGAGAAGGTTTTCCAAACCCCGTGGAGAATTTCCATGTGGAAACATGGTATATCTTTTAGCCTTTCACTGTATGGCGTAGTTGTATTATTTTTACAGTATAGCACAATCGTATTTCAGATTCTAGATTTCTTCTTTAAGAGAGGTTATTTCCTTATGTTTATAGGCAAGAAAAGGTAGGAATGGAGTTCCTAGCAGGCATTGCTCAGATTGGATGGTCCGCAACTTATCTTTGAGTGCTCTGATAAGTATAGCAGTTTGGGGGGCAACTGAAGCACTTTCTAATTGGATAACAAATGGCAATTTTAGAGCTCAAGTTAGGTAATCCTTTTCATATAGGTGGTTTTATGGGTAAACATTTATGTTACTGGATTTAGAAAGGGGTGGGGTCATAGGAGTCTGTGGGTTGACCTCGGATTGAGTAGCCGTTGCTTCTCTTCTTCTACAAATTCTACAGTCACAATCAGTCTTCCATGGGTAATGTCCATAGAAAGGGAATTTATACCACATCAAAGTACGGCCCTCATTATTGAAGTTCATTATCCAATCATGTTGCTTCATAAAGCGATTGAGGAACTTGAGGACTGTTCTCGGGTCCTTTATATTCGGAAGATCATCGCTTGGGTAGTACATGGGGATGTAGAAGGTGGTTTTGGGTGTCCTTTTCAGATAGTGGTGGTAAGAATAATCAGTGGACTTGAGAGCTTGAGGATAGGCTCTAAACGTCTCATATTTAGTAACCCATAAAGTTGGGATAATGCTAATAAGTTCATCCCTAGATATGTCTGATGAGATCTTGGTGCACTCTGTGGTTTTATTAGTTGCATCAATGGACAAGAATAGAGAGTTCTTTCTACTTAGAGGAAATAGGTTCATGATATGGTTTTGAACTCGCCAGGCTATCTGAGACTGGAGAGTTCCCTGACCGGCATCTCTGTCCTGCGGAGCATTAAGAATCTGGACCTTGATCTTCAATGCCATCATTAGATGTGGATCAACTAATGGTATGTTGAAGTTGGGGAACATGGTGACAAATATTGTACCATCATCTAGACTACAGACTATTTAGTCATAAAAATGACCACTAGGATCCTCAATACTGCATTTTATTGACCAACAACAAAAGAAAATGGCCTCATTGGAATTATAAATGCATCTCCTAAAATACGACTGTGCTGAACTCTAAGATCTCCTAATGGTCACCGTATTTCCAAGAATGTATCCTTTACAAGAATCAGGCCAACCCTTTTCCACCTCCTTACCTCATTTATCCATACCAATACTCTTCCCTCCAGCTCTAGCAGATGAACAAGAGGAGTTTGACATTGCCAAATTTGTATGGGAAAGGAAAGATGCCATAACATCCCAAAAGGAAGCTGAGATGGCATAGGATTAGGTCAAAAGGATAAAGTATTCTAGATAGGCTCCAAATTTTACTAATAAGATGGTCCCAAGACATGCTTCTCCTACACAAAACTCTTAGTCCCGAACAATGACTTTGAGGTCTAAAGTGCAGAACCTCAAAGCAACGACAGGCTGACACAAGAGAATTTTTCCAAGTCTGTCATGACACCAATGGGTGGGACTTCAAACACTTCATTTGTCCCACCATAATATTCTGAGTATAGGCTGACACAAGAGAATTTTGCCAAGTCTGTCAAAGCAAAGAAAAATTTTGAGAAACAGTTAAGCACCTGGGAAAAACAATTCAAGACATTTGTTGATCGCATCATTGATGATGCCTTAAATTCATATCAGCATATTCAATATAGAATTAATGATATAGAATAGCATATAAACAAGCAGCTGGATGAGCTATCATTGCTAGATTTTTCTATGTTTGTGGCAGAGTTCACAAAGGCACAAGATTATATAGTTGATCTTAAGAGACAAACATTGTAGCCCACTTTTGATCATACTTTGATCGTTAACAATAAGGATGAGGGCCTTTTTTATCTTAAGGGAAGGCTACTAAAAAACAAAGGTAAGTAGGTGGATGAAAGTGCTGATAGAAAAGCCACGAGAAGAAGAAAGAGAAATGAGATGACAACTAAAGAAAGGTATGAGAGAGACTTACGGAAAGATTCAAAGAGATCAAAGAAAGATGAAGAGTTGAGAAAGAAGAAATCTATGGATGAAGCCATAGAAGTATCAACCAGTTCTTCACCAGCTAGGGGTCCAATTCCAGATTTAGTTCTTATTGAGATACCTCTGAGCCAGGAGGAAGATGATTTGAGCACCCCCTACCACCATAGCGATCAACGTTGCTGCACCTGAGGCCAAATAAGCCTTTGACTGACTCATCAACCTGAGAGGATTTACAAGTATTCCACTCTTTTGTACTTTATGTTAATGCATTTGAGGATAAAGTATTTTATTTAGTGGGGGTAGGGTCCTTATTATGTTTTGGTCACCACGGGGATTTTTGTTGCCTGTGTTTTTTTTGTCCCGTGTGCTATCTAGTAGAACCGATATATTTAGGGTGCATATTTATTTTTCTTGTCATGTACATACCGTTCCGTGTTTATAAATATTATTTTCTTTCCTTTTGGCACCCTTTTGTATATGTGGATGATAAATGAATGCGGGAAACTACTTTGAATATTTTTATATGGATATTCCTTTTTGTCACCTAGTATATATTGAACAACCATTTGTGATTCTGTAATTGGTATTAGGATACAGAAATAAAGTGAGCATGATCATGTGATGTAAATCCCAAGAATTGGTAGAATAAGTGTTAAATCATTGCCTATGTGTGCGAGTGTTTGTTATAGTTCTTGCATAGTGTGTACAACTAAAACTTGCCCTATTCATTGATATTACCTTGTGATAAATTTAATAAGATAGGGTAACAGGACTCTTTCAATTATTAGTCCTCTTAGCCGTAAAAAATGATCCATAAAAAGGATTTTTCCCTTTTGAACCCTTTTTGAGTTTTGTTAGTATTTATTCATTCCAAATAATTCTGATTCACTCTCGTTAGGATGTTAGCACCCTAACTTTGGCTGATGCAGACTCTAAAAAAATAAGGTCTATGGTAAAATTATGAATGAATAGTATGGATTGTAAGTTAACTAAAAAAGCATTAGTCTTGGTGATTATAAATCAAGGGAAAAGAGAGTGAAGATTCAAACTTGAAGTCACTTTTTCAAAAATTAGTCCTCACCTAACACCGAAACCTCATTACAAGCCATAGAAAGACCTTCTTGATCTTTGTCAATCAATCATAAGGAAACATTAGATAATAAGGCCAAGATTATGGGTGTTTATGTTGTGTTTACAACTTCCTTTGTGAGAGAAAGAGTATTGGTTTTCATCCACAGGTTAAATAGATACTATGTGGTGGACTTCTTTGACTATGAGGGCAATTTGAGTTATACATAGTTTTGCTGATTTCTGTGGGATATTGTATCTATGATTGTGTATGTGTTAAATTTTAAATAATGCCAGTTATAGATCCTGATGTGTTCAAATCACATGAGTGAGATGATAGTTGAGTGGTTGTATGTAATCTAGTTCAACAGTTGAATGCCTATTATTGTGTTTCTTCATGTATGCGATTTGTTGTTAAGTTTCTTGAGGACAAGTAATTCTCTTAAGTTGAGGGTGTTGATGTTCTGTCTTTTGACTGATCATTTTACATCTTTTAAAAGGGATAATTGTGCATTTTAAAGAAACTATTGTTGTATTTAATGTTGGATTTTAGTGTTTTCAGGTCAAAAACTTCACAAAAGGGATAACTTGGAAAAATGGAAGAAATAGGAAAAAAAGGAGAAGGACGACCAAAATGACATGCCATCAACCATGTGATGGACCGTCAGAGTTTCTGTCAAAGCTATACATAAGGGGAAGAATGGATAACCCAAGTGATGGTCCAAGTGACGTATTGCCAGACCTCTGATGAGCCGTCAACCTGGCCATCGAGCTAAGACAAAAAGTGGTCCCCCAAGTGATCAAGCGATGGTTCAAGTGAAAAACCGTTAGACCAGTGATGGCTCATCAACTTGGCCGTCACCCCTTAAATAGAACGAAGTATCTTGGGACCTTCAGCGATGAACTGTCAGACTAGTGTTGGCCCATCAAATTGGTCATCAACTGTGATGCGGCAATTCTAAGTTCGAATTTCAAATATCCAGTACCTGGGAACTTATAAATACCCAGTCTAGGTTTATATTAGGTATCTTTTTATCTTATTTCAATCTTTTGAAACGTATTATATGAATTAATCTCGAAGATTACAAGCTACTTGTGTGGATCTGAGGATTTTAATCGACATTCTCACTAAAGATCTAGAACAATTATGAGAAATTTTGTAAGTAATTCTTTAAATTAATTTATGAACAAAATAATATTTTCTTCTTCTTCTTTTGAGATGTGTGGCTAAAGCTCCCATAACTAAGGTTATGGGAGCCTTGATATGATTTGCTTATTAGGGCTATGAGGATACTTAATTTCCTTAACTAATTGAGATTTTATAAACTTCTCTTCACAATCATGACCTTTCTTGGTTGCAAACTCGAAGGGTGAGTCCAAGAACATCACTTGTTTGTGTAGAAAAGTTTATGTTGGAAAAGAGAAGGTTTACAAGGAATTCAAAGGCTTTAACCTTTGTTCTAAGGGTTGATGCCTTAATAGGATCAACCCACTTGAGAAACCAATTGAATAAGTCAGTGTATTCTTTGAGTTTGAAAGAATTAAAGAGTAATAATCCCTTTAGGTTGAGAAATGAATGGGTGAACTTTAGAATTCAACAATTCTTGCATTTGAAATTGTAAATTGGAAATTTAGGTCAACTCACAACCCTGTTTGCTTGAACATCTTGGTGAACATAATTGTAGTTTGTCTAATCTCATTGAATTAAAACCTATAATAACACTCATTAGTTGGAACAATACTTGTTAACAAATCAAAAACCCCTTTACTTCGGAACCTTCGATCAATCATCCATTAATAATCATAAGACTTAATTAGCATAGTATTCCCTGTGGGATTCGACCCCAACCTAGTTGGGTTCAATATTTGATGACGATCGCTTACTCTTTCTAATGAGATTTGTAATTTAGGCGTATCAATAGGTTACTCTTTCAGATGGATTTTTATCCAGAAGCTGCTGACTTAGCTACTTCAAAGACAAGAAGCTTATCCACCTGCTCACAAGATGCCGGTTAAGCTGCTGATGCACCTACTTGCAAGCTGCTGACTCACCTGCATGCACATATTGTCACATGCTAGCAACATAGTGTGTTTTATTTTTATTTGGCCCATCACATATTAGTAGGGCCTGGTTTGAATAAAGATAATGCTTATCTAGTCATAACAGATAAAGCTTATCCCATACAAAAGGATAAGGTTTATCCAGTCATAATAAATAATCCCTATCCCTTAGCTATTAGGATAGGATTGTAATATTTTATTACATATTTATCCATAGTCTAGCTTATCTAGTACGCTTCCTTCTTCTATAAAAGGAATCCTAGGCCTTTAGGCAGAGGGCATCATTCTCTCTACCTAAAAACCTCTTGTATAGTTTCTTTATTTTTCAATAAAGATTTTTGTTGGCTAAACTCTCTTGCTCTTTCTTTCTTTCTTCCAAAGGGATGGGTACTTCAATCCTCTGGGTTGGAGTAGGGGGTAAGGAATTACTTCATCGAGGTACTTATTGTGACTGCAATATAGAACTCCAAAGGTACTTTCCATGTATGTGAAACAAAATTGGCTCAGTCCACGCGACGTAGGTGTCTAAGTCCTTTCAATGTATATGAATCAAAATTAGATTAGTCCATGCCATAGCTTTCCAAAAATATTCGTTATCTAAGAAAGAACACGTAGATTTGAGGTCTGCCTTAGTACACCATTTGTTCTACGGATGTTTGAGGGCAACAATCCAGGGGGAACCGCCATAAGACCCATTTTAGTCATATACTTAGCAGTTTTGTACAAAGAAGACAAAGGATTTTAAGTGTTCTATGATTGGCAAAGTTATGACGGCCCTCTAAGGGCTGCAAAGTCTTTGTTACAATAGAAAACCATTCGGATGTGTAGCTGATGTTTCAAAGTCAAGACATTTTGTTAAGGGTTTTGAAGGTTTTGTTGTTAAAGTAAGTTGTCCTTATGGATGAGTATCTCAGTCGTAGGAAAGTTGATGTGTATCGATTGAAAGCTATTATTTCGTATGGCATGCCACCTATATGGATGTAAATCACCTGGCATGTTAGAAAGTTTAGTCTCTATGTCTGTGGTGTTGACAAAACCTTTAACTTTGTATGGTGTGCCGCCTATATGGTCGTGAAATGGCCTTTTATGATGGAAAGTGTGGAGTCTTTTTCTAGCCTCCTAGATGCTCTCGCCGATAGTCCTCCATGCCCCTCTTCTTCCCTGTCTAAGTGGTATCAGAGCTATCCCCACTCCCATAGGTAGGGAGGAAGCAGGAGTTTACATCCATCCTTGTTGATTGCAAGCACGTGAGCCAGCTTTACATTTTTATTTTCTTTTGTTTTTACTTTTGCTTTGTCTTAGCTCCTACTCTTATATTTGTCCCTTATTGTCACTTTCCAGTTTTACAACCAAAGTCTTGTACATATTTGAGTCATTATTTCATTTCCATTATCAAAGGCAATGTTTTCTAGTTACTGTATACTGCGTCTTGTACATAATCGACTCATAGTTACCTTTATTAGATTTTAGAACAAATAATTGTTGTGTACTGTCCATAGATCCTTAGCAAAAATATTTTCCATAAAAATACAATAAGATTTTCCTTTTATTGAGTCTTTTCCATAGAACCTTAGAACAAATATATCGAGTCTATATAGTGAAGAAAATACAAAAGTATGTCTTCCATTGAATCTTCTTTTTCCTGTATGTCGAGTTCCTTTAAATCTATAGCTCGAATAAATATGTCTCCTATTTTGACCAAACTCTATCATGTAAATGTGACTACATATATAAAGTAGATGTGTCACCACCAGAACAGAAGATATCCTCAATATATATACCTCTCTAAAACCCTTACTCTACCTTTACCTCTCTAAAACCCTTACTCTACCTTTACAAAGAAGGAATGTAACCCATGGCTACTGATTTATTCTTTAGTGCAGCAGAGACCGAAAGGATTTAAAGAATATATTGTTGCCTCAAATATAGACCAGCATCCTATTCTTACAACTCAGGAGGAACAATTCACCAATATACAGATGTCGGAAGATTTTAAACGACGGTGGAGAAACCAAGGCTTCACCCATATCCACTTTGGTGTTGTTAGAGTTGCATTTTCATATAACGATTGAAAAGTCCATACTGTAGTGGCGCGTCTTTCACTCCTTGATACCAGGTACAACGAATACCAACATGCCAACTTGGGAACTTTAGAAATCACACTGAACACCGGGAAAGTATTTGTCACTATATTTCTTAACTTTAACATGTCCCTCTACGATCCACATCTGAAGGAGGTGTTGAAGATCCAGGTAAAGTTTCTCAAAGCTCCAAAGCTCAGAGAAGCCATCTAAGAAACTCTCCACTACTAGGTAGCTTGTCGAGTTCAGAATCATCTATGGATCTATCCCGTCCAGGTGGCGACGATGCTTTGTTCCTAAATATAGATTTCACTAATGGAACTACTCAGTGTACTCAGATCCCATGGAAGATCCCCAGAGATGAATTTGTGAAAGTACTCCAGACTCATAGGTCACAAACTATAAGAAGTTGAGAGACCATCCTCAGCCTCTCCAGTCCATGGAGCCAACCTTTGCCAGAAGGAGCGACAATACCGTCACGATTAGTTTCAACCACTCACACCTAATAAAGTCTCCCAAAACCACCTTCTCAATCCATATGTACCAACCATTTGATGAGATTCCACTAGTAGATGACCCAAAGTTCGTATGCTGGTTCTAAGACAGCTGTATGGAAGAGAATGATCAGATACACTACTTCAATCATGACGGCCGATATAATGTGTGGCGCAAATTTGCTTTATCCAAACACTGTCCGTGGAAGTCAAATTGTAGATGCCACATGTGTCAAGGAGATACCTCACCCATTCCGCCACAAACTAAACCTACCAGAACTAAGAAAAATAGCCTGGAACCAAACTATTCATGATGTCTCACTCTGGCACCGGTTACTAGGATTATTTTCCATCAAAAAAACCCTTCAAAAAGTATGACATGATCCACACTCCAAAAATACTAACTAAAACTATTATCCTACCATCCGGAGAGAAGATGTCTCTCAGCGACACCGAAGCAACACTCAACTGGCAATTTGAAAATGAAATATACCAAAATAGGATGCGATATAGCATTAACCAAGCCATGAAGAATGTTGCTCACTCTCAGAATAAGTTGTCAAGAAAAGTTGAAGGAATGAACAAGAGAGAAGAACAAGCATCCACTCATCTTGACGGACTTATCCACCAGTTGGAACTCAGGCTATAATCTATGTAGTATGATATATGTCCACCAGACACTTCGCTGTCTCATTTCTTCGACCAGTAACAGAAGGAAATGGCTTCTCTGAAAAAACAAATCCAACAGTTAAAACACGGCGGGTTTCATCCCAGAGAACCCATAGCTCACTATCAAAGCCAATCTTTTTCCCCGTGTTGCCTCATACATACTCTCCGCCAAAGATGAGCCATATCTTTCCCACTCCTACTTCAAGCTCCCATTTGCCATTATCCCCAGGTTCTTAAGATGATAAGGAGTTTGACATTTCTAATAATGTATGGGAAAGAAAAGATGCCATTGCTGCCAAAAGAAAGGCCGATGAAATCCAGAAGCAGTCCAAGAGAAAAATGGAATCCGAAACAAATAAAGAGACCATGATGATCTTGGACCACGACATCACCTTCCTAGATAACAATCTGATAATTCACAAGCCAGAAGTGCCATACAAAGATAAAGAATGGAACACCTTGCTGAATGATGTATTTCTCAATCACAAGTGGTAGCCGTCCCATCGTGATCTATATGATGATCCAGACCATCTCGTCCTAAATCTATATGGGTTAAAAACCAATGATGATGTTGTTCTAGATCCACAAGCCACAACAGTCCTTGATCCAGTTGAAGAATCTTTGAAGTTCTATGAAAAGATCCAGGATGCTGATCCCAATAGTCCTTCTTCAAGTGAAGAAGATTCTTTTGATGCAGAGGCATACTCTGACACTGGAGATAACTTTCTAGTCAATGGATACGTGGAAGACGGTGAGGAGTCTATCAATTCGTCAGAATATGTTGAGGACACTCCTGAATCCATAATTGAATCTCCATAAAAAGACTATCATCCAATATATATGAACCACTAAAAAGAGCTAGAAGTCTCCAAAGTTGTCGACGACCAAGACTATAAAACGGATGATCCAATCCCAGAAAAAAGGCCAGATCCAGGTACACCGGCAAGAAAAACTATGGGAACTGGATTTCCCACCTTTACTCTCGATGACATGAATATTTTAGCCTAACCCCAGCAAATCCAACACTTCTACACTTAGATGGTGACAAAAAATCTGGCTGAGAAAGAGAAATACACGATACTCTCGGAATTCAAATCCATATTCTCTAGTATACTCTGAGACTGGGGGAACACTCTTAGGATTTCTGATAAGAACACATATCTGACACCTCAGGACTTTGTCTTTAAGATTAGGATCCCGCAAGAGGTATTCTGTAGAGATGTAGGTGAGAGAAAAAAGAAGCTATGGTGATAGATCTTTGAGATAAAGTATCTATCATTCGACAAAAACATCATCGATATCCACTTTTAGGAGAGGGAAAAGATCTACTTTGAGTTGGGTGGAGATTCCATCCTGAAGCAAGCCTTCATATCATCACTGCCAAAGATACTAGCAGGTCATACAATGATGATTGTGGAGGAGAAGTTCAAGTCCATAATAGTCCCACAGATAGGCTACATCCGGCAGGCCATCTTCCAGGCTCTGGATAATATGTGCACAAAAAGGACCATATTAAAGCAAATTATCAAGAATAATCCAGCTCTTTATCGAGCCTGCAATAAGGATGACCTCGTCACCAAGTCCGACTGCTCTTACTCTCGCTATAAGACGAGATCAAAAAGGCAGCTGTTATTCAAGATGTTCAAACTGCCAAGGCCTTCGATGATATGAGCAGGATTATCCATTGAACCAAGTATTTTAGACGGAGGATCCCGACAAACTACAAGAAGAAGAATGATGGATGCTTCATCTGCAAAAACCCTAGCCACTTCTCTCAAAACTATACTCAATCCAAGAAGTTGAAGGACTCCATCCACCTTTTTGAAGAAATAGCTGATCATGTGGGAATCTATCTCAGCAAGGAGGACGACCTTGAATCGGTCTTCTCACTAGAAGAACAACGGACGGAGGACACTCTCTTCTCCATAGAAATATATAAAAAATTAGGCGATATCTATACTGTGGATATCTACCTGATATCCAGTAATGGAGAAGAAATCCAGCACTAGGCCAGTTAAATCCTTATGCTCAACACGGCAAGATTACTATTTTCTGGGTTAGCAGGCTACCCCCAGATTTGTTCAACCAATATGTGCATCCCTTTAATCCATCCATCCTCTGAGTAAGAATAACTTTCTATGAGCTTAAAGTGTTCAAAAATTAGGGTGGATCTATGCATAAGCCGTTCAGAGTGTGCTCAGAATATCCCTTCTTCCATGTGTTTATTACGCTGGCGAATGACTTCCTGCAAAAACTCCAGTGGCTGTTCTGGTGTCTGTGCCACCAATACAATATTCTGATAAAGTTCAAGTGTGATATCTTTAGGCATTTTGATTGAATCCAACCTACTCTGAAGAGATTCATGTTATGGTTCAAGTCACGAGGATACTGGATTTAATTTTTCAAGGATTCCTACGATGCAACGGTCATCATGCTAATCGCCCTATAGAAATCACAGGCCATGACGTCCAAGCTCAGTCAAAAATTTCACTCCTCTAGAAATTTCCAGTGTCTATACTCTCATTGGAAAATGAATACTATGAAGCACAACACTTTTTTTCCAGCAGAATAGATTAATTCTGAAAAAAATCTAGCCGAAGGAATGGGGAAGATGGAACTACACTGATGGTCATCCTCACTAGGATGAAACCCGATGAGCGGTAAAGGAATATCAGCCACAGTACAAAATCATGAGAGATGAATTCATAAACTTCATCAAGAGAATAAAGCTGAAGGCACCCCAACAGGAATGTAAAGATTCATCATCCAACAGAAGAGCCTACTTTACTAGATCGATGAAGAGAATATTGGAAGGCCAAGAATGCCTCAGGCAGAAGCATGGACTCGATTGGTAGATGGAATAAGGATACGCAGGCTCATCACTACTAGAACAATCTAACACTATTTCCTAAAAGCTGACACCAGATGATATGTGCAAGAAGTTACCCTCTCCAGTGGGTTACCCTTTCAAGTGGGTTACCTTCTTCAGTGGGTTACCCTTTTTAATGGGTTACCCTCCTCTCCAAGGAAACCCTATCAGATCAATTACCCTCGCTAGTGGGTTACCCTTTCCAGTGGGTTACCCTTATCTCCAAGGAAACTTTCTTCAGTAGAATACCCTTTTAGATAGGTTTTAAAGCTGTTGACTCGCCTATTTCAAAGACAAGGAGACTATCCACCTGCTTGCAAGATGCATGTGAAGTTGTTGATGCACCTGCTTGCAAGATGCTGACTCACCTGCTTGCACATGCTATCACATGCAAACAACATAGTGTGTTTGGTTTTTATTTGGCCCCCTTATGTTAGTAGGGCTTGATGTAAATAAAGATAAGGCTTATCTAGTCATAATAGATAAAGCTTATCCCTTCTAAAAGTATAAGACTTATCTTGCCATAACGGATAATGCCTATCTCTTAGCTTTTAGGAGAGGATTGTAATATTTTATTTCATGTTTATCTTAAGTCTAGCTTATCTAGTAAGATTCCTTATACTATAAAAGGAATCTGAGGTCTTTAGGCAGTGGTATCATTCTCTCTACCTAAAAACCTTTTGTATAGTTTCTTTATTTTCAATAAAGATGTATGTTGGCTAAACTCTCTTGTTTTTTCTTTCTCTCTTCCAAAGGGATGGGTACTTTGATCCTTTAGGTCAAAATAAGGTGGTAAGGTAATACTTCGGCGAGGTATTTGTTGCGACTGTAACATGGAAATCTGAAGGTACTTTCCATGTGTATGAGATAAATTTAGGTTGGTCCATGTGAAGTATATGTCTAAGTCCTTTCCATGTATACGAAACAAATCTGACTTAGTACATTCCATATCTTTCTAAATTGATTTGATATCTGAGAAAGAACACATAGATTTGAGGTCTATCTTAGTAATCCTTTTATTTATAGACGTTTGAGGCAACAGGATAGGGAGAGCCATTGTAAGACCCATTTTAGTCATATACAGAATAATCTCATACTAAGGAGACAAAATATTTCATGTGTTCTAAGACTGGCAAAGTCATGCCGACCCTTTGAGGGTTTCAAAATGTTTGTTACAAAGGAAAACCGTCGGGATGTGTAGCTAATGTTTCAAAGTCAAGCCATCCATTAAGGGTTGTGAAGGCTTTGTTTCTAAAGCAAATGTACTTATGGATGAGTAGCTCAGTCATAGGAAAGTTGTGGTGTGTTAATTGAAAGCTTTGATTACCCATGGCATGTCACCTATATGGACATGAATCGTTTGTCATGTTGGAAAGGTTAGTCTCTGTGTCTGTGGTGTTGACAAAAGCTTTAACTTCATATGGCATGCCGCCTACTTGGTCATGAAACCACCTTTCATGTTGGAAAGATTGAAGTTTGCTTCTAGCCACCTAGACGCTTTCGCCGATAGTCCTCCGTGCCTCTTTGCCTCCCCATCTATTATAAATCAGGGCCATCCCCACTCCCGGAGGGAGGGAGGAAGTAGGAGTTTGTGTCCACCTCTGTTGATTGTAAACACGTGAGCTAGCTTTGTATTTTTATTTTCTTTTGTTTTTACTTTTTCTTTGATTTAGTTGTTAACCTTAGATTAAGTCCATAGACATAATTTTCCATTTTATAACTACCAAAGTCCTGTGCATATTTGAGTCATAGTTTGATTATCAGAGTCAGTGTCTCCCAGTTATTGTCTTTTACATAATCGTGTCATCATTATTTTCTCTAGAATTTTAGAACAAATAATAATTGTGTCCCTGTCCTTAGATTTGTAGCATAAATATATAGAGTCAGTCCACAAAATCACAAAAAGATTTTAATTTGATTGAGTATTTTCCATAGAACCTAGAACAAATACATCGAATCCTTATAGTCCTAAAAAAACATAAAATATGTCTGTCACAGAGTCCTCGTCTAGTCCTTTAGTCTATATAAACATGTTAATCACCCCTAGTGATACACTGGCATGTAAACTTGATTATTTCTATGAAGTAGAGGTGTTACCATCAAAAGAACAGATGTGTACCACACCTTTAGAAAACCCCTATTTAGCTGTTGCTAAAAAGGTATGCAATCCCTGGGTGAAGATCCACTCTATGATTCAAGAAAAGACAAAAGGAGTTAAGGAATATGTTGCTTCTACACCACTTATTTAGCATCCTATTCTGATAACTGTAGAGGAACAATTCATATCACTGTAGATACCAGAGGACTTTCCACTACAATGGAAAAGCCTTGGATTTACTCATCTCCATATTGGTGTTGTACGAATTGCATTGACATATCAAGGGAGAAAAGGCCAGCCAGTTGTGGCGCATCTTTCTCTTCTTGATACTAGATTCAATAAGTACCAACATGTGAATTTAGGTACATCATAGATAATTCTTGATAATGGTATAGTCTTTGTCACCATGCTCCCCAACTTTAACATACTATTAGCTAATCCACATCTAATGAAGGCATTGAAGATCCAGGTCCAAATTCTTGATGCTCCGCAGGACAGAGATGCCAGTTAGGAAACTCTCCACTGCCAGATAGCCTGGCGAGTTCATAACCATAACATGAACCTATTTCTTCCAAGTGTCAAGAACTCTTTGTTCTTGACCATTGATGCAACTGATAATACCACAACTGATAAAACCACAAAGTGAACCAAGATCCTGAGATACATATCTAGGGATGAACTGGTTAGTATTATCTCGCCTTTATAGGTCACAAAATATGAGGAGTTGAAATACTATCCTAAACCTCTCAAGTCCACTAAGGATTATGATCACCACTATCTCAAAAGGCCACCCAGAACCACTTTTTACATCCTCATGTACATCCCAAGTGATGATCTTCCGGATGTAAAGGACCCGAGAACCATCTTCGGGTTCCTCTATGGCTTTTTGAAACAATATGATTGGATAAAGAACTTCAATCACAAGTACCGTACTCTTATTTGGAGTAAATTTCCTTTCACAAGACATTACCCATAGAAGACTGATTGTGACTGTAGATCTATAAAAGAAAAATGTAGAGGCTACTCGATTCGAGGTCAATCCACTGATGCATATGACACCACCCCTTTCTAAATCCAGTCAAATAAATGATTACCTATAAAACTGCTGATCTAAAAAGGATAACCTAACCCAAGCTAAAAAATTACCACATGTTATCCAATTAGAAAGTGCTTCGGTTGCCCCCCAAACGGACATACTTATCAGAGCACTAGAAGATAAGTTGCGGACTATCCGATCTGAACAATGCCTACTAGGAACTCCATTTCTACCTTTTCTAACCTAACAACATAAAGAAATTATGACTTATGAAGGAAAAATCCAGAATCTTAAATATGATTGTGGTATACTGCAAAAGGAATACGACTGCACCATATAGCGAAAGGCCAGAGTATCTGCCATATTTCTACATAGATATTCTCCACAGGGTTCGACCATCCATCTCTACCTCATTCATCCCTACAATTCACTTCACCTCCAAAAGATGGACAACAATCTGATACTATATGGAAAAAAAAGATGTCATGATACAAAGTGTAGAAAAGATAAGGTGTTCAAGCCGAGCTCCACATGATACTGATAAGATGGTATCGACACATTCTCCCATCATCCATAATCCAGCTTCCATAGTCTTTATTGATGATCTTGAGATCCAGAGAATAAAAACCAAATATGATGAGCCATCAGAGGTTCTGAGAGCATCCCAGAATTGTGATCCCGAAGAATAACTGTAGGACGACAAAGGCCTATCAGTTGATCTAGCACATATGATGATCACAAGTTGTGAACTAAAGTCCACCACTTCAGATGAACTCTTGCAGATCCATGACAAGGAATGCCACAACGGCGAATAGGTTTCTCTGAAGCAATGTCTTCTCAAGAACAATGACAAAGTTGCTGACTCGATTAACCTCAATCAAGTTGACCTGAGTGTTGTTGTTCCAAAGTATGATGGGTTTACGTCAAAAGATTCATCTCACCAAACAGACTCCCATCCTTCTGAGAATAATAAGGAAACTTTATTCGGAAAACTCATGTCAGATGAATGTTCCCAATCTATCCACTTTGATGCAATAAATCAAGATCTGGTTCACAAGCTAGAATGGTCTCCCCAACTCTCAAGATGCCAGACAAGGCACAAGAGATACATCCAGTTCAAACGGTCTAAAAAGAAGAAACCACTGAACAAAAAATTGATTATTAGCAAAGATACCAAATCCTTCAGGAAGAATGATCCAGGCAAACACAGATGCTTCATCTGCCATGACAAAGGACACTTGGCAAAAGGATATCCCAATACTAACAAGGCAAAGAGGGAAGCACAAGCCTCAACGAAGACTAAGGCTAGTCATGAAGATCATAATAATCCTCATCCAGTTGTAGAAGATATTCCCAGATCTGTTTTTAGCGTAGAGAAAGGACCATCCGAGGACATATTTATTAATGTCCAATCATAACATTTCATTAGTTAACAGGAATCTAATTCTAATGATGACCACTATGCTAAGGAATGTGTTTAATGTAATGAATATGATTTACATCAATCAATCCTATTGCCTAAGAAGGAATGTCCATCTATGTTAGAAAAATACTCTAGCAAACCAATATTCTCTCAAATAGTCTCCGAGCAATAAGAGCTGACTATTTATCCAGTCACAAAAAGGAGGAAAGATCCAAAAATAGAGGTGAAGAAAACCATTACTTAAACTTTATCCCTGCTATAGGACTTCAGAACTTTTAGGAAGATAAAGAATCTTGATG
This sequence comes from Capsicum pubescens, assembly GCA_030864215.1. Classification (NCBI taxonomy): domain Eukaryota; kingdom Viridiplantae; phylum Streptophyta; class Magnoliopsida; order Solanales; family Solanaceae; genus Capsicum; species Capsicum pubescens. Next base: position 213,800,973 of record CM061548.1, read on the forward strand.
AAAGAGGACAATCCATGATACTATCGGACTGCACATCCAGATTCTCTAAAATCCTCACATATTGGTGGAATACACTTGGGATCATGGATAAAACCAATTACTCATATTTTAAGACTTTGCAGTCAACACCAGAATCCTATTGAAAGAATTTTACAAAGACGTAAGCTACACCAAACAGGTCATCTTCTAGGCCTCAAACAGTCTATGCAAGATGAGATTTGTACTATAGTAGATTATTAAGAACTACCCAATTCTTAATCCTTATTACAGTAGGAAAAAAAATTTTATGAAGTCTCATTGCCCCTATTAAAGTCACTAGATAGGATCCTAGTGAAAACTATTGTTTAGGAGATTTAAACTACCCAGGCCTCCAGATGAAGAGACTAAGGTAGTCGATCAAACCAGGTATTTAAGATGAAGGAGCCCAGCAAACTACAAGAAGAAGATATCTTCTTTATCTATCCATTTCACTCTATAAAAAAATTTTCCTCAACTCAAGAAGTAAAAAGACTTTGTCCACCTCATTGAAGAAATAGTTGGTCATACTGGAATCTATTTCACCAAAGAGAATGACCTTGAATTGGTCTTCTCACTTCAAAAAGAACCAATGGAGTACACTATCTTCCCCATAGATGTCTATGAAGAATCAAGAGATATCTATGTTGATGATGTCTACCTTATACCCAGCACCAGAGAAGACAACCAGAAACTATCTAGTCAATTTCTCATGTTCAACACATCAGGAATATTATCTTCTAGAATAGTAGTTTTCTCTCTTGATTAGTTAAAAAGGTACATGGATCCTTCAGATCCATCTATACTCTAAGAAATCTAGACTTTCAACAAGCTTTAGGTATTCAAAAGGCGTACCAAATCCCTTCTGAAGTCGTACGGAGAACATCCGAGATATCTCTTCTATTATGTGTTCATTATACTATCCGATGACCCTCAAAAAGGATTCCTATGGTTATTCTGGTAAATTGTCCATCAATATTATATCGTCATGGAGTTCAAGTGTTATGCCTTTGGCACTATGATCAAACCCAACTAGCTTAAAAAAGATTCATATTATGGTTTAAGACACAATCATACTGGATTTGATGCTCCAAATATTCCTGCGATGCAACAGCCTTTTTGTTGTATCATCTGGAAGGAATCACAGGCCATGAAGACCAAGGTCAATCAAAAATTTCACTACTCTAGGAATTTCCCAATTTAGTGCTCTCTTGAAGATGAATGCAATAAAGCGCAATACTTTACTCTTCAGTAAAACAAATGCATTCCAGATAAAATGTACTACACCAATGATTATCCTCACATGGATAAAGTCTGATGAACAACTACAGAATATCATCCATCGTATAAGTTTAAATCTGATGAAGCCACAAGAATACGGATAAAGGCTCCTATGCAGGAATGTAAATATTCATCCAAAAGAAAGAGTTACTTCATAAGATTGATGAAAAGAATCTTGGAAGGCAAAGAATGCCACAAGCATAAGCATGGAGTAGATTGGTAGATGGAAGAAGGATACATGACCTTATTTCCACTGGCACCATCCAACGCTACTTAAAATATATCATCAAATGACATGTGCAAGAAAGTTACCATCTCTAGTGGGTTACCATTCCTAGTAGGTTACCCTATCCAGTGGGTTACCCTTCCCCATGGGTTACCCTCCTATCCAAGGAAACCCTATCAAATGAGTTGCCCTTATTAGTTGGTTACCCTTTCCAGTGGGTTACCCTTATCTCCAAGAAAACCATCCTCAGTGGGTAATTATTTTAGATGGGTTTGGAATCTGCTGACTCAGCTACTTCGAAGACAAGGAGCTTATCCACCTGCTTGCAAGATATTGTGAAGCTGCTGATGCACCTACTTGTAAGTTGTTGACTCATATGCTTCCACATGCAAACAACATAATGTGTTTTTTATTTGTACCATCATATGTTAGTAGGGCCCTTTGTGAAAAAAGATAAGTCTTATCTAGTCATAACAGATAAATCTTATCCCTTTGAAAAGGATAAGACTTATTCAGTCATAACTGATAATACCTATCCCTTAGCTATTAGGGTAGTATTGTAGTATTTTATTTGATATTTATCCATAGTATAGCTTATCTAGTATACTTCTGTCTCCTATAATAGGAAGCCTAGGCCTTTAGGCAGAGGGCATTATTCTCTCTACCTAAAAACCTCTTGTATAGTTTCTTTATTTTCAATAAAGATGTTTGTTGGCTAAATTTTCTTGATCTTTCTTTCTATTTTCCAAATGGATGGGTACTTTGATCCTTTAGGTCAGACTAGGGGGTAAGGAAATACTTCAGCGAGGTGCTTTTTTTACTGTAACATAGAACTCCGAAGGTACTTTCCATGTATATGAGATGAAGTTGGCTTTGTCCTTGCGACGTAGATGTCTAAGTCCTTTCCACTTATATGAAAAAAATTTGGCTTAGTCCATGTCATAGCTTTTTGAAAAGATTTGTTATCTGAGAAAGAATAAGCAGATCTAAGGTTTGCCTTAGTACACCTTTTGTTCCGTACATGTTTGAGGGAAATAGTCTAGGGAGAGCCACCATAAGACCCAATTTTGTCATATATAGAACAGTCTTATTGTAAGGAGACAAAGGATTTTATGTGTTCTAAGACTAGCAAAGTCATACCGACCCTCTAAAGGTTGCGAAGTCTTTGTTGCAAAGGAAAACCATTCGGTTGTATAGTTGATATTTCAAATTCAAGACATCCCATTAAGGTTTGTGAAGGCTTTGTTGCTAAATCAAGTCGTCCTGATAAATGAGTAGCTCTATTGTAGGAAAGTTATGGTGTGCAGATTAAAAGCTTTGATTTCGTATAGCATGTCGTCTATATAGATATGAAATGCCTTTTATGTTGGAAAGGTTAGTCTCTGTATCTGTGGTGTTGACAGAAGCTTTAACTTTGTATGGCGTGCTGACTATATGATTGTGAAACCGTCTTTCATGTTTGAAAGTTAGGAGTTTGTTGCTATCTGTCTGGCTGCTCATGCCGACAGTCCTCTATGCTCCTCTGCCTCCCCACAAAGCTATGGCATGGACTAATCCAATTTTGATTCATATACATGGAAATTACCTTTAGAGTTCCATATTTTAGTAGCAATAAGTACCTCGCTGAAGTATTTTCTTACCCCTCTTCTCTGACCTAAAGGATCGAAGTACCCATCCCTTTGGTAGAGAGAAAGCAAGATCAAGAGATTTTAGCCAACAAACATCTTTATTGAAACTAGAGAAACTATACAAGAGGTTTTTAGGAAGAGAGAATGATCCCTTCTACCTAATGGACTAGTCGTCCTTTTATAGGAGAATGAAGCGTACTAGATAAGCTAGACTATGGATAAACATAAAATAAAACATTACAATCCAATCCTAATAGCTAAGGGATACACATTATCCATTATGACTAGATAAATCTTATCCTTTTGTAAGGGATAAGCTTTATCTTTTATGACTAGATAAGCCTTATATTTCTTCACACTGGGCCTTACTAACATGTGATGGGCAAAATAAAAAAAACACTATGTTGTTGGCATATAACTGCATGTGCAAATAGTTGAGTCAGCAGCTTGCAAGCAGGTGCATCAGCAGCTTCCCATGCATCTTGCAAGTAGGTGGATAAGCTTTTTTTCTTTGAAGTAGCTAAGTTAGCAGATTCAAAACCCATCTAAAAGGGTAACCTACTAAGGAGGGTTTCCTTGTAGATGAGGGTAACCCACTAAAAAAGATAACCCACTAGAAAGGGTAACCCATCTGATAGGGTTTCCTTAGAGTGGAGGGTAACCCACTGAAGATGGTAACCCGCTAAAACAATAACCCACAGGAGTGTTACTTTCTTGTACATTTTATTTGACTCCATCTTTCAGGCAGTTTTGGATGGTGCCAATGCCAATGAGCTCTCATATCCTTCTTCCATCCACCTATCTACTCCATGCTTTTGACTGCGGCATTCTTGGCCTTCCAAGCTTCTCTTCATCAATATGGTAAAGTAATTTTTTCTTTTGGATGAATCTTTGCATTCTTACGTAGGAACCTTCATCTGTATACTTATGGCTTCATTGTTTTTGAACTCATACGGTGGATGATATTCTTCAGTTATTCGTTGGACTTCAGCCCAGTGAGGATAATCATTGGTGTAGTCCATTTTCTCTGGAATGCATTTGTTTTTCTAGAGAGTGAAGCATTGTTCTTTACTACATCCATCTTTAAGAGAGAGCACTAAATCAGGAAATTTCCAAATTAGTGAAATTTCTGGCTTAGCTTGGTCTTCATGGCATGTGATTCCTACAAGATGATACAACCAAAAGGCTGTTGCATCACAGGAATCTTTGGAGCATCGAATCTAGTATGATCATGGCTTGAACCACATCATGGATCTTTTTGAAGCTAGTTGGATTCTATCATAGTGTCGAAAGACATAACACTAGAACTCCATGATGATATAATATTGATGGAAAATGCACCCGAACAACCATAAGATTCCTTGCTGGGGGACATCGGCTAGTATAATGAACATATAACAAAAGTTATATCTAAGAAGTTCTACAAATGGCTTCAGGATGGATTTTTTGTGCCTTTTGACTACTTGAAGCATGTTGAAAGTTTGTCTTTCTCGGAGGATAGATGGATCTGAAGGATCCATATATTTGTTGAACAGATCAAGAGATCAATCTACTATTCTAGAAGATAATATTCCTGATGTGTTGAACATGAGACATTGACTAGATGATTTCTGGTTATCTTCTATGGTGCTGGGTATCCAGTAGAGAACATCAGCATTAATATCCTTGATTCTTCATAGATATCCATGGAGAAGATAGTGTCCTCAGTCGATTCTTCTTCTAGCGAGAAGATTAATTAAAGGTCGACCTCTTTGGTGAGATAGATTCAATAATGACCAACTATTTCTTCAAAGAGGTGGACAAAGTCTTTTGACTACATGAGTTGAGGATATTTTTTGACAGAGTGACGAGGATAGATGAAGCAACTATCAATCTTCTTCTAGTAGTCTGCTGGGCTTCTTCGTCTGAAATACCTGGTTTGATTGACTACCTTAGTCTCTTCATCTGTAAACGTGGGTAGATTAAATCTGCTAAACAATAACTTTTGTTAGGATCCTATTTGGCGACTTGAATAGGGGAAATCAGACTTCATAACAAGATTTGTACTGCCGTAATAAGGATTAAGAACTGGGTAGTTCTCAATAATCTGCTTCAGTACAGATCGCTTCTTTCATAGACTGTTTGAGGCCTGGAAGATAGCCTTCTAGGTGTAGCTCACTTCTTTGTAGAAGGCTTTCAGTAGGATTCTGGTGTTGACTGCAAAGTCTTAGAATATGCGATAATTGGTTTTATCCACTGTAAGACCCCGCAAAGTTACCTCGTAGTCTGAGCCTTAGAGAATGTCAAGCAAAGTGTAATTCCAGACCTAAAATATTGAGAAGTGACTTCCCAATTGATTGGTGTTTAAACTATATAGATAATTGAACTATCTTTCCAACGATACCAATTTTGTCTAAATCCAGTATCGGGGTGAGAAGTTATGGCCGTTTTATCAAGAGTTGTCGGAATTGCCTAGGTTTGACGGACGATCCGAAGGAACATCGAGTCTGCGATGGACCATCACTCAGACCTTTACAACCAAGGCAGTAACTCCCTTTTTTGTCCCAAGTACGATGACCAAGACGATGGACCGTCGGTTTTGTGATGGACGGTCGCTGTGATCGTCGCACTGAGGCAGTGTGGCCTCACCCTGAACTTTGTGCGATGAATGATCCGATGGACCATCATACTTGCGATGGACCATCTCTCCGATCATCACATTGAGGCAGTGTGTCCCATTCCTAGACAGCGTGCGACAGATGACCCGACAGACCGTCAGGCTAGCAACGGACCGTCACTTCAATCGTCGCATTCCCCATTCAGAATTTTTAAGTTCTTTTTTTTAAAAAGGGATTTTGGGTATTTTTCCTTTTTACCCTTAGATATATTCCAAATGAACTTAATAGCCTTATTATCTCCCCAAACATCCAAAGGCTAGGGTTTCTCCCTCAAGAGTAAATCTAAAACCCTTCTCCAGGAAATCCAAGAACTCACCATGGATTCTACAAATTGAGTTGAGATTTGAGTTACCTAAGTTCAAAGGTTGCAAGAACCCTCTCTCAAGAGTAATAAGAAGAGTTTAGAGCAAGCTTGTGCATCCAATTTCATAATCTAAGGTATGTGGGGTTTTGAACAAGGGTAATCCTTTCACCCTTGTTCCCAAATACTTATTTAAACAATAAGTTTCTTCAATCTATGAGATTTTACATGAATTTGAATTAGGGTTTTTCACCTATTAATATTGATTGCAATATTTTGATATTTCCCATGAATTGAGAGTCTAATGGCATGATTTTCACATGTTTTCTTGAGAAATTACAGTTGGAGCTATACCCCATGATTTTAATCCTTGAGAACTTAATAGTTGAAATGTTTGAGATATTGAAGCATATGAGTATGTTGATATTTTGAGATAAATTGCTGAAATTTTCAGATTTCTCATGAGTTATGAATCGATATGCTATCTATTATGCTTTTGATGAGTTTTAACTTGAGATTGAATTATGGGTTATTGATCCCTACTTGAGACTTGCAATTTTATGAACTTTTATGCTATAGGCACCCATGATTTGAGTATTCTGAGATTATTGAGAAATGTTTTGACCTAATGGTCATGGAGTTTTGAAATCCACTTCACTACATGAGATTATAGATTTGATTGTTGGGTTCTTGATGAACCATGAGATTATTTTAAAGTAGATTTTTATGAGATGAGCAAGATAATCTAAGGGGAGTAGTATTTAGCACCGAGTGGGGTAATTTTCTATGGTTTCTTATCCCAGAACTATGTGCCACCGTAGGTTGGGCCTGAGGCTAAGATGATTTTTGTGCCTAAGGCTGAGATATTGGGCATGAGGCTGAGATAAGTGATCACTGAATTGAGGTTATACTCCCTGGAAAGATTATGACGCTCCTCCCCAACGTGGGGTCTCTTTCTTAGGAGGACAAAATGTTGGACTCCATGTAGCTCGCATGGTTTATGTCGGTTAAGAGAACCTCCCTTAAAACTAAATCTTTGAGATAAATTATTTCTTTAAGACTAAAGTATTTTCCCTTGCTATGAGTATTTTCCGTAAAGTGAATCAAATTCCTTAAAGTATGTTTTAAATTTATATGATTCCGAATTTCAAGTACTTGAGTTCAAAAGAGTTATGCATTCTTGAGCATTAAAGAAGTTTTACTCTCCATGAGACATATGAATGAGTTGAAGTATTTTTTAAAGTTTCCTTTAGCCTATGGGTAATGAGTCTAAGAGAAGATTATCGATTTCAAAATTAAACTATGATGACTCATGAGATTTGTGTTGCATGCTTCATTCTACATGATTCATGAGCTTTACATTTTATTCTTATTCAAGCCATGTGAGTCATTACTTATTGCATGCATGATTCGATTAAATAGTATTGATGTTGTTTTATATAAATGCATGCAGCCCAACATACTCAGTACATTCCTAAGTGTTGATCCATATATACGTCTATGTGTTACATTGTCTTATAATGTAGGTTCAGTGCTCAGTCCCAGCCTCATCAGTGACTTTCGAGTACCTCTTTGTACATTCCTACAGTGGTGAGTCCTCATGGTTCGAGGACCTTGCTCCAGATATTTTTGTATTTGAGAGATTATGTTATTACTTTTAGTTTATTTTGAGTTAATTGGGGACCTGTCCCTACGGCTCTCTAGTTTATGGATTAGTAGAGGCTTTGTCAGACTAGTTGTCAGATTCTGATTGTGTTGAGAGTTCTAGTATTGTGGTTATTTGGACCAAGCATTTTCTCCGTATTTCCCTTCTTATGATATGACTATGCTAGTGTTTGAATTATTTCATCTGGATATGAGTATTATTAGTAGAAATAGGCTCAAAGGGATAGCTTGGGGCTACTTGTAGCTTTAAGCACCATGTGACATCCCGAGAGGCAATTTTGGGTCGTTATAAACTGATCCCAAGTGAAATCCAACAGTAAGTAAGGATTTCAGAGAATCTGGATGTGCAGTCTGACCGGATCATGGATTTTCCTCTTTCATCCAGATTCTTCATCTTCCTAAAAGTTCTGAAGTCCTAAGTTAGGGATAATGTTTAAGCAATGGTTTTCTTCACCTCTATTGTTGGATCTTTCATCCTTTCTGTGACTGGATCACTAGTTAGCTCGTATTACACGGAGATTGTCTAAGAGATCGTTCATTTGCTAGAGTTTTTTTCTAACATAGATGGACATTTCCCCTTACAAAATTGGATTGATTGCTGCAAATCATCTTCATTACCCTTGACACATTCACTATGATAGAGTTCATCGTTAGCATTAGGTGATTGTATACTAATGAAAGGTTGTGATTGGACATTAATGAAGATGTCCTCGGATGTTCCTTTCTCTATGCTGAAATTAGATCTCGGAATGTCTTCTACAGCTGGATAAGGATCATCAAGATCTTCATTACAAGCCATTGTCTTTACTGAGGCTTGTGCTTTCCTCTTTGCCTTTATAGTATTAGGACATCCTTTTGCAAAGTGTCATTTGTCATGGAAGATGATGCATCTACATTTGCCTGGATCATTCTTCCTAAAGGATTTGGCATCTTTGCTAATAATTATTTCTTTGTTCGGTGGTTTCTTCTTTTTGGCCCATCGGAATTGCATGTATCTCTTTTGATTTGCTTGTCATCTTGAGAGATGGGGAGACCCTTTTAGCTTGAGAACCATATCTTGATGTATAGCATCAGAGTATACATATTGGGAACATTTATCCAACATGAGATTATTGTATAATTTTTCCTTATACTTCTCAAAAGGATGGGAGTCTGTGTGGTGAGATGGATCTTTTGGCATAAGCTCATTATCCTTTGAAGCAACAAAACTCGGGTCAACTTGATTGAGGTTAATCGAGTTAGCATCTTTGTCATTTTTCTTGAGAATACATTACTTTAGAGAGACCTATTCGCCGCTATTGCATTCCTCTTCACGGATCTGCAACAAATCATCTGAAGTGGCAGACTTTAGTTCACAACTTGTGATCATCATATGTGCCAAATCAACTGATAGGTATTTTTCGTCCTGTAGTTTTTCATCAGGATCGTAATTCTAGGATGCTCTCTAAAACTCTGGTGGCTTATGATAACGCTCAAATTATACCTCTCTTACGAGAGAGTAAGCGATCGTTGTTAAATATATAACCCAACTAGGTTGGGGTCAAATCCCACAGGGAATATGGTGCTAATTAAGTTGTATGCAGATTAGTTGACTTTTAATCGTTTGTTTTCATAAAATAAATAGGGGGTATTTGGTTCAGCTCATAAATTAATGGTTTCAGTTTAACAAGATGAAATATGTGTAGTAGTATTCAAATTCAGAGAAATAGCAAGCTAGGGTTATGTCCACCTTGTAGTTTTCAATACTTACTAACTATGGGCTTTATGAATTCATACATGCATTGTTCTTACAGAGAAACATATTGTATTTAATAACATAATCCTATTGTTTCTCAACCATCAAGGACTAATTCACTTTCATTCTCTCGAATCAAAAGCGTTCACCAAAAACAATACAAAATCTCCAAGTAGTTAATCTTGCTAAGGCATTAACTTATAAAATAGGGGTTGGTAATCCTATTTTCTTGTCACTACTCTTTTTTCCAAACATTAACCTTTCTTTCGAACAAGTTGTGTTTTAAGGCATATCCTCTATGTTTGCAACCACGAGAATTCAAGATAAGCGAAGAGAGTATGATGTAAACTAATCAATGCATAATGAATTCAAAACCCAAAGTGATAGATTGTATGCTACAAGGTTTCCATAACCCTAACTAATAAACTTAGCTACTCATGAATAAAACTAAAAGCATCATAAATATATTCATCATACCAAAAACTAGAAGAAGATCTTGGTGTGTGAATCGTGAAAACAAGAGAGAAAACATTTTTCTCTCTCTCCACCCTAAGCCGCTATTCCCTTCTCAGAATACTACAGAATAATTCAATAATGAATAAAAATTCAGCATTAAGCCTTTAAATAATCTTTTCTCTCATAATTGCCTTCTAAGTCACTGAACTAATTATAAATGACAAACTAGTCTTGGACATAGTTTCTAGGCACCACATTTGGTCCAGATTGCTACTCTCTCTTGTGTCATATGCCATCCATATTCCATAGTCCCATAATGTCTTCATCTACCTCATTAATACCTGAAATCATGCTAATCACATCGGTTAGCTCAATTACATAGAAGTAGAGTAAAAACATAAGAAACTAGGCACTTTGTTCTCTAAACATAGCTAAAATATGGATAAATTATGGTGCTTAGGGGTATAAATACACCCAAGATTAGCTCATCATATTGGGTTTCTATGCTCTAGATCTCAAGATCATTATCTTAGACTATAGCATATGGATTATGGACGATGGGAGCATGTGTCGGTACCATTTTGTCAGCATCATATGGAGCCCAGCTAGGACACTATATCTTCCCTACACTTTGTGTCATGACATTTCTCCTTGTCCACATAGTATCAGATTCTTCTTCATCTTCTAGAGGTAAAGTAAATTGTATGGATGAATGAGGTGGAGAAGGTTGTACGAACCCTATAGAGTATATCTATGTGAAAATACGGCAGATACTTTGGCCTTCTGTTGTATGGAACATTCATATTCCTTTTGCAGTATAACATAATCTTATTTCAGATTCTGGATTTATTCTTTAAGAGAGGTTATTTCCTTTTGTTATTGGGCGAGAAAAGGTAGAAATGTAGTCCCTAGAAGGCATTGTTCAAATCGGATGGTCACAACTTATCTTCTAGTGCTCTGATAAGTATGGCACTTTGGGGGGCAGCTGAAGGCACTTTCCAATTGGATAACATATGGTAGTATTTTAGCTCAGGTTGGGTTATCCTTTTTAGATTAGTGGTTTGATGGGTAAGCATTTATGTGAATGGATTTAGAAAGGGTTAGTGTCATAAACATCTGTGGTTTTACCTCGAATCGAGTAGCCGCTACATCCTCTTTTTTACAGAATCTACAGTTACAATCTGTTTTCCATGGTTAATGTCCCGAGAAATGGCATTTATGCCACATCAGAGTATGACCCTCATTATTGAAGTTATTTATCCAATGATATTGTTCCATAAATCCATTGAGGAACCTGAGGATTATTCTCGGGTCTTTTACATTCAAAAAATCATCACTTGGATTGTACATGGGGGTGTAAAAGGTGGTTCTAGGTATCTTTTTGCGATAGTGTTGGTAGGAATCCTTAATAGACTTGAGAGGTTGAGTTTAGGATCTCAAATTCTCATATGTTATGACCCATAAAGCTGATATAATGCTAACCAGTTCATCCCTAGATATATGTCTCGAGATCTTGGAGCACTCTGTGGTTTTATCAATTGCATCAATGGTCAAGAATAAAGATTTTTTGCCACTTGGAGGAAATAGGTTCATGTTATGGTTATGAACTCACCAGGCTCTCTGACAGTGAAAAATTGGCTAAACGGCTTCTCTATCCTGTGGAGCATCGAGAATCTGGACCTAGATCTTTAATGCATTGATTAGATATGGATATGCTAATGGTATGTTGAAGTTTGGGAACATGTTGACAAAGAATATACCATCATCCAAAATTATCTTCGATGTACCCAAATTCACATGTTGGTACTTATTTAATCTAGCATCAAGAAGAGAAAGATTTGCCACAACTGGACGACCTTTTATCCCCTAATATGTTAACGTAATTCGCACACACCAATATGGAGATGAGTAAATCCAAGACTTATCCATTGTTGTGGAAAGTCCTCTGGCATCTATAGTGATATGAACTAATCCTCTGGAGTTACTAGAAAAGGTTGCTGGACTAGTGGTGTAGCTGCAACATATTCCTTAACTCTTTTTAGCTTTTCTTGGACCATAGAGTGAATCTTCATCCAGGAATTGCATTCCTTTTTAGAAATAGCTGAATACGGATATAGTAGAGGTAGGTATGTAGTAGATATTTAGTGTTCTATGGACAACATACATACTAAATATAGGGAGTCAGTTTTACATGACAACACATCTTTGAGATTAGTTGAAATAAACTTATTGGCCAGGGATCTGGATGGACTAGATATATTTTGGTATTTTCAGAACTATATAGACTCAATGTATTTGTTCTAAGGTTCTATGGAAAAGACTCAATAAATTGAAAATCTTTTTGTGTTAAAGATCCAAGGATAAAACAAAACAAATATTTGTTCTAAAAATCTAAAGAAAGTAACTATGACTCAATTATGTACAAGAAGCAAACTATGATAACTGGAAAACACTGACTCTAATATTGGAAATAAAATTATGACTCAAATATGTACAGGAATTTTAGTAGTAAAATTGGGAAGTGATGACTATCGACTCGATCTAAAACTAACAACTAATACAAAGAAAAAGTAAAAACAAAAGATAATAAAATTGTAATGCTGGCTCACGTATTTGCAATCAGCAGAGGTGGATGCAAACTCCTTCTTCCTCCCAAACTCTGAGACTGAGGATGGATCTGATACAAAATAGATGGGAAGGCAAAGGGGAATGGAGAAATGCTAGAAACAGACTCTGAACTTTCTAACAAAAAAGGAGGTTTCACGACCATATAGGCAGCACGCTATACAAAGTAAAAGCTTCCATCAACACCATAGACACAGAGACTAACCTTTCCAATTTGACAGGAAATTCACATCCATATAGGCGGCATTCCATATGAAATCAAAGCTTTCAATCAATAAACCACAGCTTTCCTACGACTGAGCTACTCATCCATAAGGATTGTATGCTTTAGCAATAAAGCCTTCATAACCCTTAATAGGATGGATTGATTTTGAAACATCAGCTACACATCCAAATGGTTTTCCTTTACAATAAATAATTTGCAACCCTCAGAGGGTCAGCATGAATTTTTCAGTCTTAGAACATATGAAATCCTTTGTCTCCATAGTACGAGATTGTTCCGTATATGACTAAAATGGATCTTACGATGGCTCTCCCTGGCATGTGGCCCTCAAAAGTCAATGGAACAAAAAGTGTACTTAGGAAAACCTAAGGTTTGTGTGTTATTTCTCAGATAATGAATCTTTTCAGAATGCTATGGCATGGACTAAGCCAATTTCGTTTCATATATATGGAAAGTACTTAGAAATCTACGTCGCGTGGACAAAGCCAATTTTATTTCATATACATGGAAAGTACCTTCATAGATCCATGTTGCAGTTGCAACAAGTACCTCTCTTAAGTATTTCCTTACCCCCTACTCCAACCTAAAGGATCGGAGTACCCATCCCTTTGGAAGAGAGAAATTAAAAGCAAGAGAATTTAGCCAACAAACATCTTTATTAAAAATAGAGAAAATATACAAGAGGTTTTTAGGTAGAGAGACTGACTCCCTCTGCCTAAATCTAAGGCTTTGTTTTATAGGATAAGGAAGCTTACTAGATAAGCTAGACTACGGAAAAACATAAAATAAAATATTACAATCTGATCCTAACAGCTAAGGGATAGGCATTATTTTTTATGACTGTATAAGTGTTATCCTTTTGGAAGAGATAATCTTTATTTGTAATGACTATAAATGCATTATCTTTATTCACACCGTGCCCTACTAATACGTTGGGGGACAAATAAAAAACAAAACACACTATATTATTGGCATGTGCAAGCAGGTGAGTCAGGAGCTTGTAGGCATGAGCATCAGCAGCTTCAAAGGCATTTTGCTAGTAGGTGGATAAGCTCCTTGTCTTCAAAGTAGCTGAGTCAGTAGCTTCAGGACAAAAACCATCTGAAAGGGTAACCCACTGAGAAGGGTTTCTTTGGAGATGAGGGTAACCTACTATAAAGGGTAACCCACTGGTGAAGGTAACCCATCTGACAGGGTTTCCTTAGAAAGAAAGGCAACCCACTAGAAAGGGTAACCCACTGGAGAGGGTAACCCACTGGAAAGGTTAACACATTGGAGAGGGTAACTTTCTTACACATGTCATCTGATGTCATCTTTCAGGCAGCAGTGTTGGATGGTGTCGGCATTGATGAGCTCATGTATCCTTCTTCCATCTACTAATCAACTCCGTACTTCTGCCTGAGGTGTTCTTTCCCTTTCAATCTTTTCTTAATTAATTTGGTGAAGTATCTTCTTCTGCTAGATGATGAATCTCCGTATTCCTATTGGGGAGCCTTCATCTGTATTCTTTTGATGGAGTTTGTGACTTCACCTCTCATGATTTCATAATGTGGCTGATATTTTTTTACCGCTTATCAGACTTCATCCCAGTGGGGATAACCGTCGGTGTGGTTCCACTTTCCCCATTCCTTTGACTAGATTTCTTTCGTAATGCATTGGTTCTTCTAGAAAATGAAGCATTGTGCTTCATAGTATTCATCTTCAAAGGAGAATATGGATACTGGAACTTTGCATAAGAGTGAAATATCCGACTGATCTTGGATGTTATAGTCTATGATTCCTACAAGGCGATGCAACATAAAGACCATTGCATCGTAGGAATCCTTAAAGTATCGAATCAAGTCTCCTTGTGGCTTGAATCACAACATAAATCTCTCTAGAGTAGGTTGTATTCGATCAAAGTACCTTAAGGCATCACACTTGAACTCCATAAGAATATAGTGTTGGGGGCACAAATACCAGAACAGCCACAAGAGTTCTTGTGGGAAGTCAATAGCCAGCACAATAAACACATGGAAGAAAGGATATTCTAGGTGAACTCCGAAGGGATATAGGATGGATCTGCCATACTTTATTAACACTTAAATCTCTTTGAAGGTTCTTCATTCTTAGAGTATGTATTAATTAAAGGGATCCATATATTGGTTGAACAGATCTAGGGGTAGTCTACTAGCACGGAAGATAGTAATCCTGCCATTTAGAGCATGAGGATTTGACTGGCCTGGTACTGGTTGTCTCCTCCATTGCTGGATATCATGTAGAGATCATTGACATTAATGTTGCCTGATTCTTCATAAATATCTATGGAGAAGAGAGTGTCCTCTATCGGTTCTTTTTCAAGTGAGAAGATCGATTCAAGGTCGTCCTCCTTGCTGAGATAGGTTCTCGCATGATCAGTTATTTCATCAAAGAGGTGGACAGAGTCCTTCAACTTATTAGCTTGAGGACAATTTTTGGCAAAGTTTCTAGGCTTTCTACAAATGAAGCAGCCATCATTATTCTTCTTGTAGTTTGCTGGGCTCCTCCGTCTGAAATACCGGGCTTGTCGGATAACCCTACTCCTATCATCGAGAGGCCTTGGTAGTTTGAACCTTCTAAATAGTAATTGTCTTTTCGATCTTATCTTGCAGCGAGAGTAGGGGCAGTCGAACATGGTGATGAGGTCATCCTTTCTGTATGCATGATCGAAGGCTAGATTCTTCTGAATGATCTTCTTTAGTACAATTCTCTTTATGCACATGTTGTTCAGAGCCTGGAAGATGACTTGCCGGATGTAGCCTATCTGTGGTACGATTATGGACTTGAACTTCTCCTCCACAATTATCATTGTGTGGCCTGCTAGTATCTTTGGCAGTGATGATATGAAGGCTAGCTTCAGGCTGGGTTCTCTGCACAACTCAAAGTAGATCTTCTCCATCTTCTGAAAGTCGACATCAATGACATTTATATTGAACGATAGGCACTTTATCTCAAAGATCTATCTACGGAGCTTTTCTTATCTCTTCCCTACATCTCCGCAGAATACCTCGTGTAGGATCTTAATGTTGAAGGCAAATTCATGAGATGTCAAATAGGTATTCTTATCGAAAATCCCAAGAACGTTCCACCAGTCTCTGAGTATGCAAGAGAATCAAGATGTGAATTCCGAGAGTATCATGTATTTCTTCCACTCAGCAATATTCTTCATCGCCATCCAAGTGTAGAAGTCCTGGAATAGCTGGGGCCAGACTGAAATTTTAATGTCATTGAGAGTGATGGTCTGAAATCTGCTTCCCATGGTTTTTCTTACCGTTGTACCTAGATCTAGCATTCTTTCTGGGATTGGATCGTCCGTTATCTCATCTTGGTCGTCGACAACTTTGAAAACCTCTAGTTCCTTGGAGTGGTTTCCATATATTGGTAGATAGTCTTTTTCTGGAGATTCAATTGTGGATTCAGGAGTGTCCTCAACATATTCTCACGAATCAAAAGACTCCTCGTTTTCTTACATGTATCCACCGGATGGAAAGTTATCTTCGGTTTCAGAGTATGCCTCTGTATTAGAAGAATCTTCTTCACTTGATGCTGGACTAATAGTTCTGTATCAAGGATCTATATATTGCACTTCAGATATTCTTCAACTGGATCAAAGACTGCAGTAGCTTGTGGATATGGAAAGGCATTATCATTGATATTCAATCCATACAAATTTGGGACAAGCTGGTTTGGATCAGCATCTAGATCATGATGTGACGTGATCTGAGGTGGTTTTATACATTTTTGTATCATTATTCTAGCTTATTTTACCCTGTTTTGAGAGAAATTCATGTGCTTAACATGTTCATATTTATTTAAATAAGAATTTAAGTGTCCAAGTATGTGATTACAATGTTCAAAGTATTTTTCAAACAAGTTTGAGCTTAATTAGGTCATTTAGAGTTCAACCCAGAAAACTAGTTTTATTACCTTGAGCTAGGTGTGTGTCTAGTTGATTTTGGTGGATTCTAATATGTTTAATTTGTTCCAAATGATTTAAATATGTAATTATGAGTGGAATAACTTGTTAATAATGGACAAAGTTTAATTTTCTTAAGTCTAGAGTCGGAATAATAAGTGGAAGACCATTGCGAATTTGCCTTATCTTAGCTCTTATTTTTATTTGTCATTGAGAGTATTGTGTTGTTTTAATCTTTAATATGTGGCGTGTGATATTTTAGGAGGCTTTGGGAATGAAATACTGTGATATATTGATGATTTAAAGGTCGAAAATTTACTAGAAATACACTACAAAAGGCATGGACAAAGGATAGGACGTTCGACACTTAACCAAAAATTTTAAAGAAAATTCCAGTGAGTCGACGCATCGCGCCGAGGGTCACAAAATTTACATTTAGAAAAAAATTTCAATGTTAATTCCAATACACCTACGCGAAGTTGATGCATCGCGTCGATGATTCAATGCAAAATAGACGATGGTCCGCCGACACAGCACAAGACAAGGTCCTATTTTAAGTCAAATTGAGGCACGCATATTAAGGAAGCTGTGGGAATCTTTTTAAATGTGTGACATTTAGTCCCACACTTATTAGTATATATATATATATTATATAAATTGTGAACAACTTTTCACAACTGAGAAAGGACTTTGTCAACTTGGATTATTTTATTATATAAGGAGAAACTTAGACAAAACAGTGGGACACGTCAATTCGGTGGAGACAGTTTTGGAGAAAATTTTGTGGCTGCACACGCACTTAATAAGGCTTTAATTTTTTTATTTATTTTTTTATTTTTCAAATCATGTATTCTATTAATTGGATAGTGATTATGAATATTATCGGCTAAAAGCCCTCTTTCTGGGGTTAAAGCCAAGAACATGAGTACTATTATTTTGGATTAATTTTTATTAATTTTGCTTATCATATTTGGTTGTTTGTTTATTCTTGTTTTAATTATTTTAAGGATTCGCGCCCCTTAGAATACATATATTGTTGACCTTTTGATCTCGGGAGAGGGAATAGGGAGATAGAATATGGGAATAAATAAAGTTTGGATTTTTATTCTTTTATAAAATAAAGAATTAAACTTAGTGTCTAGGACAGGGATGTACTTAGATGTCTTACTTGATTCAAACGTAGAATGATAGCTTTAATTAACTTAATTGGATTATTACATCCCCACTCAATGATGTAGTTGTAATGTCCAAATTAGGTAAAAGATTAGAGGTTGGAAAACCATGATCATGCAATTAACCCTACGAATCAACAACAAAGATAAGCAAGTTAACGAATAAAATTCAATAACATAGTATGATTGTTTGGAGTGCTTTAACCCTGGGTTTTCTTTCATTGATTATCCCAAGTATTATTATTTACTCATTATTTACTTTATTTTTAATTTACAAAATTACAAACTCTTTTTTTTGTTACTCTTGCATTGAATTAATCTTAAAAGTTAAACTAGAATTAAATCATTGTTAAATCAAGTCTTTGTGGGAATGATAACTCGTATTTTTTGAAGGCCACTATATTACTTGGTAGACCATGTACACTTGCGTGTGTGCTTGAGCGCTGTCAAACTTTTGACACCGTTGCCAGGGACTTGTAATTTGGCAATTGTTTATTTTAGTTTTATTTTTAGATTTATTTGGTGTTTTTATTCTTGATCTTATTTTTGTGTTTGTAGGAGACAAGTTTCTAAGTTAATAAGATGGCAAGGGATCGGTAGTTGGTAGAACCATGCTTGGAACCCAAGAAACTTTACCATCAATGCAGGAGAGAAGCAATCTTTCTCCTTAGAATTCCTCAAATCCAAGAAGACCAAGGGCATACTGTTCCTATGGTTGAACAAAAAACAGCTGGTAAGAAGGTTAGGGAAGTGGTAGTCCCACTTCCAACGAACTTGACTTCCCCAATTCCAAGACCGAAAACTGGGGAGAATTTTGATTTGAAACACAATATGGTGTAGCTTCTTATTAGCAGTGGACAGTTTGTAGAGTTTTCACATGAGAATCCACAAGTCCACTTGCAGACCTTCATTGATCTTACTGATACATTCACTCTGACAGGGGTGACTCCAAATTATAAGAGGCTGACACTGTCTCCCCATTAACTTTTGGGGGAAGCTAAAAGTTGGTTGAATGCAGAGTTGGCCAATTCAATCACATCATAGGAGGACTTATCCAGGAAGTTTCTTATCAAATTTTTTTCCATTAGGAAAGACTGCGAGAATTTGCAGTGAAATAGTAAGCTTCAAACAAAAGCCTGATGAAAACCTCTATCATGCTTGGGAATGCTTCAAGGCTCTTCTTCGAGAGTATCCACACCACTAACAGTCTAATGGGATACTTGCTCACACTTTTTTAGAAGTTCTTGATCACAATACGAAGATTTTTCTAGATTCAACAGTAGGTGGTCAAGCATTAGAGCTAACTTATGATAAGTTGTACACACTGCTAAACCGCATAACATAAGAAAATCTAGATTGGTATTCAAATTCTAGAAGTTCCACAAAAAGAATTGCGGGTGTATTGGAGGTGGACCAATTCAAAGCCTTATTAGCATATTTTTTTGCACTACAAAATTTGATCAACAAATCATTCATCAGCATGAAGTTGGGAGAAGCACAACTTGTAGCCACAGTCAATGCTATCCAACAAGCTGCAGGTAGGTGTGAGGTATGCCGAGATAGTGGTCATGCAGCGTCCATGTGTGCTTCAAATCTAGAATCTATTATATATGTAGGCAATGCTCAAAGTCCAAATTATGGTAATGCCTATAACATTAAGTGGTTAACTCAGCCAACAAATCATCCATGGAACACCCCACAGACACAGGCCTAACCAAGTCAGTCAACTAGCAATACGGAGGAGATGTTAAAGTAGATCCTAGATAATCAGACACAGTTTACTGTACACCTAAAAAAATTTCAAGCGACTACTAAAAGTTTAGAGTTACAAGTTGGGCAGAATCAGAAAGAATTAAAAACTAGGCCACAAGGTGGTTTACCAGCTAATACAGAAACTCCAAAGCAGTTTAAGGCGATCAACTTGAGGAGCGGTAAAAAGTTTCAAGGAGAACCTCCCAAGGCAACAAACGAGGTAGATGCTGATGTGTTGACCCAACAGGTAAATGACTGTGTTGTAGAAAATTCAAGAAAGTCTGAGTACTTGAAAGAAACAACTACTGAACCAGAGAAGAAAAAGATGATGCCACTCTCGTTCCCTCAAAGACAAATAAAAGCGAAGGAGGATGCCCTATTCAAAAAGTTCATTGATACATTTAAAGAGCTTTATATTAACTTACCTTTGCTAGATGCTTTGCAGAGTATGCCTAAGTATGCAAAGTACTTGATGGATGTGGTGGTAAATAAGGTGAAATTGCAAGACATAGTAGCAATAACCCTTACTAAAGAGTGTAGTGCAATAATGGCACACAAGATCCCCAAGAAATTGAGAGATCAGGGGAAGTTTTCTATCCCTATTCAAATTGGGAGAAAAAAGGTCCATGCACTGAGTGATTTAGGGGCAAGTATAAACTTGATGCCCCTATCTCTATTTACAAAATTAGGTTGGGAAATCCTAGATCGACCACTATGGTTTTGCAGCAAGCA
Organism: Capsicum pubescens; assembly: GCA_030864215.1. Lineage (NCBI taxonomy): Eukaryota > Viridiplantae > Streptophyta > Magnoliopsida > Solanales > Solanaceae > Capsicum > Capsicum pubescens. The sequence continues at coordinate 213,821,375 of CM061548.1, forward strand.
AACGGTTCCATGGCATATCAAGAAGGAATAATTGAAGATGTCCTTATTAAAGTTGGTAAATTAGTTATTCCTGCTGACTTTATTGTTCTTGATTTTGAGACAGAAGAACAGGTATAAATTATTTTGAGGCATCTATTCTTAGCAACTGGAGGGGCCTTGATTGATGTTAGAGAAGGCATACTTAAAATAAGGGTAGAGAATGAAGAGGTGGTGTTTGATGTATACAAAGCACCCATAATTTCATCCCAAGTTAAAGATTTGTGTATGATTAAGGTTATTGAAGGGGACAAGTGTGGGGTGGCTAGTCCATAAAAGACCTCTTCAAACTACCTAATTGAGAAGCCTAAGACTCTATCTCCTAAGCCTAACATGATGGAAGTTGATGAGACTGAACAGGCTAAAGTTTAGAAACTTGCTTCTCTTGAGAATTCACACCCAAAAAAGGTGAAAGGGATAAGAAGATGGCCCCCAAGTGTGAGGAAAAAAATAAAGAAATATGGTTGAGTTGAGTTGGGTCGTGCTGCAACACTAAATTAGGCGCTTCTTGGGAGGCAACCCAAGTTAATTAGGTATGTTTTCTTTTCTGTTTTTAATTTTTATTTCACATAGTTTTTGTTTTTAGTTGAGTCACAGGTTGATGGGAAGTCTGAGTACCATAAACCTAAGCTTGAAGCATGGAAAAGATTGAGTGTGGAGTCCCATGGATCTCCTTTATGCATAAAAATGCTGCTAACTAGGCCTAGAGGCCTCAGGGAGTATTTATATCTCTTACCTTTAAATTCACTTTGGGGACAAATTAGATTTGTTAGTATGGGGTGGGGAATTTCCCAAAATTTAGCTCAATTGAAAATTTTTTAGGTTAGGAATAAGTGAGATAGTCTTGATTGGTACTATTTTTTATTACATAATGCAAGTGGGTTTGTTTTTAAAAGTATGTTGATTGAGTGAATTGCTATTTTTGAGACTCCTAGGCTCAAATTTTTGACTCTTGTACTTGTTGGCTTAAATTTGAATTCATTCTATAATTGGTTGGGAGTCTATGATGATCCTATTGAGTTGAGCATGTGCCATATGAGTGTAAGAATTTTGTATATTCCTTGTTGAATATGATGTCTAGAACTTGTCTGGTGTGTGTGTGAAGTGAAATAAAGAATGTGGGTTTAGGAGATGATTTAGGCATTTCTTTGATAGCCTTATTTTATTCCTTTAATTTGTCCTACCCTTGTGCATTATCCTAGTTAAACCCCATTGAGCCTTTAGCTTATTTTCTTTGGTATCCTCATATGTAGCCTAATCCCTTTCTTTGATAGACCGTAATTTGATCCAAAAATATCCTAAATTCTTTAATAAAAAATTGAATTAGTAAGGAGTTTGAGAAATTGAAGAAGAAAAAGGTCAAATTGATAACCCAAGGTAATAGTTATTGGTGTTTATAATTGATGTGTGGTGGATTGTTGTGATATAATTTATGCTAAAAATATTGCCATGATTGTGACAAAGGAGAAAAATTAATTCATATGATAGTAAACTATGCGCCCACTATATGTTTCTGAAAATGTTTTAAAGAGATGGGGCAAAATAAAAGAATGGGGTAGACAAAGTGGTGAAATTTGGTTGTTGGAAATTGATTTCAAAGATATAATGTAGTGTATTAAATCTCTTAGAGAGGTTAGTCACTATTCTCAAATAGTTCCTACTCATCCCTTAGCCTACATTACAACCCGAAAAGACCTATTTGATCCTACATTCATCATTCCGATATTAGTGGAGCATTACACTAAGGGAAAACCTATGGTTAATTGTGTGTAACATGTGATTTTTTTGTAAGAGTGAGTGTAATTTGATTTGTTTATACCCATTGTGCTATAAATTTCATTATTGTGAGTGATTAAGGGTAACTCTCTTGTTGTGAGGGGCACATGTTTAATGAATGTGGGTAATTTATATGATGTCCTTTATTGAATGATAAGCTGAGTTTGCCACTTAGGTGAGTAAATTCTTGAGGTTAGGATGTCTTGAAGTAGTATTCTTGAGCTTTCAATTTTGTAAATAACGTGTTTTGTGTAGAAACTTGCATTTTGTGTAGTCATTGTAGTACTAGCTTGAGTATCTTGCATTTAGTAGAAGTGTATCATCACGTCAGATTTTGATGCTTAGAGTGAAGAATTGTTCGAGGACGAACAAAAGTTTAAGTGTGGGTGATGATCTGAGGTGGTTTTATACACTTTAGTATCATTATTCTAGCTTATTTCTCCTTGTTTTGAGAGCAATTCGTGTGCTTAACGTGTTCATATTGATATAAATAATCATTTAAGTGTCCAAGTATGTGATTACAATGTTCAAAGTATTTTTCAAACATGTTTGTTCTTAATTTAGTCATTTAGAGTTCAACCCGGAAAACTAGTTTTACTAGCTTGAGCTAGGTGTGTGTCTAGTTGATCTCGGTGGATTCTAATGTGTTTAATTTTATCCAAATGATTTAAATGTGTGATTATGAGTGGAATAACTTGTTAATAATGGACAAAGTTTAATTTTCTTAAGTCTAGAGTTGGAATAATAAGTGGAAGATCATTGCGAATTTGCCTTATCTTAGATCTTGTTTTTATTTGTCGTTGAGAATATTGTGTTGTTTTAATCTTTAATATGTGGTGTGTGATATTGTAGGAGGCTTTGTGAATGAAATACGGTGATATATTGGTGATTTAGATGCCTAAAATTTATTATAAATACACTACAAAAGGCATGGGCAAAGGATAGGACGTTCCACACTTAACCAAAGCTTTGGAAGCATATTCCAGTGAGTCGACGTGAAGTCGACGCGTCGCGTCGAGGGTCACACAGTTTACACTTAGAAAAATTTTTCAATATTAATTCCATTACATTGATGCAAATTTGATATGTTGCGTCGATGATTCAATGCAAAATAGATGATGGTGCACCGACACATCACCTGATAAGGTACTATTTTAAGTCAAATTGAGGCACGCATATTAAGGAATCTATGGGAATTTTTTTAAATCGGTGGCAATTAATCCAACACTTATTAGTATATATATATTATATTATATAAATTGGGAACAGCTGGTCACAATTGAGAAAGGACTTGGTCAACTTGGATTGTTTTATTATATAAGGAGAAATTTTTACAAAATAGTGGGACACGTCAATTCGGTGGAGACGGTATTGGAGAAAATTCTGTGGCTGCACACATACTTAATTAGGTTTTAATTTTTTTTATTTTTCTTTTAATTTTTCATATCATGTATTCAATTAATTGAATTGTGATTATGTATATTATAGGCTAAAAACACTCTTTCCGGGGTTAAAGTCAAGAACATGAGTACTATTGTTTTGGATTAATTTTGCTTATCATATTTGGTTGTTTCTTTATTCTTGTTTTAATTATTTTAATGATTCTTGACCCTTAGAATACATACATTGTCGACCTTTTGATCTCGGAAGAGGGAATAGGGAGATAGAACATGAAAATAAACAAAGTTTGGATTTTTATTCTTTTATAAAATAAAGAATTAAACTTAGCGTCTAAGACAAGGATGTACTTAGATGCCTTACATGATTCAAATGTAGGATGATAGCTTTAATTCACTTAATTGGGTTATTACATCCCCGTTCAGCGATGTAGTTGTAATGCCCAAATTAGGTAAAAGATTAGAGGTTGGGAACTATGATCATGCAATTAACCCTACGAATCAACAACCAAAATAAGCGAGTTAACGAATAAAATTCAATAACATAGTATGATTGTTCGGAGTGCTTTAACCCTGGGTTTTCTTTCATTGATTATTTCAAGTATTTTTATTTACGCATTATTTACTTTATTTTTAATTTACAAAATTACAAACTCTTTTTTTGTTACTCTTGCACTGAATTAATCTTAAAAGTTAAGCTAGAATTAAATCTTTTTTAAATCAAGTCTTTGTGGGATCAATAACTGGGCTTTCTTGAAGGCCACTATATTACTTGGCACACCACGTACACTTTCGTGTGCTCTAGGGCGTTTTTAGGACAACAACCACTTGTGGTTAAGAAGGCCATCATTCATCAAGGAGTCTATTCTTTATCTTCGTATGGCACTTCTGGCTTTTGAATTATGAGATTGTCATCTGGGGAGGTAATGTCGCTGTCTGAGATCATCATGGTCCCTTTTTCTGTATCGGATTAAATTTTTCTCTTGGACTACTTCTGGGTTTCATCGGCTTTTCTTTTTGCAGCAATGGCATCTTTTATTTCCCATACATGCTTTGCAATGTCAAACTCCTTTTCATCTTAAGAATCTAGGGATATTGGCATATGGGATCTTGAATTAGGACTGGAAAAAATGTGGCTCATCTTTGGTGGAGAGTATGTATGTGGCGACACGGGGAACAAGGTTGGCTTTGGCAGTGAGCTATGGGTTCTCTGAGGCTAAAACTCATCGTGTTTCAGCTGATGGATTTGTTCTTTTAGAGCAGCCATTTAATTCTTCTACTAGTTAAAGAAATGAGATAGCAAAGTGCCTAGCAGACTTATATCATACTGCATAGATTGGTGCCTGAGTTCCAACTGGCAGATAAGTCTGTCATGCTGAGTGGATACTTGTTTTGCTCTCTTATTCATTCCTTCAACTTTGCTTTCCAACTTATTCATAGAGTGAGCAACATTCTTCATGGCTTGGTTGATGTTGGATAGCATCCTGTTATGGCACATGGAATTTTCAGATTGCCAGTTGAGTGTTGCTTCGGTGTCACTGAGTCATCTTTTCTCCGGATGGCAGGATAACAGTTTTAGCTGATATTTTTGGAGTGTGGATCATGTTATACTTTTTGAAGGGTTTTTTTGGTGGGAAATCTTCTGAGTAACCGGTTCCAGAGTGAGACATCATGAACAATTTGGTTGCAGGCTATTTTTCTTTATTTCTGGTAGGTTTAGTTTGTTGTGGATTTAGTGAGGTATCTCCTTGACACATGTGGTATCTGCAATTCGACTTCCACAGAAAGTGTCCAGAGAAAGGACATTTGTGCCACACAGTATATCGGCCATCATGATTTAAGTAGTGTATCCAATCATGCTCTTCTATATAGCTGTCTAGAAACTAGCATATGAAGTTTGGGTCATCTACCAGTAGAAGGTCATCAGAAGGTTGGTACATATGGACTGAGAAGTTAGTTTGGGAGGTATTTTTAGGTGTAAGTGGTTGAAACTGATCGTGAAGGTATTGTCGCTCCTTCTTGCAAAGGTTGCATCCGTGGACTGGAGAGGTTGAGGATGGTCTCTCAACTTCTCATAGTATATGACCCATGAGTCTGGGAGTACTTTCACAAGTTCATCTCGGGGGATCTTCCTTGGGATATAAGTACACTGAGTGGTTCCAATAGTGGCATCTATGTTTAGGAACAAAGCATCGTTGCCACTAGGAAGGGATAGATCCATAGCATGATTCTGAACTCTCCAAGATACCTAGTAGCGGAGAGTAGCCTGGATGGCATCTCTGAGCTGCGGAGCTCTAAGAATATGGATCTATATCTTCAAGGCCTCTATAAGATGCATATCAGAGAGGGACATTTTGAAGTTAGGGAATATAGTGACAAATACTGTCCCGGCATTCAGTGTGATTTCTGAAGTTCCCAAGTTTGCATGTTGGTATTCGTTGTACCTAGTATCAAGGAGTGAAAGACGTGCCACTATGGGTTGTCCTTTTTTTCCTGATAATTCACAAGCCAAAAGTGTTATACGAAGATAAAGAAAGGAACGTCTAGTTTAATGATGGCCCTGTCAATCATAAGTGGTTGACATCCGATCATGATCAAGATGCTGATCCAGACTAGCTCATCCCGAATCTGTATGGCTGGAATATCAATGATGATGCCATTCTAGATCCACAAGCCACAACAGTCCTTGATCCATTTGAAAAATCTCTAAAGTGCACCGAACAGATCAAGGATGTTGATCTCATTAGTCCTGCTTCAAGTGAAGAAGATTCTTCTGATATAGAGGCATACTCTGACATCAGCAATAACTTTCCAGCTAATGGATACATGGAAGACAATGAAGAGTATGTCGATTCACGAGAATATGTTGAGGAAACTCCTGAATCCTTAATTGAATCTCCAAAAGAAGACTATCCGATAATATATATGAACTAGTCAAAGGAACCAAAGGTCTCTAAAGTTGTCGACAACCAAGACAGGATGACAGACGATCTAATTTCAGAAAGAAGGCCAGATCTAGGTACACTAGAAAGAAAATTCGTGGGAACTAGATTTCAAACCTTCACTCTCAATGACATTAAGATTTCAGCCTGGCTCCAGCGAATCCAGGATTTCTACTCTCGGAATTCACATCCAGATTCTCCAGCATACTCAGAGACTGTTGGAAATCTCTTGGGATTTCTTAAAATAACACCTATCTGACGTCTCAGGAATTTGCCTTCAATATCAGGATCCTTCACAAGGTATTCTTCAGAGATGCACGCGAGAGAAAAGAGAATCTATGACGATAGATCTTCGAGATGAAGTGCCTATCGTTTGACAGAAATGTCATCAATATCCAATTCTAGAAGCTAGTGAAGATCTACCTTGAGTTGGGTAGAGATCCTAACCTAAATCAAGCCTTCGTATCATCACTGCCAAAGATGCGAGCAGGCCACTTGACAATGATTGTCGAGGAGAAGTTCAAGTCCAAAACTGTCCCATAGATAGGATACATCTGATAGGCCATCTTATAGGCTTTGGACAACATGTACACAAAAAGGACTGTACTAAAGCGGATCATCCAAATAATGCATCCCTCGATCATGCATGTAGCAAGGATGACCTCCTCACCAAGTCTGACTACTCCTACTCTCATCACAAGATGAGATATAAAAGGCAACTATTGTTTAGGAGGTTCAAACTACCAAGGACTCTTGACGATAGGATCAAGGTTATCTGGCGAACCAGGTATTTCAGACGGAGGAGCCCAGGAAACTCTATGAAGAAGAATAATGGTTGCTTTATCTGTAGAAAGCCTGGCCACTTCACCAGAAAATGTCCTCAAGCCAAGAAGACGAAGGAATCTATCCACCTCTTTGGTGAAATAGTTGATCATGTAGAAATCTATCCTATCAATGATGACGGTCTTGAATCGGTCTTCTCGCTAGAAAAAGAACTAATGGAGGACACTCTATTCTCCATAGATGTATATAAATAATCAGGCAACATCTATACTGATGATCTCTACCTGATATACAGCAATGGAGAAGACAACTATCACCAAGCCATTCAAATCCTCATGCTCAACACGGCAGGATTACTATCTTTCGGGCTAGTAAACTACCCCCAGATCTGTTCAACCAATATGTGGATCTCTTCAATCTATCTATCCTCCAAGAAAGAACCTTATACAAACTTTAAGTGTTTATAAAGTATGGAGGATCTATCTTGAAGCCGTTTGGAGTGCACCAAAAAATCCTTTCTGCAATGTGTTTATTGCGTTGGCTAATGACTTACCGTAAGAACTCCTGTGGTTGTTCTAGTATTTGTGACACTAGCACTACATTCTGATAGACTTCAAATGTGATGCCTTCAAGCATTTTGATCGAATACAACTTGCTCTGAAGAGATTCATGCTATGTTTCAAGCCATGAGGATACTAGATCCTATGCTTCAAGGATTACTACAATGTAATGGTTTTTATTCTACATCACCCTATAAGAATCACAAGCCATGGCATCCAAGCTCAGCTAGAAATTTCACTTCTATGGAAATTTTTGATGTCTATACTCTCCTTGGAAGATGTATATTATGAAGAACAACGTTTTATTTTAAAGTAGAACAAATGCATTTTGAAAGAAATCTGGCCGTAGAAATGGGAAAAGTGGAACTACACCGACGATCATCCCTACTGGAATGAGGTCCAACGAGCTACAAAAGAATATCATCCATAGTTCAAAATCATGAGAGATAAATCCACAAACTATATCAAAAGCATAAGGCTGAAGTCTCCCCAAGAGGAATGCAAAGATTCATTATCCAATAGAAGAATCTACTTCACCAGATCGATGATAAGAATCTTGGAAGGCCAAAAACGCCTTAGGTAGAATCACGGAGTCGATTAGTGGATGGAATAAGGATACGTGAGCTTATTTCCATCGACAACATCTAACACTGTTGCCTGAAAGATGACATCAGATGACATGTGCAAGAGTTACCCTTTCCAGCGGGTTACCTTTCCAGTGGATAACCCTCGTCAATGGGTTACCTTTTCCAGTGGGTTACCCTCCTTTTTAAGTTAACCCTGTCAGATGTGTTACCCTTGCCAGTGGGTTACCTTTTCCATTAGATTACCCTCATCACCAAGGAAACCCTTCTCAGTGAGTTATCCTTTCAGATGGTTTTTGAAGTTGCTGACTCATCTACTTCAAAAATAAGGAGCTTATCCACCTACTTACAAGATGCCTGTGAAGCTACTAATGCACCTACCTGCAATTTGCTAACTTACATGTTTGCACAGCTGTCACATGCAAACAACATAGTGTATTTTATTTTTTATTTGGCCCCCTACATATTAGTAGGGCCCGATATGAATAAAGATAAGGCTTATCTATTCATAACAAATAAATCTTATCCCTTCCAAAAGGATAAGACTTATATAGTCATAACAGATAATGCCTATCCCTTAGCAGTTAGGATAGGATTGTAATATTTTATTTTATGTTTATCAGTATTCTAGCTTATCTAGTAAGCTTCCTTCTCCTATAAAAGGAAGACTAGGACTTTGGGCAGAAGGCATAATTCTCTCTACCTAAAAACCTCTTCTATAGTTTCTTTATTTTTGATAAAGATGTTTGTCGGCTAAACTCTCTTGCTTTTGATTTCTCTATTCCAAAGGGATGGGTACTTCAATTCTTTAGGTCAGATTAGGGGGTAAGGAAATACTTTGGCGATGTACTTGTTGCAACTACAATATGGAACTCTGAAGGTACTTTCCATGTATATGAAACGAAGTTGGATTTGTCCATGTGATGTAGATGTCTAAGTCCTTTCTATGTGTATGAAATGAAATTGGCTTAGTCCATGCTATAGCTTTCCAAAATAATCTATTATCTGAGAAAGAACACACAGATCTGAGGTCTGCCTTAGTACACCATTTGTTCTATGGACGTTTGAGGGAAATAGGACAGGGAGATCCACCATAAGACCCATTTTTGTCATATACGAAACAGTCTTATACTAAGGAGACAAAGGATTTCATGTGTTCTAAGATTGGCAAAGTCATGACTACACTCTGAGGGTTGCGAAGTCTTTGTTACAAAGGCAAACCATCCGGACGTGTAGCTGATGTTTCAAAGTAAATCCATCCCGTTATGGGTTGTGATGGATTTATTGATAAAGCAAGCCATCCTTATGGATGAGTAGCCCAATCATAGGAAAGTTGTGGTTTGTCGATTGAAAGATTTGATTTCGTATGGAATGTCACCTATATGGATGTGAATCACCTGTCATATTGGAAAGGTTAGTCTCTGTGTCTATGGTGTTGATGAAATCTTTGACGTCGTATGATATGTCGTCTTCATGATCGTGAAAGCGTCTTTCATGTTGGAAAGTTTAGAGTCTGTTGCTAGCCGTCTGGCTGCTCTCGCTGGCAGTTCTCCATGCCCCTCTTCTAATTGCAAACACGTGAGCAAGCTTTACATTTTTATTTTCTTTAGTTTTTTCTTTTTCTTTGTCTTAGCTGTTAGTTTTATATCGAGTCCATAGTAGTCACTTTCTAGTTTTTCACTATCAAAGTCCTGTACATATTTGATTCATAGTTTCATTTCATTATCAGAGTCAGTGTTTTCCAGTTGTTGTATTCTGCATCTTGTACAGAATCAAGTCGTAGTTACTTTTCTTAGATTTTAGAACAAACATTTGTTTTGTTTTGTCCTTAGATCTTTAGCAAAAATATATAGAGTCAGTTCATAAAAACACAAAAAGATTTTTCATTTCATTGAGTCTTTTCCATAGAACCTTAGAACAAATACTTTAAGTGTATATAGTCTAGAAAATACAAAAATATGTCTAGTCCATCTAGATCCCTTGCCAATAAATGCATCTTAACTAATCTTAAAGATGTGTTGTCATATAAAACCGACTCCCTATATGTAGTACAAATGTTATCCATAGAACACCAACTATCTACTATATACCCACCTCTACCAAATCCCAATTCATCTATTGTTAAAAAGGTATGTAATTCCTGGATGAAGATTCACTTTATAGTCCTATAAAATCTAAAAGGAGTTAAGGAATATGTTAATGCTACACTACTTGTATAGCACCCTATTCTTCTAACTCCAGAGGAACAATTCATATCACTGCAGATGCCAGAGGAATTTCCATAGTAATGGATAAGTCTTGGATTTACTCATCTCTATATTGGTGTTGTGCGAATGATGGTACAGTCTTTGTCACCATGTTCCCAAACTTCAACATACCATTCGATGTTCCACATCTAATGAAGGCGGTGAAGATCTAGGTCCAGATTCTTGATGCTCCATAGGACAGAGATGCCGGTTCGGCAATTCTCCACTGTCAGATAGCCTAGCGAATTCAAAATGATAACATGAACCTATTTCCTCCAAGTGTCAAGAACTCTTTGTTCTTGACCATTGATACAAATAATAAAACCACAAAGTTCACCAAGATCCCAAAATACATATCTAGGGATAACCTGGTCAGCATTATCCCTGTCTCATGGGTCAGTAAATATGAGAAGTTGAGAGCCTATCCTCAACCACTTAAGTCCACTGATGATTCAGACCATTTCTATCTCAAAATTCCACCCAGAATTACCTTCTACATCCCCATGTACAACCTAAGCGATGATCTTCCTGATGTAAAGGACCTGAGAACCATCCTCAGGTTCCTCAATGGCTTTATGAAAAAACATGATTAGATAAAGAACTTCAATCATGAAGGTTGTACTATGATGTGGCATAAATGCCCTTTCTCAGGACATTACCCATATAAGACTGATTGTGACTGTAGAATTTATAAAATAAGGGAATCAACGGCTACTCAATTCGAGGTCAAGCCATAGATGCTTATGACACCATACCTTACTAATACTTCGGAGAGGTATTTATTGTGACTGCAATATGGAACTTCGAAGCTACTTTCTGTGTAAATGAGACAAACTTGACTTTGTCCACGCGACATAGATTACTAAATCATTTCCATGTATATAAAATTAAATTAGCTTAGTCCTTGCCATAGCTTTTCAAATAGATTTGTTATCTAAGAAAGAACATGCAGATCTAAGGTTTGCCTCAGTACCCCTTTTGTTTTGAGGATGTTTGAGGGAAACAGGATTGGGATAGCCATCGTAAGACCCATTTTAGTCATATACGAGATAGTCTTGTACTAAGGAGATAAAGGTTTTTATGTGTTCTAAGACTGGCAAAGTCATGCCAGCTCTCTGAGTGTTGTGAAGTCTTTGTTGTAAAGAAAAAAAGTCTGGATGTGTAGCTGATGATTCAAAGTCAAGAAATCCAGTTAAGGGTTATGAAGCCATTGTTTCTAAAGAAAGTCGTCCTTAAGGATGAGTAGCTCAATCTTAGTAAAGTTGTTATGTGTAAAATAAAATCTTTGATTTTGTATGTAATGACACCTATATGAACATGAATTTCCTGTCATATTGGAAAGTTTAGTCTCTATGTTTGTGGTGTTGATGGAATCTTTGACTTTTTATGGTTGCCTTCATGGTCGTGAAACCATCTTTAATATTGCAAAGTTCAGAGACTATTGATAGCCACCTGGCTTCTCTCACTGGCAGTCCTCTGTGCCCCTCTGCCTCCCCGTTTACTTGGTATCAGAGTCATCCCTACTCTTGGTGGTAGGGAGGAAGTAGGAGTTTGCATCCACCCCTGATGATTGCAAACACTTGAGCCAAATTTTCATTCTTATTTTCTTTTGTTTTTGTTTTTGCTCTATCTTAGCTGCTACTCTTAGATCCTTCCCTAATTATAACTTACCAATTTTATAACAAAAGTCTTGTACATATTTGAGTAATAGTTTCATTTCCATTATCAGAGTCAGTGTTTTCCAGTTATTGTACTTTGCGTTTTGTACATAATCGAGTCGTAGTTACTTTACTTAGATTTTAGAAAAAATATTAGTTGTCCTTAGAATTTAGAACAAATATTAGTTGTGCCCTGTCCATAGATACTTAGCTCAAATATAGAGTCTTATTATCAACAAAAACACAAAAAGATTTTCATTTTACTAAGCCTTTTTTATAGAGCTTTAGAACAAATACATTGAGTCTTTATAGTCTAGAAAATACAAAAATAGGTCTTTTTCTACAGTTTCTACTACTTTGTTCGATCCGTACAGGTTCCTTACTCAGCTAGCCATGTTTCCAACCCATCACAAGACTTTGTATGCAAATTTGACAATCTCTTTGACGTAGAGGTGCTACAGCCTAAACAAGATATATATACTCCACATATATACCTCTACTTAACCCTTACTCTACCTTTTTCAAGAAATCCTGTAATCCATGGATGAGGATTGATTCTCTATATCAGAATAGGTCTGAAAGAGTTAAGGAATACTTTACTGCCACAACTCTTGACCAGTATGTCCTTAGGACTCTAGAGGACCATTTCATCACTCTGAAGATGCCAAAAATTTCCCACAAGAGTGGAGAAACCATGGTTACACCCATTTAAATTTTGGTGCTATTCCTTTTGCGTTAACGCATCATGGAAGAAAAGGACATCTACTAAAGGCATACCTTTCACTCCATAATTTGAGATTCTGCAAATACCAACATACAAAACTGGGTACTCTACATGTTATCTTGGATGCTGGGACATTTATTGTTACTCTATTTCCAAACCTTACTATGTCCCTTTCTGATCCAAACATAACCGAGGCATTAAGAATCCAAGTCCAAATCCCGGAAACACCATATGCTAGCTTATACACAACCATACACTACCAATCATCTTGGAAAGTGAAAAACCACGAGGACACTCTTTCCATGCCAGGCAACCAAACCACCTTTTCTTTAGTCATAAATACAGCCCAATGAATAACCCTTGGTGTACAAATATAAAATCTAGTGTCTAGGGATAAACTTCTCAAAGTCACTCCAAATGCATGTGTCAACTATTATAAAAGGTTTTGATTCTATTCTTAGCATCTTTGAACTTTATCGAAAGTGACCCCTCACCAGACATCTTTACCTATTCGCATGGTCATCCCAACTGATACATATCCAAAGAAGGAAGCTCAGACCCGTTATATGTCTCACACTCATTCGAAAGAATCATGAGAGATAATGATTGGGTCCAATAGGTTAATCACGAGGGATGTAACGTACACTGGTTCAAATGTACTTTCACGGGACATTATTTGTGGGTTAGCAATTATAGTTGTTCATATTGCAACATGACCAGGACAAATGGTGATGATGATAAATACTGGGATTCAAGCCATGCCACACTCATAGAGGTACTAGAAGAAAGGAAACAGGCTATCCAGTCTGCCACATGTCCTCTAGACACCTCGATACTATCCTTCATTGATCATCAAAAAAAAGAAATGGCATCACTTGAAGAACATATTACTCTGCTGAGGGAAGACAAAACAAACCTAAAAAATATCCCAATGTATACCATAATTCCCACATCACCACAAAGGATACACTATCCCTTTTCTATATCTCCATCTAGTTCATCAACCTCTGAGCTCCTCAGTCCGACCCAAGAAGATGAGCACAGATCTAACCTTTCCATTTGTTCATGGGAAAGGAAGAAGGCCATGTTAGACTGCCAGCAAGCTCAAGGACAAGTTTAAAATATGAAGCACTGTATGCTGCTGATAAGATAAACTCAACTGATATCGCTATCTCAAAGATTATGTCTTCATGGAATTAGATGCAATAGTCCTAAAAGATGATCGACAGATCCCTGTTAAGGTTCCACAAGATGAGGATTGGTATGCCATCGAGCATAGTCTCCTTAATGGAGACCATGCATGTCCAGAATTCTTCTGGATTAATGATCCCCCTATGCCAGAACAGACCACCTTGGAGTTCAATCCATCGATGGTAAATCCTGACATCATCCGCGATGATCACCGGGTTCCTCACTTCATAACATTCAGCACAACATCAAGAGGAGGAGTCCTCACAACCAAACTGATCACGAGGCATCCGGTCATGATCAAATTCTTTCCAGGCGTACTCTACAGAACAAAGCTCCTTGGCTCTAACATACCGGGAAAGGTTTTGATCATTAGTTTTGATATCTACAGGCAGCTAAAGAACTGCCTCCTTATTCTGATGAAAGGTATAACCTTCATAGGCTAATTCAGGCAATATTCTACCATACCGAGGCTGTTCCAGATTGTTGATGAAAACCTAGTAAAGAAAATGGAGAACCAACTGATAGAAGAATCTTGTGCTGAATCCCACAGAGAATCCTCAAGAAGACTAAACATCCCCTGTTTCTCAATCAGGAATTCTTCATCAGACTTTCATTCAAAAGGAGTAAAAATGTTAACCCCACAAAGGTAAGTCATTCTGGTATGGATCTCGAACATCTTCATCTTGAAAAGAAGGCATATGCTGAACTTCTGGAGTTTGGGCTCTTCAAGCTGTCAGATTGCTAGTGGGCTTGTGAAGTATTTTATGTCAACAAGCACGCTGAACATACAAAGGGAAAACTTTGTCTAGTCATTAATTACAAACCCCTAAACCACTTCCTTCTCGATGATAAACTCCCCATTCCAAATAAGCTGACCTTGTTCTTTCACCTACGAAAAACCACCCACTTTTCTAAATTCAAACTTAAATCTGGATTCTGGCATATAGGTATACACCCAGAAGACAGAGCCAAAACGGCCTTCAATATATCCAATTACCACTATCTTTGGAAAGTTATGTTCTTTGGGCTCAAACCTTCCCCTTAACTCTTCCAAAAAGCCATGATTAAAATATTCCATCCCATCCTCCATACATCATTGGTCTACATTGACGACATACTGCTCTTCAGCAACACTTTAAAGGAATACCTGGACCTCCTCCGTCAGTTCCACAACTTTGTGAAGCAGTATGAAGTTATGCTCTCGGCAAAGAATATGTCCCAAGAATTGCTCAAGTTTCCAGATACCAACTTCTCAGTAAAGAATCTCCAATAATTTCTTGGTATAATTAATTATATGAGAAACTTCATCCCTTATGTCTTTACATATATCTCCCTGATCACGAAGATGCTCAAGAAAAATGCTCCAGCCTAGGGAAAAGAGAAAGATGATGCAGTCCAAAAAATAAAAAAAATATCCAGCAAAGTCGATACACTCCATTTTCCATCGGACAGATAAATGTTAATGCAAATCGATGCCAACAACGACCATTAGAGAGCATATGTGGACATACAAGTGGAAAGTTTAAAGAGGCAGAACAACATTATCATTCCACTTTTAAGGAAATTCTTGTTGTGAAGAATGGAATCAGGAAGTTTAATTTCTTCCTTATTTACACTAAATTTCAAATTGAAATGGATATGCGGGCGTCTCACAAATGGTCCAGCTGTATCCAAAAATCATACCAAATCCGCAGATTCTCTAATGGTCTCAATGATTTTCTCCCTACAAATTTTGTGTGAATCACATCAAGTGAAAAGAGAACATCTTGGCGGACTTCTTGTCAAGGCCGAAGGAATTCTCTTCCAAACACTGCTTGGAGAAAGAGAAAAAGCAAATGATGCCGGCCATCACACTTCTGTGACCTAAAAACCTCTTATATAGTTTCTCAATTTTCAATAAAGATATTTTTTGGCTAAACTCCCTTTCTCATGCTTTCTCTCTTCCAAAAGGATGGGTACTTCGATCCTTTAGGTCGAGTAGGGGGTAAGAAAATACTTTGGCAAGGTACTTGTTGTGACTGCAACATGGAACTCTGAAGTTACATTCCATGTATAAGAAGTGAAGTTGGATTTGTCCACACGATGTAGATGTCTAGGTTCTTTCTATGTATATGAAACAAAATTGGCTTAGTCCATGCCATAGTTTTCTGAAAAGATTCATTATCTGAGAAAGAACACGCAGATCTGAGGTCTTCCTAAGTACACCTTTTGCTCCATGGAAGTTTAAGAGCAACAGTCCAGGGAGAGAAACTGTAATACCCATTTTAGACATATACAAAATAGTTTTGTACTATGGAGACAAAGGATTTCATGTGTTCAAAGATTGGCAAAACCATGCCGACCCTCTGGGGTTGTGAAGTCTTTGTTACAAAGGCAAACTATTTGGATGTGTAGCTGACATTTAAAATACAAGACATCCCATAAAGATTTGTGAAGTCCTGGTTGCAAAAGAAAGTTGTCCTTATGGATGAGTAGCTCAGTCGTAAGAAAATTGTGGTGTGTCGATTGAAAGCTTAGATTTTGTATGTCATGCTGTCTATATTTATGTGAATCGCCTGTCATGTTGAATAGGTTAGTCTCTATATCTGTGGTGTTGATGAAAGATTTGACTTCGTATGGTGTGCCTTCTATATGGTTATGAAACCACCTTTCATGTTGGAAAGTTTGGAGTCTATTGCAAGCCATCTGGCTGCTCTCACCGATAGTAATCTATGACCCTCTGTCTCCCCATATATTTGGTATTAGAGCCATCCCCACTTTGGGAGCTAGGGAGGAAGAAGGAGTTTGCATCCACCCCTGCTAATTACAAACACGTGAGCCAGCTTTACATTTTTATTTTCTTTTATTTTTACTTTTGCTCTGTCTTAGCTGCTACTATTAAATCCATCCCTAATTGTCACTTTCCAGTTTTACAACCAAAGTCTTGTACATATTTGAGTAATAGTTTCATTTCTATTATCAGAGTCAGTGTCTTCCAGTTATTATATTCTGTGTTTTGTACATAATCGAGTCGTAGTTACTTTCCTTAGATTTTAGAACAAATTTTAGTTGTCCATAGATTTTAGAAAAAATGTTAGTTGTCTTATCCATAGATCCTTAGCTCAAATATAGAGTCTTATTATCCACAAAAAAAGAAAAATATTTTCATTTTACTGAGTCTTTTCATTAGAGCTTTAGAACAAATACATCGAGTCTTTATAGTCCAAAAGATACAAAAATATGTCTTTCTTTATAGTTTCTTCTACTTTGTTCGATCAATACAGGTTCCTTCCTCAGCTAGCCATGTTTCCAACCCCTCACAAGCCTTTGTCATGCAAATATGACAATCTCCTTGAAGTAGAGGAGCTACAGCCTGAACAAGATATATACTCCACATATATACCTCTAACTAACCCCTACTCTGCCTTTGTCAAGAAAGCATGTAATCCATGAATACAGATTGATTCTCTACATCAGAATAGGTGTGAAGGAGTTAAGAAATACTTTATTGCCACAACTCTTGACCAGCATGTCCTTATGACTCTAGACAACCATTTCATCACTCTGAATATGCCAAAACACTTCCCACAAGAGTGGAGAAACCATGGTTATACCCATATCCATTTTGGTGCTATTCGGGTTGTGTCGATGCATCATGGAAAAAAAGGACATATACTAAAGGAATGTCTTTCTCTCCTTGATACGAGATTCTGTAAATACCAACATGCGAATCTGGGTACTCTACATATTATCCTGGATACTGGGGCCCTTGTTGTTACTATATTTCCAAACCTTACCATGTCCCTTTCTGATCCAAACTTAACCGAGGCATTAAAAATCCAAGTCCAAATCCTGGAAACACCAGATGCTAGCTTACACCCAACAATACACTACCAATCATCTTGGCAAGTGCAAAACCACTAGGAGACTCTTTCCATGCCAGGCAACCAAACCTCCTTGTCCTTAGTCATAAATACAGGCCAATGAACCACCCTTGGTGTACACATATCAAATCAAGTGTCTAGGGATGAACAGCTCTAAGTCACTCCAGATGTATGTGTCAACTGTTATAAAAAATTTAGATTTTATTCTCAGCGTATTCAAATCTTATCTGAAATGACCCCTCACCAGTCATCTTTGCCTATTCGCATGGTCATCCCCTCTGATACATATTCGAAAAAGGAAAGATCAGACCCGTTATGTCTTACACTTATTCAAATGAATCATGAGAGATAATGATTGGGTCCAACAGTTCAATCACGAGGGATGCAATGTACACTAGTTCAAATATCCTTTCACAGGACATTATTCGTGGGTTAGAAGTTGTAGCTGAGTAGATTGCAACATGACCAAGCCAAATGGTGATAATGATGACTACTGTGATTCAGGCCATGCTACAGTCAAAGAGGGACTTGAACAAAGGAAACAGGATATTCAGTCTGCCACATGTCCTGTAGACACCTCGGTACTATCCTTCATTGATCATCAAAGAAGATAAATGGCATCACTTGAAGAACAGATTACTCTATTGAGGTACGGCACTACAAACCCATAAAATATCGCAATGTATGTCATACTTCCCATATCACCATAAAGGATACACCAACCCTTTTCCATATCTCCATCTAGCTCATCCACCTCTGAGCTCCTCAGTCTGACCCAAGAAGATAAGCACAAATTTGACCTTCCCATATGTTCATGGAAAAGGAAAGAGGCTATGTTACACTACCAGTAACCTCAGGGATAAGTCAAAAGGATGAAAGCCTTGGATGCTACTAATAAGATGAACTCAATGACTATCGCTCTCCCACAAGATGACATCTTTGTGGAGTTAGATACTATAGTCCCAGATGGTGACCTACAGATCCCCGCTAAGGTAGCACAAGATGAGTATTGGGATGCCATCAAGCATAGTCTACCTAATAGAGACCATGCATGTCCAAAATTCTTCTGGACTAATGATCTCCCATGACAGAACAGGCCACCTCGAAGTTCAAACAAGAAATTACACTCTCAGCCTTTCCAGTATGACTCTATTGAGAAATATCTGAATTCCTTGAGGCCATTGAAGACGTTGACCCAGAGGGAAAAGAAAAGCAACGACACCTTCAGTTAACCGATCCAGCCAACATAATGATCTCAAACTATAATCTAAATCTGGATCCTATTTTTCTTGTAGAAGCTGACGAAGCCACAGATATGATTCCTACCAATCTAGATACTATGACAGACAGGTCTTCCCAGCTCTCAAAATGTCAGGCAAGGAACATAAGGTACATACAGTACAGATGGGCCAGAAAGAAAAAAGCCACCAGATAAGAAGCAGATGTCTTGTGACAACGCCAAATCCCCTAAAAAAATGATCCAAGCAAGGCTAAGTGCTTTATTTTCCATAACAGAGGACACTTGGAAAATACATGTTCTAAGTACAAGAAGGAAAAAATAGAGGCTCAATCCTTAGAGGAAAATATGGAGGCAAACAAGTTCCCAATTGAAGATGAAGTCCCTTATGCCAATCCAAAAATCGTTCCTAAATTTATTTTCAACACAGACGCAAGAGCGTCCGAGGACTTTCCCTTTCTCTTCATTAAAGGCCAACCTAAACCCCTTATTATTGATGACTACTTAGAGAAGATATCATCACTCATTAGGAAAGGGGAATTTTGTTGGTTAGAAAAACTTGTGGAGGAGATCAATATGCTCACGGAAAGAAACAACATGATGTCCGATCTTGAAACACCCCATGTCGAACTCAAGATATATCCACTAAGTTGGGAAAAGCCCCTTCAAGTTGTCACCTTCATGAACACAGTGTAGCTGCCTTAATACTAAATCCCAACATCATTCCTAATGATAACTGGGTTTCTCACTTCAGAACATTTGGTACAATATCAAATAAAGGAGTCCTCACGACTAAGATGATCAAGAGACAGTCGGTCATGATTGAATTTTCCCCAGGCATACTCTACAAAACAATGATACTTAGCTCCAATATACTAGGAAAGGATTTGATCATTGGTTTTGATCATGGGCATATTCAGGCAATATTACACCATACCGAGGTTGTTCTAGATTGTTGACGAAGACCCAATAAAGAAAATAGAGAACCAACTGATAGAAGAATGTTGTGTTGAATCCCACAGAGTCTTCCTCAAGAAGACTAAATATCCCCTGTGGCTCAATTAGAAAATCTTCATAGACTTCTATTCAAAAGGAGTGAAAATGTCAACCCTACAAAGGCAAGTCATTCTGGTATGAATCTTAAACATCTTCAGTTTGTAAAGAAAGAATATGCTGAACTTCTGGAGTTTGGGCTCATCGAACCGTCAGATTCGTAGTGGTCTTGTGAAGCAATCTATGTCAACAAGCGTGCTGAACAAATAAGGGGAAAACTCCTTCTAGTCATTAATTACAAACCCAAAAACCACTTTCTTCTCAATGATAAATTCCCTATTCTAAATAAACTAACCCTATTATCGCACCTAGCAAAACCACCCACTTTTCCGAATTCAAACTTAAATCTAGATTTTGATAGCTAGGCATACACCCAGAAGACAGATCTAAAACATCCTTCTACATACCCGATCAGCACTATCAGTGGAAATTTATTCCGTTTGGGCTTAAACCTACCCCTTAACTCTTCCAAAAGGCCATGATTAAAATATTCTAGACCATTCTCCATACATCATTGGTCTACATTAATGACATACTGCTCTTCAGTAAAACTTTAAAGAAATGACTGGACCTCTTCCATCAGTTCCACAACCTGGTGAAGCAGCATGGAGTTATGCTCTAGACAAAGAATATGTCCCAAAAATTTCTTAATTTTCCAGATACCAACTTCTCAGTAAAGCATCTCCAATAATATTTTTATATAATTAATTATGTGAGAAACTTAATCCCTAATGTCTCTACATACATCTCCCTGCTCACAAAGATGCTTAAGAAAAATGCTATAGCCTGGAGAAAAAAATAGGATGATACAGTCAGAAAAGTAAAAGGAATATCCAGCAAAGTCGAGACACTATATTTTCCATCGGAAGAACAAATGATAATGTAGACCAATGCCATCAACGACTATTGGAGAGCAGTTCAACTGGAAGAAAAAGATGGCCAGCAAAAGATATGTGGACATATAAGTGGAAAGTTTAAAGAGGCAGAACAACATTATCATTCCACCTTTAAGGAAATTCTTACTGTGAAGAATGGAATTAAGAACTTTAATTTCTTCCTCATTCCTTATGAATTTTAAATCAAAATGGATATGCAGGGTTTTCCCAGAATGGTCCAACTGAATCCAAAAATCATCCCAAATACGCAGATTCTCCGATGGTCTCAATGGTTTTCTCCCTACAAATTTCTAGTGAAACACATCAAGGGAAAAGAAACATCTTGGCAGACTTCCTATCAAGGCCAAAGGAATTCTCTTCCAAATATTGCGTAGAGAAAGAGAAAAAGGAAATGATGTCGGCCATCAGAGTCCTTCAACCTAAAAACCTCTTGTATAGTTTCTCAATTTTCAATAAAGATATTTGTTGGATAAACTCTCTTGTTCTTGCTTTCTCTCTTCCAAAGGTATGGGTACTTCAATCCTTTAGGTCGAGTAGGGGGTAAGGAAATACTTTGGCAAGGTACTTGTTGAGACTGTGATAACGCCCAAATTACAGCTCTCGTTAGAAAGTGTAAGCGGTCGCTGTCAAATATAGAACCCAACTGGGTTGGGTGTCGAATCCCACAGGGAATACTTGGTCACTAAGTGTTGCAATTGTTAGTAGACTGTTGGTCGAAAATTCCACGGAAAAAGGGGGTTTTGATTTAGGCGTGAATTAATAATATCAAAGTAACGAATGAATGATTTGTTTAGTAAAGGTTAATCACAGAGAATAATAAGTTAGGGTTATGTCCACCTTGTAGTTTCTACTTCTCTATTAACTATGAGTAACGCGGAATTTAGACATGCATGCACTTATAGAGAATCGTATTCTAATTCTAAATCCAAGTGTTTCCCAACCATCAAGGATTTATTTCACTTTAGCTCTCCCGAGCCTAAAGTGTATAATGAATGGTACAAATTCTCCAAGAAATTAATCCGGTTAATGCATTAACGTGTAAATAGAGGTTAGAAGCCCTATTTCCTTGTCACACTCTCTTTTCCAAACGTGTAACTTTTCTCCCGAACAAGCTAATGCTATAATGGCATGTTCTCTATGTTTGCAACCATGAGAATCTAATTAAAACGAAGAGAGTAATGATATAAGTAGCATACACATCAAGAATTCACAAACTCATAGCAATAGATAGTACCTTACAAGGTTTCCATAACCCTAACAGAGAAGTTTAGCTACTCATGAGTACAACGGAAATCACCATAGACATAATCATCATACCACAACTTAGAATAATCTTAGCGATGGGAATGATTTTTGGCGTCAAAAGGGGAAGAACGTCGTTCTCATATCCGATACTCTAGCCTTAGCGTTTTTCTTTGTCTAAACTTACAGAATCTGTAAACTGAATAATGACTAATGATCGAATGCTGAAAAATTCAGCAAATAAGGTTTTTATAACATCCTTGTCCTACTAAGTTACTGCTGCATCCCTAAGTATTTAGAAATATTGATTTTTCCCGGGACAAGTTGTCCATGCATCACATTCAGTCCACAAGCTTCCAAAAGCTACCTTCCCTCTTATATGAAGTTTTCCTTTGCTGCCCAAAGGTCCACAAAGTGCTGAAATCATCATCATTAATACCTAAAAACATGCTAATCACATAGGTTAGCTTACTTAAAGGAAAATGGACTAAAAGTGCAGGAATTATATATTTATCCTCAAAACTTAGCTAAAATATGGGTAAATTATGGTTCTTAGGGGTATAAATACGCCCAACATCATTGATAACGCTCAATCTACAGCTCTCGTAGGAGTGTAAAGCGGTCGTTAGCAAATTAGAACCCAACCTGGGTTGGGTATCGATCCCACAGGGAATAGCTTGGTCAACAAGTAAGCAACGATTACTAGAATTTTAGTGCATGTCTCGTAAGAAGGGGGGATTCTTGTTGTGCAAGTAATGTATCCAACTAGTAGCTAAAAACGGCAATAGCAAAGTACAAAGAGAAAGAATGTTTAGTAGGTTGTGAAACAATGAGAATTGAGGAGTTGGGGTTATGTCCACCTTCTAAGTTATACGTCTCTATTGACTATGAGTGTGTTGAATTCAGACATGCATGTGCTTATAGAGAATTGTATTCGATGGTAAATTCAGGCGTCTTTCGACCTATTCGAGGATTATTTTACTTTAACTCTTTCGAGCTTAAAGCGTGTCTAACGGTACAAATTCTCCAAGAGGTTAATCCAGTTACGGCACTAACTTTTTAATAGGGGATGGGACCCTACTACCTTGACATTATCTCTTTTCCAGACAGATAACCTTTCTTTCGAACAAGTTAAATGTTATACTAGCGTATTCTTGCGTTTGCAACCACAAAGAATTTAGATTAAGATGAAGAGAATAATGATATAAGCAATATACGTGTCACGAATTCACAAACTCATAGAAATAGATAGTATCTCATATGGCTTCCATAACCCCAACAGAGAAGTTTAGTTACCCATGAGTGCGAAGGAAATCACAATAGACATTGTTATTATACCACAATAAATATTTCGTGTAGCAAAGTGTGGTTGGCGTTAGGCGTGAATTCCTTGCAAAGTAACGTTTCTCTTGTTGCGGAAATTAAGAATTGATTAGATGAATAGAAGAAGAATAAAAAGTAGAATTAATTGTATGAATGGAGAATGTAAGAGTGTGTTTGTGGAATGGTGAATGTGTCAAAAACTCTAGTAGAATAGGGTATTTATAACACCCATATCCTACTCCTACTAAGCTAATGAAATGCTTAACCAAATCCTACTAAGCTAATGAAATACTTAACCCAATTGTACTAGGTTAATGTATCATTATCCTAATCCTAATAAGCTAATGAAATACTTAACCCAATTGTACTAGGTTAATGTATCATTATCCTAATCCTAATAAATTACTGCTAGTCCCCAAAATCTTCAGAAATGTTGTTTTAGCCCGGGACAGAATTTCCATGCGCCATCTTTAGTCCTTGGCGTCCAAGATTGGCTTTTCTCCTTTCGCGAAGCTTTCTTTGGCGTCAAGTTATCCATGAAATGCTGAATTCTGCATCATTTATACCTGAAACTTTGCTAATCATGTTCGTTAGCTCACTTATAGGAAAAAGGACTAAAAGTGCATGAAATATATAATTTGTTCTCAAAACTAAGCTAAAATATGGGCAAAATATAGTGCTATAGTCGTGTAAATTCACCTATCATCAACACCCCACACTTGAAGCTTTGTTCGTCCTCGAACAAAATATCATGTCCCTCTAAACATCAACTTAGGGCTTCACAGCAACAACACAAAATATTCGTCAAGACAAGCACAACAATTATCAACAAAGAGTAGTTTTTCGATCATTAGTAGAAATAGTTTAACCTCTAGCATAGACTCGTGATGGTGGTCAACTCGTATTCAAAAGTTAAGGAACAAAGAATCATACACTACTACCCAAAACTCATCAACCATGTGTGTCTCACAATACATTACCCATAATCACTCACAAGTATAGCATATTTTTCAAACATGGGTATCAAAATATCCTTGGTCTCACTCTCACAAAGAATTCATATGCAGCAACTGATGACCATAGGCTTGCCCTTAGTGTAATGCTCCACTAAATGTTAGAATGCTAAGCTTAGAATCAAATAGGTCTTTTGATGGTTGTAATGTAGGCTAAGGGACGGGTAGGACTATTTTGGCCAGAAATAGTGACTATGTTCCTAAGCGCTTTAATACATCACATTGTATCATTAACACTTTTCTTTCAAACAACCTTTCTACTTTCTTTTATTCTACCACTCTTTTTCACCTCTTTTGTTTTTCAATTTTAAAGATGACTAACTTTTTAGTTTTTTCTTCCTTTTTCTTTTCATAACATACCTCTTATGATAGCACTTTATTTTTCATAACTCATTCAAGTACCAATGCATTCTAAAGCATCATACTCACCCAATTTCCTCTTATTTTGTCACGTGACTTTTTTACTTTAAAGCACTTAGGAATTTGGATCAAATTATGGTCTTGAAAAAATGTATTAGGCTTACATACGAGGTTTGTCAAAGAAAATAGGCTAAAGGCTCAAAAGGGTTTAACTAGGATGATGTCCATGGGTAGGTAAAAAGAAGGTAAATAATCATAGGTTGCCAAAGAAATGCCTAAATCATCTCCTAGACTTGCACTCTTTATTTTCGCTTTACATACATACCAGGCAAGTTCTAGCATCATCCACAAGCACAGAATATACTATTATCTCACACACACAAGGCACATGGTCGAATTTATTGGGAGTAGTATAGACTCTTGACCCAACAAATGAATGAATTAAACCAAACAATATCACATAGTGAGTCACAATTAGAGCCTAAACGTCTCAATAGTCATGATTTTAGCACAAACTCTTGTCATAATCTCATGTTGCCTATTAGAATAATTTCATGCGAAGCTAAGTTAAAAAAAAAATTTAACTACTGAAAAAAAAAAATTAACTACTAACAAAAAAAAAACATAAATAAATGCAAATGTGGATAGAGAAGTATAGCATGCAAATACCAGCAACCCACACTTAGATGGGACACACTGTCCTCAGTGGAAAATAAATAAGAAGAACCTGGTTAGTCGGACTCATCCTCTATGTCTGGGGTCAATACCCCTTGCATCGGAATCATCAGCAGAGTCGTCATCCTCAGAAGTTCCTCATAAGTATCCCACTTAATTCCAAGAGTGAGTCGAGGTATTTGCAGCGAGGAGGGTTCTCCTTTCTCTTTTTTGCCTCTTTTTTTGCCTTTTTGTGAAGTGGTAGCCTTATCTTTGCCTTGTTTTTCTTTGAGTGCCATTGTACCTGAGACTTAAAACAATGTTCATGTTAGAATCATCTCGATGGATACAATCTATAAACAAGCAGTAGGGGTACCACCCCATACTTAGTTTGTTGATACGAATTAGTGAGGTGAAAGTGGTCGATTACTTAGACTTCATCGACATACGTTGTAGGAGTTATATTCCAACAAAAAAATCAGAGATGTATCACTTCTTGCAACCTTTGCAATATTTTCATGATAGATATATCAAGACTACTACATAGGGATTACATCATGGTATAGTTTCTATCAATAATCACCATCTCCTATGTCGGTAGGCAACTATAAGTCTTATTCCGATGAGCGAGACATTCTAACATGTAAGCATTCTAGTGACAAGATTATGCAATGTTCATGACTATAGCAATTCCGCAAGTAGTATAACAATGCATCAAAATCAAATTCAAGTCGGAAACAAGTTAAGAGTATCCTAACGTACATGTTCACTCACTTGGTTTTGTATCAACAATTCAAACACATTAACATCACCAATATTTCTTCAAGATGTAGCAATTCATAATAGACATAGCAACGTAGTACTTACGAAAAATAGATGAAGAACAAAAGAGTACTTACGTGATTGAAGCCTTTGAAGATGTTCTTGTGAAGTGGGAGAGCAAAAAGAAAAGTTTTGAGATGATTTGGAGAGTATGTGCGGCGCCTAGGTCAAGTTTTCAATGTGTTTGTGTTTCAAGACTAAGTCTCCTTTATATAGGAAAAGAATGGGTCGGGTTTTGACCCATTTAAAATTGGTTTTGGAGACAAAAAGTGACCATAGGCGGCGCCTTTAGCTTTGCCTATGGTGACCATAGGCGGCTCCTAATGCAAAGCCTATGGTGAGCATAGGCGGCGCCTAGTGCAATGCCTTTAGTGACCATAGGCGGCGCCTTTATCATGGCATATTAGATTCAGAGACCAAATACTATAGCATAGGCGGTGCCTATGCTATGGCATACTTGAGCATGGGCGGCGCCTATGCTATAGCACACTAGATTCCGAGACCTTGGGCTATAGTATAGGCTTTGCCTTGTTCGTGGCCTAGTTTTACCTAGGCCTAGCCTTGCTCGATGCCTATTTTGCCATGAGCAATGCTTAATCCATAGCCTTATGCATCTTCATGCCTAACTTACCACCTTTACCATGCAATACGTCCAAATCAAAATTTGAAACCGATCTCCTCGTTGAATACCTCTTGCACCTACATTCGCTCAAAACCAATGAAAATGATTAGTACGATGGGTTGCCTCCCATCAAGCGCCTTAGTTTTGGTCGTGGCACGACTCTTATTTTTGGATTTTTATTTATCAAAAACGAAACACGTACTAGAATAAGAGAAAGACAAAAAAAATAAAAAACGATAAACGATAAACAATGGGTTGCCTCCCATCTAGCGCCTTATTTATTGTCGTGGCTCAACATAGTTACCTCGAGTACTTAGACTTCGTCGAGATAGATGGTGCATCATTTTCTGAATGGATTCAGACGACGCTGATGCTTACTTGTGGGCATGCGATCTTTTTTTAGATGAATCTTGTGCGTACATGTCCCAGGAGGGATACCAATTATATCATCAATAGACCAACCCATAGCTCGCTTGTTCCTCTTCAGAGAAGAGATGAGAGCCTCTACGTGTCGTTCACTTAGATCATCCGCAACACTCACCGGAAGTGTATTTTCACTTCCCAAGAACGCATACCTGGGGAGCTCTTTCGATTCTGGCACTGGTGGCTCTTCAATGGAAGTCTTCGCTGTTGGTGACAGTTGATTCTTAAGATCAAGGTCTGACTGCTTAGGAGTATGAGAATAGGACCCTATTTCTGTTAGAGCACATATAGTTTCTTCATAATCTTCATCATCCTTATGCTCAACATTCAACAACACATCACATAGTGGCTCAACAGTAAGTTGTTTCTCTACAGACAATGCTTTCTTATCCTTATAATGAACATCATCTACAAAGAACACATTCATATCGCTGGGCTGCTTCATTGCTTTGCATATATCAAAGCGGACCACTTCGTCATTCAACCGAAATAAAAGCTCATTATCTCTCATGTCAATAAGCACACTTCCTGTTGTAAGGAAAGGACGTCCCAAAATTATGGGAACTTCAGAATCTACCTCGCAATCCAAAATCACAAAGTCTGCAGGAAAAATGAAGGTAGACACCTTCACCAACACATCATTCAAGATACCCACAGGTCGTTTTACCGACCTATCTGCCATCACGAGCCGCATTTTTCTTGGTGTAGGGTCGCCCAACCCCAACTTTCTATAGACGGATAGTGGCATCAAATTGATGCTAGCTCCCAAATCGCACAATGCCTTAGCAAAATTCATAGATCCAACCGTGCAAGGAATAGTGAAAGCACCAGGGTCTGCCTTCTTCTGTACTAAGGACCTTGTGGCAATTGCACTGCAATGATGAATATTATCTGTCGGCTCATAGCTTACTGCCCGCTTCTTTATCAACAAGTCCTTCATGAATTTAGCATACCCAGGCATTTGTTCCAGCGCCTCCACCAATGGAACATTAATAGTCAGTTGCTTTAACATCGTCATGAATTTGCTGAACCTTATATCATCCACATGCTTCTTCAATCTTTGAGGAAAAGGTGGTGGTGGATATGGAATTGTTTTCTCCACGTCTTTCTTCTCCTCTTGCTTCCGAATTTTGGTAGTTTCAGGTTGCAACCTACTAGGGGTGACGTCATGGACGTCTTGGTCAGCTTCTATGGCGTCATCATCTTCCTTATTTTTGGCCACTTGCTTGCTTTGGGATGAATTTTCCAGCACCTTACCACTCCTGGTAGTAATAGCCATGCATGATCCATCGTTCCTTGGATTTTGCACAGTGTTGCTAGGTAGAGTGCCAGCCTTTCTTTGATTGAGTGTTGCTGAAAGTTGGCTCAATTTCTGCTCTATTTGCTTTATTGAAGTGGAATGTGAGTCAACCAATTGCTTCATTGAGGACAAATCATTTATTACCTCTGTTACTCCCGCGCTGGTTGCCTCCACTCCTTTCAATAGTTTAGCCATCATCTCTTCCATATTTCCAGAACTAGATGTGGTGGTGTCACGTCTTCCTGGGGGAACATACAAACCACTACTATCATTCTTGTTCTTCCAACTACCTTGGTCCATGTTTCCAGATTTACCATGATAGTTCCGACCTTGGTTTCCTTGGGCATTGCCTCGGAAACCCCTATGATTATTCAAGTAGTTGGCTTCTTCCTCCAAATCAGATTTGTCTCTTCCATGTGCGACAATGGCTTTATCTTTTTTGGTCTTCCCTGATAATAGATTCTTTTTTAGAAGATCCACTTGTGTTTTCATGTGCGCCATATCTTGGTCACGTTCCTCTTGTCTACGCCTCTGCTCTGTGGTCATGCCAATAGATAAAGTGGATCTTGCTACCTCAGAATCCCTGGTATGCCAAGCTCTACTTTGCTTCGTCATCCGATCTAGCATATTGCTTGCCTGACCAAAGGTGAGGTCCATGAATGATCCTCCAGCCGCATTATCCACAACTGGTTTAGTTATTGAATTCAAGTCTCTGTAAAGTATCTCCATTAGGTGAACATTAGTCATGTGATGGTTTGGGCACCTCATTAGCTTCGTCTTGAACCTCTCCCATGTTTCATGAAGGGCTTCAGTTGGAAGCTGACGAAAGTTGCTGATTTCATCTCTCAATTGTGCTCTTTTGGATGGCGGAAAGAATCTTTCGAGGAAAGCGTCTCTCAATTGCCTCCAATTTGTAATAGAATCAGGAGTCAGCCCATTCAACCATAGAGTTGCCTCCCCAGACAGAGACAATGGGAATAGACGTAATCGAATTGCATTCTGACCAACTCCAGGATTGCCAAACGACTTGCATGTAGAAATAAAGTTGATGAGATGCATATTCGGATCATCGCCTGCTAGTCCACCAAATAATCCCTTGAGTTGCAATAACTGAATCATGGTGCTTGTGATGTTGAACTTGGCTCTGGGTGCCAATAGTGGAGGAATAATGGCTCCTGTGGCTCCGGCTCCATCAAGATCATCATCATCATCGTCAAAAGCTGGTTGCATAGCTTGGAGTTCATGCCTAAACCTAGCTTGACTATCTCTTCTGTTGGCAGGTGTTGCGATCTCAGCGGCATGCCTAGGGTTTAGTAGCTCGTCATCACCTAGATCTTCATCGTCAGGATTTGTTGCACGCCCTGGGTTATCAATATTCTGCTGATGCGCTTGAGCAGCCATCCTTTCAATTTCACGTTGTGCCTCCATTCTGCGAATACGTTGTGGTTCAAGATTGATAGGTAATAACGGTTGACCAGAACTTCAGGTATGGGGCATGCACTGAATAAAAACCTGCAGTAAACAAAAACAAAAACTAAAAGTAAAAGTACGAGAATCTTTGACCAAAGGGTCTAGTAATTATTACGAACTTAATTGACACTTGTATTCCCCGGCAACGGCGCCAATTTTTGATAACGCTCAATCTACAGCTCTAGTAGGAGTGTAAAGCGGTCGTTAGCAAATATAGAACCCAACCTGGGTTGGGTATTGA
Organism: Capsicum pubescens; assembly: GCA_030864215.1. Lineage (NCBI taxonomy): Eukaryota > Viridiplantae > Streptophyta > Magnoliopsida > Solanales > Solanaceae > Capsicum > Capsicum pubescens. The sequence goes on from CM061548.1 coordinate 213,851,791, forward strand.
TCCCACAGGGAATAGCTTGGTCAACAAGTAAGCAACGATTACTATACTTTTAGTGCAAGTCTCATAAGAAGGGGGGATTCTTGTTGTGCAAGTAATGTATCCAACTAGTAGCTAAAACCGGCAATAGCAAAGTAAAAAGAGAAAGAATGTTTAGTAGGTTGTGAAACAATGAGAATTGAGGAGTTGGGGTTATGTCCACCTTCTGAGTTATACGTCTCTATTGACTATGAGTGTGTTGAATTCACACATGCATGTGCTTATAGAGAATTGTATTTGATGGTAAATCCATGCGTCTTTCGACCTATTCGAGGATTATTTCACTTTAACTCTTTCGAGCTTAAAGCGTGTCTAACGGTACGAATTCTCCAAGAGGTTAATCCAGTTACGGCACTAACTTTTTAATAGGGGATGGGACCCTACTACCTTGACATTATCTCTTTTCCAAACAGATAACCTTTCTTTCAAACAAGTTAAATGTTATACTGGCATATTCTTGCGTTTGCAACCACAAAGAATTTAGATTAAGATTAAGAGAATAATGATATAAGCAATATACGTGTCACGAATTCCCAAACTCATAGCAATAGATAGTATCTCATATGGCTTCCATAACCCCAATAGAGAAGTTTAGTTACCCATGAGTGCGAAGGAAATCACAATAGACATTGTTATTATACCACAATAAATATTTTGTGTAGCAAAGTGTGGTAGGCGTTAGGCGTGAATTCCTTGCAAAGTAATGTTTCTCTTGTTGCGGAAATTAAGAATTGATTAGATGAATAGAAGAAGAATAAAAAGTAGAATTAATTGTATGAATGGAGAATGTAAGAGTGTGTTTGTGGAATGGTGAATGTGTCAAAATCTCTAGTAGAATAGGGTATTTATAACACCCATATCCTATTCCTACTAAGCTAATGAAATGCTTAACCAAATCCTACTAAGCTAATGAAATACTTAACCCAATTGTACTAGGTTAATGTATCATTATCCTAATCCTAATAAGCTAATGAAATACGTAACCCAATTGTACTAGGTTAATGTATCATTATCCTAATCCTAATAAATTACTGCTAGTCCCCAAAGTCTTCAGAAATGTTTTAGCCCAGGACAGAATTTCCATGCGCCATCTTTAGTCCTTGGCGTCCAAGATTGGCTTTTCTCCTTTCGTGAAGCTTTCTTTGGCGTCAAGTTATCCATGAAATGCTGAATTTTGCATCATTTATACCTGAAACTTTGCTAATCATGTTCGTTAGCTCACTTACAGGAAAAAGGACTAAAAGTGCACGAAATATATAATTTGTTCTCAAAACTAGGCTAAAATATGGGCAAAATATAGTGCTATAGGCGTGTAAATTCGCCTATCATCAATCACCACCCCACACTTAAAGCTTTGTTCGTCCTCGAACAAAATATTACGTCCATGAAAACATCTAACTAGAATTTCACAGTAGCAACACAAAATGTTCAACAAGACATGCACGACAATCATTAACAAAGAGTAGGTTTCTTGATCATTCCTAGAAATAATTCAACCTCCAACATAGACTCGTGAGGATGGTTAATTCGTATCCACAAGTTAAGCCACAAAGAATCATATAACACTACCCAAATATCATCAACCATGTGTGTTTCACATAAGATATCACCCATAATCACTCAAAAGTTTTGCATTATTCGAAACATGGGTTTAAGACTCTCCTTGCTCTCACTCTCACAAAGAATTCTTATGTTGCAACTGATGACCATAGGCTTGCCCTTAGTGTAATGCTCTACTAATATCGGAATGCTAAGCTTAGGATCAAATAGGTCTTTACAGGTTGTAATGTAGGCTAAGGGACAGGTAGGACTATTTTGGCCAAAAATAGTGACTATGTTCCCTAAGCGCTTTAATACACTACGTTATGTCATTAACACTCTCTTTTAAACAACCCCTCTACTTTTCTTTCATCTACCACCCCTTTTCACCTATTTTGTTATTCAATTGTAAACACAACTATCTTTTTATTTTTCTATTTCTTTTTTTTATAAAACACCTCTATGATAGTCACTTTTTTCACAACAATTTCAAGTACCAATACACTCTGAGGCATCACTCTCACCCAATTTCCTCTTATTTTGTCACATGACTCTACAATTTAAAGCTCTTAGGAATTTGGATCAAATTATGGTCTTGAAAAAAAATGGATTAGGCTACATATGAGGTTGTCAAAGAAAATAGCTAAAGGCTCAAAGGGGGTTAACTAGGATAATGTACAAAGGTAGGTAAAAAGAAGGTAAACAATTACAGGCTGCCAAAGAAATGCCTAAATCATCTCCTAAACTTACACTCTTTATTTTGCTTTACACACACACCAGGCAAGTTCTAGCATCAGTCACAACACAGAATATACTATAACCTCACACACACAAGGCACATGGTCAACTTTATTGGGAGAAGTATAGACTCTTGAACCAACAGATGAATGAATTAAACCACACAATTATCACACAGTGAGTCACACTTAGAGCCTAAATGTCTCAATAGTAATGAATTAGCACAAACTCTTGTTATAATACCATGCCGTCTATCAGAATAGTTTCATGCAAAATATAAAAAAAAAATCGAAAATTTAACTAACTAATTACGACTAATTAGCAAAAACAAGAATAAATGTAGGCAAAGAAGTACCATACAACATACAAATACCAGAACCCCACACTTAGATTGGACACACTGCCCTCAGTGGAAAATAAATAAGGAGAACCTGATTAGTCGGACTCTTCCTCTGTGTCTGGGGTCATACCCCCTACGTCGGAATCATCATCAGAGTCTTCGTCATCAGAGTTGTCCTTCACGTTTGAGTCTGGCAGTCGGCGATTATCGTCAGTCGGCACGTCATCATAGAGAGGTTCCTCAAAATGTACCCCTACTCCGCACATAGCCCACGCATGCTCATTCATCGGGTAGTCATAATCCAACTGTTGAAGCTCTGCATCAGTCGGAACCCGACCCCCACTCATCGTGGTAAACCGAGTCATGCCATATAGATGGCGAAATAAACTTTTATCCCGAGCATGTCTTTCTGCAGTGGTAAGGTTGACGCCATGACCAGTTTCAGGCTCTTTAACTTTCATAAGATCAACCTTCTTCGGGTTGTGTGGAAGCTTATGATCTGCAGGTTCCTCTTCAATGAGCTCCTTCCTTAAGATCGCAGTCAACAAATTGCCAAAGCTGAAATGGGACCTTTTTTGCAGCCTAGCCTTACGCATTGACGATCGTATAACCGCACCAATATTGATGGGAATATTAGTCATCAGAGCGTACACCAAGCATACTCTATCACGTGTGATCTTTGTGTACTGGGTCCCAGGAATCAGGCAAGAGTTGACTATTCTCAACCATATACGAGTTTTTCTGTTCAAGGAAGCATACGGTAAGGTATTGTGCCGACCGTTATCCTTGTGACGAATCCACCGGGCCATGGACCTTGTTCCGCACAGTGTATCTGATTGTCCTATAGGGAGGTCTATGATAAAGCTCCTTGAGTGGTGATGGATCCACAGATGGAAGACCCAGAAAAGAGTTGAAAAACTCCACATTCAGTTGCAAGACTTAGCCCCGAATCTTCACTTCACTTCCGGTAGTCTTTGGGGACCAATTGGCATAGAAATCTTGCGTTAGATCAAGATTGCATTCCCCCATATCTCAGAAAATGAAATCAAGATTTAGTGCCATGATTTTCTCCAAAATACGGGGCTCTCTCTTTGCTAGATTCTCCTTCTGCATCAAATCCACATGAACATATTTTTTCACTTTGTTGTTCTTGTACCACTCCTTTCCTTCCTCCTCTAGGACCCACTTTATCCCGAAAGTGCATCGAGGTATTTGTAGAGAGGAGGGCTCAGCTTGATCTTTTCTTCCCCTTTTCTGACCTTTCTGCGAGGTGGACAATTTTTCTTTTCCTTGTCGTTCTTTCGGTGTCATTCTACCTGAGATCACAATATAGTAATGTTAGCTTCATCTCAGAAGATTCAATCGAAAGACAAACAGTAATGGCACCACCCCACACTTAATTTTTTGCCAAGACTAATTAAGTGAGTAATGTCGATTACTCAGACTTCATCGACATACTTTTAGGTGATATGTTCCAACAACATGTTTAGCACAGTCATATTCTCATGTAATCTTGACTATCCTTTCCAACGTTATTTCATTGGATTAACGCACTTTTTGAACAAGACTACCACATAGAGATTTTATCAAGTTAATGCATAGAAATAATCACCACGTCTCATGCTTGTGGTCAATCATGATCTTTATCTCGACGAACGAGTCATTCAAACATTCAAGCTTTCAACTTACAAGATTATGTATTAACTTCACAATTTTGACTTCATAAAACTATGACAGTGTATAACAATAAAATACAAGTCGGAACAAAGTCAAGAATACCCACACGTATTCTTTCACTCAACTAGATGTATCATAACAAACCAACCACATTCTAATCACCACACCACTTCAAAATCTAATAAATCATTATAAACGTAGTATTTCAACAACTACGGAATATAAAAGAATAACTTACGTGATGATGGATTCGGAAGATGAGCTTGCAAGATTAGATGAGCAAAAAGAAAAATTTAAGAGAATGGGGAAGCTTGGGCGGCGCCTATATGGAGAAAACAATTGCATTTTGTTCTAAGGGTGAAGATCTATTTATAGCCTAAGACATGGGTCGGGTTTGATCCATGTAAAATCGGGTTAGGAGACAAAAAGGTATAAGTAGGCGGGGCCTAATGCTTTGCCTATGCTTAGCATAGGCGGCGCCTTTGTCAATGCCTAGTTGGGCATAGGCGGCGCCTTTGTCAATGCCTAGTTGAAATAGTGAGCATAGGCAATGGCATAGACGGTGCCTATGGTATTGCCTAGATTTGCATAGGCAGCTCCTATGGTATTGCCTAGATTTTCATAGGCAATGCCTTGTCCGTTGCCTATGTGAGGCAGTGAGCATAGGCAATGGTATAGGCCTTGCCTTGTCCATTGCCTAGATTAGCATAGGCCTTGCCTTGTCCATTGCCTAGATTAGCATAGGCCTTGCCTTGTCCATTGCCTAGATTAGCATAATCAATGCCTAACCAATAGCATTTGCTCCATCATTCCTAGCTTACCACCCTTAGCATGGCTCACTTTCAAATCAAAATTTTAGGACTAATCCCCTCCTTTGTACGTCTTGCACCTACACTTAATCAAAAACAAAAAACACAATTAGAAGGATGGGTTGCCTCCCACCAAGCGCCTTAGTTTTGATCGTGGCTCGACTCTTCTTTTTGGATTTTAATTTAACAAAAACAAACTCCTAGTAAAACAAAATGATTAAAATGATGGGTTGCCTCCCATGTAGCACTTGATTTATTGTCGCGGCATGACATAGTCATCTCGATTACTTAAACTTCATCGAGATATATGATGTATCGTTTTCTGAATGGATTCAGACGATGCTGATGCTTAATTGTGGGCACGCAATCTTCTTCGAGATGAATCTTGTGCATACATATCCCAGGAGGGATACCAATTATATCATCAATAGTCCAATCAATAGTTCTCTTGTACCTCTTCAGAACAGAAATGAGAGCCTCTACTTGTTGTTCACCTAAATCATCCACAATAATAACCGGAAGTGTATCACCACTTCCCAAAAATGCATACTTTAGGTGACTGGGTAGATCTTCCAATTCTAGCACTGGTGGCTCTTCAATGGATGGTTTTACTGGTGGTGAGGATCGATTCTTAAGATCAAGGTCCAGCTTCTTAGGATCATGATAATAGGATCCTATTCCTATTAGAGCACAAATAGTTTCTTCATAATCTTCTACATCCTCACGCTCAAAATTCAAATGCTCAGCAGACAATGGTTCAACAGTAGGTTGCTTTTCTAATGATAGTTCCTTCGCATCCTCATGATAAACATCAGCTATAGAAAACATATTCATATCATTTGGCTGCTTCATTGATTTGCATACATCAAAATGAACCACTTCGTCATTCATCCGAAATAAAAACTCATTGGCTCGTAAATCAATAAGCACACTTCCTGTTGCAAGGAAAGGACGACCTAAGATTATGGGTACTTCAGAATCCGCCTCGCAATCCAAAATAACAAAGTCTGCAGGAAAAATGAAGGTAGAAACCTTCACCAATACATCATATAAGATACCAACAGGTCGTTTTACCGACCTATCAGCCATCACGAGCCGCATATTGGTTGGTGAAGGATCGCCCAACCCCAACTTTTTGTAAATAGATAGCGGCATCAAATTGATGCTAGCACCCAAATCGCACAATGCCTTAGCAAAATCCAACGATCCAACTGTGCAAGGAATAGTAAAAGCACCAGGATCTGCCTTCTTCTGTACTAAAGACCTCGTGGCAATTGCACTGCAATGATGAACATTATCTGCCAGCTCGTAGCTTGCTGCCTGCTTCTTTGTCAAAAGGTCCTTCATGAATTTAGCGTACCCAGGAATCTGTTCTAGCGCCTCCACCAAAGGAACATTAATAGTCAGCTGGTTCAACATAGTCATGAATCTACTGAACCTGGTGTCATCAACTTTCTTCTTCAGTCTCTGAGGAAAAGGTGGTGGTGGAAGGGGAATAGTTTTATCCACCACTTCCTTTTTATCTTGCTTCAGATTATCAATCTTTTCAGGCTGGTGACGTCTAAGTGTAGTGTCATGAACGTTCTGACTTTCAGCTTCTACAAAATCATCGTAATCTGCTTCAATCATATTCTCTTCTATATTATCAACCACCTTCTTGCCTTTGGATGGATTTTCCAACACCTTACCACTCCTGGTAGTAATAGCCATACATGATCCATCATTCCTTGGATTTTGCACGGTGTCTCTAGGTAGGGTGCCAGCTTTTCTTTGATTGAATGTCGCTGATAGTTGGCTCATTTATTGTTCCAGTTATTTTATTACAGTGGAATGGGAGTCAACCAATTGATTTATTGAGGACAAATCATTTTTTACCTCATCTAGTCCCGTGTTGGTTGCCTCCACTCTTTTCAAAATCTTGGCCATCATGTCCTCCATGGACATCTTCCCAGAACTAGTTGCAACAGCTTCACGATTTCTAGGAGGGACATACAAACCACTCTTGTCAGTCTTATTCTTGAATCCGGATTTTTCATAATAGTTCCGACCTTGATTTCCTTGGGCATTGCCTCAGAAACCCCCATGATTATTCAAATAATTCGCTTCCTCCTCAGAATCGGATTCATCTCTACCCTTTGATACAACATCCTTGACCTTTTCTGTCTTCCCTGATAATAAATGCTTGGTAAGAAGGTCCATCTGTGTTTTCATGTGAGCCATATCTTGGTCACATTCCTCTTTTCTTCGCCTTTGTTCTGCTGTCATGCCAGTAGATACAGTAGAGCTCGCTACCTCAGAATCCTTGGTATGCCAAGCTCTACTCTGCTTTGTCATACGATCCAGTATATCACCAGCCTCAATAAAAGTAAGGTCCATGAATGACCCACCTGCAGCATTATCAACCACTGGCTTAGTCACCAAGTTCAACGCCCTGTATAATATTTCCATCAAGTGGATGTTGTTTATCTAATGATTTGGGCACCGCATAAGCTTCTTCTTGAACCTTTCCCATGTTTCGTGGAGAGCTTCAGTTGGAAGCTATCGAAAATTGCTGATCTCATCTCGTAACTGTGCTCTCTTGGATGGCGGAAAGAATCTTTCTAGGAAAGCGTCTTTCAGTTGCCTCCAATTAGTAATAGAGTCAGGAGTCAGTCCGTTCAACCATAGAATTGCCTCTCCAGATAGAGACAATGGAAATAAGCGCAGTCGAATTGCATTCTGTCCAACTCCTGGATTGTCAAACGACTTGTATGTTGAGATAAAGTTGATCAGATGCATATTTGGATCATCGCCTGCAAGTCCACCAAATAACCCTTTGAGTTGTAATAGCTGGATTATGGTGCTGGTGATATTGAACTTGGCTCCGGGTGCCAAGGGTGGAGAAATAATAGCCCCTGTGGCACCAACCCCGTCCAAGTCATCATCATCATCATCAAAAGAGATTTGCACAACTCGGCGTTTAGGTCTCATTCTCGCTTGATGATCTCTGTTGTTCACAGGTGCTGCCACCTCACCAGCACGTCTTGGATTTAATAACTCATCATCACCCAGGTCCTCTTCATCAAGATTTGTTGCCCGGCCTGAGTTATCAATATTCTGTTGATGCACTTGAGCAGCTGCCAATGCAGCTAATCTTTCCTGCTCCTGTTGAGCAGCCATCCGTTCAAGGTTTCGTTGCGCATCCATTCTGCCAATAAGATGTGGTTCAGGATTTATAGGTAATAATGGTTGACCAGAACTTCGTGTATTTGGCATGCACTCCAATAAACATGAACAAAACAAAAACAACAAACAAAAAGTAAAATTCGAGAATCTTTGACCAAAGGGTCTATTAACTATCACAAACTTAGTTGACAACCGTATTCCCCGACAGCAGCGCCAAAATTTGATAACGCCCAAATTACAGCTCTCGTTAGAAAGTGTAAGCGGTCGCTGTCAAATATAGAACCCAACTGGGTTGGGTGTCGAATCCCACAGGGAATACTTAGTCACTAAGTGTTGCAATTGTTAGTAGACTGTTGGTCGAAAATTTCACGAAAAAGGGGGGGTTTTGATTTAGGCATGAATTAATAATATCAAAGTAATGAATGAATGATTTGTTTAGTAAAGATTAATCACAGAGAATAATAAGTTAGGGTTATGTCCACCTTGTAGTTTCTACTTCTCTATTAACTATGAGTAACGCGGAATTTAGACATGCATGCACTTATAGAGAATCGTATTCTAATTCTAAATCCAAGTGTTTCCCAACCATCAAGGATTTATTTCACTTTAGCTCTCCCGAGCCTAAAGTGTATAACGAATGGTACAAATTCTCCAAGAAGTTAATACGGTTAAGGCATTAACGTGTAAATAGAGGTTAGAAGCCCTATTTCCTTGTCACACTCTCTTTTCCAAACATGTAACTTTTCTCCCGAATAAGCTAATGCTATAATGGCATGTTCTCTATGTTTGAAACCATGAGAATCTAACTAAAACGAAGAGAGTAATGATATAAGTAGCATACACATCAAGAATTCACAAACTCATAGCAATAGATAGTACCTTACAAGGTTTCCATAACCCTAACAGAGAAGTTTAGCTACTCATGAGTACAACGGAAATCACCATAGACATAATCATCATACCACAACTTAGAATAATCTTAGCGATGGGAATAATTCTTGGCGTCAAAAGGGGAAGAACGTCGTTCTCCTATCCGATGCTCTAGCCTTAGCGTTTTTCTCTGTCTAAACTTACAGAATTTGTAAACTGAATAATGACTAATGATCGAATGAATGAATGCTGAAAAATTCAGCAAATAAGGTTTTTATAACATCCTTGTCCTACTAAGTTACTGCTGCATCCCTAAGTATTTAGAAATACTGATTTTGCCCGGGATAAGTTCTCCATGCATCACATTCAGTCCACAAGCTTCCAAAAGCTGCCTTCCCTCTTATATGAAGTTTTCCTTTGCTGCCCAATGGTCCACAAAGTGCTGAAATCTTCATGGTTAATACCTGAAAACATGCTAATCACATAGGTTAGCTCACTTAAAGGAAAATGGACTAAAAGTGCAGGAATTATATATTTTATCCTCAAAATTTAGCTAAAATATGGGTAAATTATGGTTCTTAGGGGTATAAATACGCCCAACATCAGACTGCAACATATAACTCTGAAGGTACTTTCCATGTATAAGAAATGAAGTTGGATTTGTGCATATGAAGTAGATGTCTAAGTCCTTTCTATGTATATGAAACGAAATTGGCATAGTCCATGCCATAGCTTTTTGAAAAGATTCATTATCTGAGAAAGAACACTTAGATCTGAGGTCTGCCTTAGTACACCTTTTGTTCCATAGAAGTTTAAGAGAAATAGGCCAGGGAGAGACGTTGTAAGACCCATTTTAGACATATACAAAATAGTTTTGTACTAAGGAGACAAAGGATTTCATCTGTTCTAAGACTGGCAAAACCATGCCGACCATCTGGGTGTTGAGAAGTCTTTGTTACAAAGGAAAATTATCTGGATGTATAGCTGACGTTTAAAAGTCAAGTCATCCCGTAAAGGGTTGTGAAGGATTTGTTGCTAAAGCAATTCGTCCTTATGGATGAGTAGCTCAGTCGTAAGAAAGTTGTGTTGTGTCAATTGAAAGCTTTGATTTTATATGGCATACCGCCTATATTGATGTAAATTGCCAGTCATGTTGGATAGGTTAGTCTCTATATTTTTTGTGTTGTTGGAAGCTTTGACTTCGTATGGTGTGCTGCTTATATGGTCGTGAAATCGTCTTTCATGTTGAAAAGTTCAGAGTCTATTGCCAGTCGTCTGGCTGCTCTCACCAACAGTACTATGTGCCCCTCTGCCTCTCCATCTTCTTGGTATCAGAATCATCCCCATTCCCGGAGCTAGAGAGGAAGTAGGAGTTTGCATCCACCCTTGCTGATTGCAAACACTGGAGCCAGCTTTACATTCTTATTTTATTTTGTTTTTACTTTTTCTCTGTCTTAGCTGCTACTCTTAGATCCTTCCCTATTTATAACTTTCCAATTTTAAAACAAAAGTCTTGTACATATTTGAGTAATAGTTTCATTTCCATTATCAGAGTCAGTGTTTTCTAGTTATTGTATTTTCCATCTTGTACATAACCGAGTTGTAGTTACTTTACTTAGATTTTAGAAAAAATATTAGTTGCCCTTAGAATTTAGAACAAATATTAGTTGTTAGATCCTTAGCTCAAATATAGAGTCTTATTATCAACAAAAACACAAACTGATTTTCATTTTACTGAGACTTTTCTATAGAGCTTTAGAACAAATAAATTGAGTCTTTATAGTCCAGAAAATACAAAAATATGGCTTTCTCTACAGTTTCTTCTACTTTGTTTGATCTGAACAGGTTCTTTCCTTAGCTTTCCATGTTTCCAACCCCTCACAAGACTTTGTCATGAAAATATGATAATCTCTTTGAAGTAGAGGTGCTACAGCCTGAATAAGATATATCCTCCTCATATATACCTTTACCTAACCCCTACTCTGCCTTTGTCAAGAAATCATGTAATCCACGGATGCAGGTTGATTCTCTACATCAGAATAGGTCAAAAGGAGTTAAGCAATACTTTGCTGCCACAACTATTGACCAGCATGTCCTTATGACTCTAGATGACCATTTCATCACTCTGTAGATGCCAAAAAACTACCCACAAGAGTTGAGAAGGCATGTTTATACCCATATCTATTTTGGTGCTATTCATGTTGCGTTGACGCACATGGAAGAAAAGGACATCTACTAAAGGCATGCCTTTCTCTCCTAGATATGAGATTCCACAAATACCAATATGCAAATCTTTGTACTCTACATGTTATCCGTGATGATGGGACACTTGTTGTTACTCTATTTTCAAACCTTACTATGTCCTTTTCTTATACAAACTTAACCGAGGAATTAAAAAATCCAAGTACACATCTTGGAAATACCAGATGCTAGCTTACACCAAACTATACAATACCAATAAGCTTGGTAAGTGCAAAACCACGAGGACACTCTTTCCATGCCAGGCAACTAAACATCCTTGTCTGTAATCATAAATATGGCCTAATGAACCACCTTGTTGTACAAATATCCAATCAAGTGTCTAGGGATGAATTAATCAAAGTCACTCCAGATGAATATGTCAACTGTTATAAAAAGTTAAGATTCTATTCTCAACGTCTTCAAACCTTATCTGAAGAGACCCCTCACCAGACATCTTTTCCTATTATCATAGTCATCCCAACTGATACATATCCGAAGAAGGAAATCTCAGACCCATTATATGTCTCACACTCATTCGAAAGAATCATGAGAGATAATGATTTGATAAAATAATTCAATCACAAGTGATGAAACGTACACTGGTTCAAATGTCCTTTCACAGGACATTGTCCGTAGGTTAGCAGTTGTAGTTGTGCAGATTATGACACAATCAAGACAAATAGTGATGACAATGAATATTGTGATTCAGTACATGCCACACTTATAGAGGTAATAGAAGAAAGAAGATAGGATATCTAGTCTGCCACATGTCCTCCAAACACCTCGGTACTATCCTTCATTGATCATCAAAGAAAAGAAATGGCATCACTTGAATAACAGATTACTAGGTTGAGGTACGGCACTACAAACCCACAAAATATCCCAATGTATGTCGTACTTCCCACATCACCACAAAGGATACACCAACCCTTTTCCACATCTTTATTTAGCTCATCCACCTCTGAGCTCCTCAGTCCGACCCAAGAAGATGAGCACAGATCTGACCTTCCCATATGTTCATGGAAAAGAAAAGAGGCCATGTTAGACTTCCAGCAAGCTCAAGGATAAGTCAAAAGGATGAAGGCCTTGTATGCTTCTAATAAGATAAACTCAACGATTATCACTCTCCCACAAAATAACATCTTCATGGAGTTAGATTCTATAGTCCAAGAAGGTGACCTACAGAACCCCGCTGAGGTTCCACAAGATGAGGATTGGGAATCCATCGAGCTTATTCTCCTTAAAAGTGACCATGCATGTACAAAATTCTTTTGGACTAATTATCCCCCTATGACAGAATAGGCCACCTCAGAGTTCAATCCAGCAGAAATAAAAAATTATACTCCTTAGCCATTCTAATATGAACCTGCTAAGAAATATCTGAATAACCCTGAGGCCATTGAATACGTTGACCTAGAGGATGAAGAAGAGCAACGACAACCCAGTCAGCCGATCCGGCCAACATAATGATCTCAAACAATAATTTGAATTCGGATCCTGTTCTTCTTGTAGAAGCTGATGAATCCACTAGTGTGATTCCTACTAATCCAGATACTAAGATAGATGGGTCTCCCCATCTCTCAAAATGTCAGGCCTGGAATAAAAGGTACATGCAGTACAGGTGGTCCAGAAAGGGAAACAACCAGAGAAGGAGAAGATTTTTGGCGAGAACGCCAAATCACCCATAAAGAAGGATCTAGGAAAGGCTAAGTGCTTCATTTTCCATAACAAAGGACACCTGGAAAATACGTGTCCTAATTCCAAGAAGGAAAAAAGAGAGGCTCAATCCTTAGAAGAAAAGATGGAGGCTGACAAGTTCCCAATCGAAGATGAAGTCCTTCATGCCAATACAGAAACCATTCCTAAATCTGTTTACAACACAGACACAGGAGCACTCGAGGACTTTCCCTCCCTCTTTATTGATAGACAACCTCAATCCTTTATTATTGATGACTACCTGGAGAAGATATTGTCACCCATCAACAAAGGGGAATTCAAACGGTTAGAAAAACTAATAGAGGAGATCAACATGCTCATGGAAGGAATCAACATGATCTCCGAACTTGAAACACCCCATGTCGAACTCAAGATATATCCACCAAGTTATGACAAGACCCTTCAAGTCATTGCCTTCGTGAACACTGGTGTTGATATCATCCCGAATGATCACTGGGTTCCTCACTCCAGAATATTTAGCTCAGCATCAAAAGGAGGAGTCCTCACAACCAAGATAATCACGAGGCATCTGGTCATGATCAAATTATTCCCAGGCGTACTCTACAGAACCAAACTCCTTAGCTCTAACAAACCGGGAAAGGATTTAATCATTGGTTTAGATATGTACAAGCAGCTGAAAAATTGCCTCTTTATTCTGATGAAAGGTATAAACTTCATAAGGTGATTAAGCCAATATTCCACCATACCGAGGTTGTTCTTGATTGTTAACGAAGACCCAATAAAGAAAATAGAGAACCAACTGATAGAAGAATATTTTGTTGAATCCCACAGAGACTTTCTCAAGAAGACTAAACATCCCATATGGCTCAATCAGGAATTCTTCATCAAACTTCCATTCAAAAGGAGTGAAAATGTCAACACCACAAAGGCAAGTCATTCTGGTATGAATCTTGAACATCTTCATCTTATAAAGAAGGAATGTGCTAAACTTCTAGAGTTTGGGCTCATTGAGCTGTCAGATTCCCAGTGGGCTTGCGAAGCATTCTATGTCAACAAGAATGCTAAACAAACAAGGGGAAAACTCCATCTAGTGATTAATTACAAACCCCTAAACCACTTACTTCTCAATGATAAATTCCCCATTCCAAATAAACTTCCCCTATTCTCGTACCTAGTAAAAACCACCCACTTTTCCAAATTCAAACTTTAATCCGAATTCTGGAAGCTAGGTATACACCCAGAAGACAGCCAAAATGGCCTTCTGCATACCTGATCACCACTATTAGTAGAAAGTTATGTTGTTTGTCCTCAAACCTGTCCCTTGACTCTTCTAAAATGCCATGATTAAAATATTCTAGCCCATCCTCCATACATCATTGGTCTACATTGACGACATAATGCTCTTCGACAATACTTTGAAGGAACACCTGGACCTCCTCCATCAGTTCCATAACCTGGTGAAGCAGCATGGAGTTATGCTCTCATCAAATAATATGTCCGAAGAATTTCTTAAGTTTCCAGATATCAACTTCTCAGTAAAGCAACTCCAATAATTTCTTGGTATAATTAATTATGTGAGAGACTTCATCCCTAACATCTCTACATACATCTCCCTACTTACAAAGATGCTCAAGAAAAATGCTCTAGCCTGGGGAAAAGAGCAGGATAATGTGGTCCAAAAAATAAATGAAATATCCAGCAAAGTTGAGACACTCCATTTTCTATTGGACGGACAAATGATAATGCAGATCGATTCTAGCAATAACTATTAGAGATCAGTTCTCCTGGAAGAAAAAGATAGCCAGCAAAAGATATGTGGACATACAAGTGGAAAGTTCAAAGAGGCAGAACAACATTATCATTCCACCTTCAAGGAAATTTTTGTTGTGAAGAATGGAATTAAGAAGTTTAAGCTCTTTCTCATTCATAATGAATTTCAGATCAAAATAGATATGCAGGGTTTTCCTCAAATGGTCCAGCTGAATCTAAAAATCATCCCAAATCTGTAGATTCTCCAATAATATCAATGGTTTTCTCCCTATAAATTCTGAGTGAAACACATCCAGGGAAAAGAGAACATCTTGGAAGACTTTATATCAAGGCCGGAGGAATTCTCTTCAAAATACTGCTTGGAGAAAGAGAAAAGGGAAACAATGTTGGCCATCAAACTCATGCGACTACTCATGATACACGAGCTCACAACCACCGGTACCATCCAACGCTACTACCAAAAGATAATGTAAGATAACATGTGTAAGAAAGTTACCCCCTACAGCGAGTTAACCTTCCCAGTGGGTTACCCTCTCTACTGGGTTACCCTTCCCAGTAGGTTACCCTTCTCTCCAAGGAAACCTTATCAAATAAGTTACCCTCAATAGTGGGTTACCCATCCCAGTGGGTTACTCTCATCTCCAAGGAAACCCTCCTCAGTGAGTTACCCTTTCAGATGGGTTTTGAAGCTATTGACTCATCTACTTCAAAGACAAATAGCTTATCCACCTACTTGCAAGATGTCTTTGAAGATGTTGATGCACCTACTTGCAAGCTACTGACTCACCTGCTTGTACATGTTATGACATGCCAACAACATAGTGTGTTTTGTTTTTATTTGGCCCATCACATGTTAGTATGGCCCAGTGTGAAAAAAAAAGGTTTATCTAGTCATAACAGATAAAGCTTATCCCTTACAAAAAGATAAGACTTATCCAATCATAATGAATAATGTCTATCCCTTAGCTGTTAGGATAGGATTGTAATATTTTATTTCATGTTTATCTGTAGTCTAGATTATCTAGTATGCTTTCATCTCCTATAAAAGGAAGCCTAGGCTTTTAGGAAGAGGGAATCATTCTCTCTACCTAAAAACCTCTTGTATAGTTTCTCTATTTTTAATAAAGATATTTGTTGTCTAATATCTCATGCTCTTGCTTTCTCTCTTCCAAAGGGATGGGTACTTCGATTCTTTAGGTCAGAGTAACGGGTAAGGAATGGGTACTTTGATCCTTTAGGTCGGAGTAGGGGGTAAGGAAATACGTCGGCAAGGTACTTGTTACCACTGAAACATGGAACTTCGAAGGTAATTTCCATGTATATGAAACAAAGTTGGCTTTGTCCACGCGACGTAGATGGCTAAGTCATTTCCATGTATATTAAACGAAATTGGCTTAGTCCATGCCATAGCTTTCCAAAAAGATTCATTATCTAAGAAAGAACACACAGATCTGAGGTCTACCTTAGCACACCTTTTGTTCCACAGATATTTGAGGGAAACAATCCAGGGAGAGTCATTGTAAGTCCCTTTTTAGTGATATACAGAATAGTCTTGTACAAATAATACAAAGGATTTCAAGTGTTCAAAGACTGGAAAAGTCATGCCGACCCTCTGAGGTTTATGAAGTCTTTGTTGCAAAGGAAAATTGTCTGGATGTGTAGCTGATGTTTCAAAGTCAAGAAATCTTGTTATGGGTTGTGAAGGCTTTGTTGCTAAAGAAATCCATCCTTATGGATGAGTAGCTCAGTCGTAGAAAAGTTGTGTGTCGATTAAAAGCTTTGATTTCATATGGAATGCCACCCATATAGATCTAAATTGCCTATCATGTTGGAAAGGTTAATCACTCTATCTGTGGTGTTGATGGAAGCTTTGACTTCATATGGTGTATCACCTACATGGTCCTGAAACAACCTTTAAACTTGGAAAGTTTGGAGTCTATTTCTAGCCGCCTGGCTATTCTCGTAGGTAGTCTTCTATGCTCCTCTACCTCCCCGTCTATTTTGTATCAAAGCCATCCCCACACTCAGAGGTTGGGGAAGAAGCAGGAGTTTGCATCTACCCCTGCTGATTGCAAACACGTGAGCCAGCATTACATTTTTACTTTTTCTCTATCCTAGATGCTACTCTTAGATCCGTCCCTAAATTTCACTTTCTTGTTTTACAATCAAAGTCCTGTTCATATTTGAGTTATAGTTTCATTTCCATTATCAGAAATAGTGTTTTCCAGTTATTGTATTCTACGTCTTGTACATAATCAAGTCGTAGTTACTTTCCTTAGATTTTTAGAACAAATATTTGTTTTGTTTTGTCCTTAGATCTTTAACACAAAAAGATTTTCATTTTAATGAGTCTTTTCCATAGTACCTTAGAACAAAGACATCGAGTCTATATAGTCCAGAAAATAAAAAAATATGTTTAGTCCGTCCAGATCACTTGCCAATAAATGCATTTCAACTAATCTTAAAGATGTGTTGTCATGTAAAACCGACTCCCTATATGTAGTACATATGTTTTTCATAGAAAACCAACTATCTACTACATACCCACCTCTCCCAAATCCCTATTCAGTAGTAGCTAGGATGAAGTTTAACTCTATGGTCTAAGAAAAGCTAAAAGGAGTTATTGAATATGTTGTTGCTACACCACTTGTCCAGCACCCTATTCTGGTAACTCCAGAGGAACAATTCATATCACTGCAGATGCCAGAGGACTTTCCACAGCAATAGATAAGTCTTGGATTTAGTCATCTCTATTTTGGTGTTGTGCGAATTGTGTTGACATATTAGGGGAGAAAAAGTTGTCCAGTTGTGACGCATTTTTCTCTTCTAGATACTAAATTCAATAAGTACCAACATGTGAATTTGGGCACATCAGAGATTATTCAGGATGATGGTACATTCTTTGTCACCATGCTCCCCAACTTCAACATACCATTAGCTAATCCACATCTAATAAAGGTGTTGAAGATCTAGGTACAGATTCTTAATGCTCCGCAGGATAAAGATATCGGTCCAGTAATTCTCCACTATCAGATAGCCTGGTTAGTTCAGAACCATAACATGAACCTATTTCCTGCAAGTGGTAAGAACTCTCTCTTTTTGACCATTGATGCAACTGATAAAACAACAGAGTGCACCAAGATCCGAAGAGAAATATCTAGGGATGAACTGGTCAGCATATCCCAGTTTTATGGGTCACTAAATACGAGAAGTGTGAGCGTATTCTCAACCTTCTAAGTCCACTGATGATTCTGACCACCACTATCTCTAAAGGCCACCCAAAACCACCTTCTACATCTCTATGTACAACCTAAGTGATGACATTACAGATGTAAAGGAGTTAAGAACCATCCTCAGGTTCCTCAATTGCTTTATGAGACAACATGATTTGATAAAGAACTTCAATCATGAGGGTCATACTCTAATGTGGCGTAAATATCCTTTCTCAGGACATTACCCATGAAAGACTGATTGTTACTATAGAATCTGCAAAAGAAGGAAAGCAACAGCTACTCAACCTAAGAAGCTCCTAGCACCGCTTTCTAAATCTAGTCACATAAATGCTTACACATCAAACCAACAATATGAAAAGGATAACCTATCCCGAGCTCTGACATTACCACATGTTCAACTGTCCCCCAAACTGCCATACGTATCAGAGCACTTGAAGAAAATTTATAGACAATCAAGTTTGAACAATGCCCACTAGGAACTCCATTCATACCTTTTCTTTCCCGACAACATAAGGAAATAACCTCTCTTAAAGAAGAAATCCAGAATCTAAAATACGATTACGTTATACTACAAAAGGAATACGATCGTGCCTTACTACAATAGGCAAAAGTATCTACCTTATTTCCATATGGACATTATCCACAGGGGTTAGGCTAACCTTCTCCACCTCATTCATCCATGAGATTCACTTCACCTCTAGAAGATGAACAGAAAAGAAGAGATGTCGTGACACAAAGGGTCGAGAAAACAAGATGTTTTAGTCGGGTTCCTTATGATGCTTATAATATGGTCTCGACACATGCTCCCATCGTCCATGGTCTAGCTCCTATAGTCTTAACTGATGATCATAAGATCCAAAGAATAGAAACCCAATATGATGAGACACTGGAGGATACTTCTATTCAGAGAGCATCCCAGAAATATGAAGAACAACTGCAGGAAAACAAAGACCTGTCAGTTGATCCAACACATAAGATTATCGCAAGCGGTGAACCAAAGTCTACCACTTCAGATGATCTCTTGCAGATCCCTGAAGAGGAATCTCATAATGGCAAACAAGTCTCTCTGAAGTAGTGTCTTCTCAAGAACAATGACAAACAAATAGAAGGGGAGGTTGAGGGGCATGGAGGACTACCGACGAGAGCATCCAGGCAGCTAGAAATAGACTCCAAACTTTTCAACATGAAAGGCGGTTTCACGACCATGCAGAAGGCATACTGTTAACAAATCCAACAACCTATATCCAGCCTTAGATGGGTTAAATTTTGAACATATAACAAGATAGAGTAAATTCTCTCATGAAGACTCTGGGAAGGGGTCACAACAGTGATCGACCCAACCAAGTCCACCCATAGCACACCAATCGTACAACAATACTGACCAAACCATAGGCAATAAACCAGGCCTTAACTAAAGAGAATACAAAAACATAATATGATGATAAATCCCTAAATGTAATATGATGGAACAGTGAGAAATCGTATGATGTGGTGTCAGCCCACCAACCTATTCCAATGTCCAGGATGACACCAACATTGATCCTGTATATACCAACCCCCAAAAGTACCACAAAGCCTTTAACTAAAATATAAATAAATTTGGTTGGGACGTGCCCCCATCCATGGAAAAAACTAGTATCCAAAATAAAATCAAAACGTTTAACAATATACATAACATGAAATGATGCCTTCCGAAAGGATGGATGCTTACCACTCTAGTACAAATGTTGTCCCTAAGTCAATCACTATATAGGAGGTGTCGAATGGTTGGTTCCTTCATATAATTGGTATACAGCCGCCAGTAGACGGGTTAGTGAGTGACTGCTAGCATGAATCTCAGGATAAGGATAAAATAATGCCAATTATAAAATAAAGTAAAACCATCCATAATGCATACAACCATACATATATAAGTGCTAGGAATGGGGATTTGGGCTTATCATGCATTTAAAACCTTTACCTGGGTTGGGTATCTTGGTTATCCTAAACCACCCACGGGCTATATTAGTTCAACTCCCCCTGCTGAAAGGGACCCAGTACGTGTAGCCACACGACCAGGGAATTATCCAATGGGAAGAGTAGTACATCCCCTAATAGTGTGATATCATGCATACGGTCCACTAAGACTAATCCTCATATCGGGAAATACGAGTTTCCAGTTTTGGACCTCCCGGGACTGCCACCTTCCACGACTTTGCTACAAATCCTACCATTAATGCCTAATTAAAACCATTTCCAAATGAACCACAAATCTATTTACCATTTTATTAACCAAGGCCAATATTAGTGGTATCGTTATACCACCCTTTACTTGCAAATAATATCCATAGCCAAATAATTTAGGTTAAGGGGACTTTTACATGCCCTTCCATATACCATATTAAACCACTTGGGAGACTTCCATATTCCCTACATTCATAACCATTTATCCTTTAACCTTTTCAAACCATTTAAACTATGCATAATTCTTTTATCAAGTTTAAAACATTCAAGATTTCCATTAAAAGAAGTCAATGCAATGAACATATCTTTATAAGCATTATATCAAACACATTGGGAGCATAATATAACCAAAACCAATTCCAAAGACCATTAAACTATTATCATACCATCAAATTGTCCAAATCCACCATTAATGCACATAAAATTATAATTAAAACCTTATGAAACCATAACCAAGCATTAATATCAAAACCCCCAAATAATAGTTGAAAACCATAATCATGAAATAGTAAAACCATGAACTCAATCATATAAACCATGCCTTTAATTGAAATTACAATGAGGGAAAAGAATCATGCCTTATACCAAAGGATTGATTGATAGAAATCACGAAGACAAGCCCCAAAGCAATCCTCAAGATGAAACCCTAGCCTTCTTGCCCAAAAAGCTCTTGAGAGAATTATGAAATGTTTTGAAATAGTATATAAGTGTTAATGATTAGAATAATAGGGTAAATAACCCCTTAAGTGTATTAGAAGTCATGGGCACTAATTTAGATAATTAGAGAAATGTCAAGAATACCCTCACTTAAATACCTTAAATATCCATCACAGGGATATGTCTGACCCATACGAGTCGTACCCTCCCAATACGATCGGTACCCACCACTTGTATCCAAGCCTCAACCCTTGTATCAAACACTTTCTAGTATACGACTCATTCAACCAAGTTGTAACCATAACATATGATCCATATCCATAACTCGTATCCCTGGCAGGATGAAATACCAGGAAAATCAGACACTGCCCATATTAAGATTCCCTGGTATGACTCGTACCAACACCTACAACTGATATCCCTAAGTCGTACCTATTCTAGTGACCAAAACCATCCTACCAACTAACATTGATCAGCATACGATAGGACCATACAACTCGTACCCCAACATACGGCTCGTACCCATAAGTCGTATTGGTTCTGAAGAACGGAAATTCCATGAAATTTTTTAAGGGTCAAAACCCAAGATGTTTCAGCAGCCCATCCTGGTCCCTAATTGGGGACACATCACGAGGCTATCCTAAAACAGGAGTAGAATCTTTGGGCTTGGTCTCGGGACCCTTATCACGTATAACTATAGCACATGTCCTGGGCATCTGCAAAAGAGTAAAGTCAAGAAAATATCATGCAAACCAACTCAGATTCTTAGCACAAATTAGTAAAAGAAATGAAGGAATCCTAAGAATGTCCCACAGCCCCCCAAAGATAGGAAACAGACATCAGCACTTTGATCCGCAGGACTCTATAGACATTTTCTCTTGTACTAACAATTCTGGTGTAACCTAGGTTCTGATACCAATTTGTCATGACCCCATTCATGAGTCATGATGGAACCTACTAAAACCTACCAGTAGGTAAGACAACACTATAATCTAGAGCTAAGGATATGGGTTACTTTGGTAAATTTCCCACTAGACCTAATTACACCAATACAATCATAATCAATAATGTTCTATTAAGAGAAGACAATCAAAATAGATATAGAAATCCCATGACTTGGTAATATCAGTACAAGAGCATCTAAGTTTGACAATAGGAAATACAACTCACAAAAATAGTCAATAAATCTATCTCTAATACAAAAGACTGAACATGGATAGAGGGAAGCAGGCGAATCAAAAGTACAAGAGCTCATCTTATCTTTTGAAGAACAAAAATACATGAATTCAGCTTAGCGGTGGCAACTAGTACTCGTGTCTACACCAAAAGTGTACATAAGAATAGTATCAGTACCAAAACTATGGGTACTCAGTAGGCATCATCGACTGACTGAGCTAAATTATGATATAAAGATGATATAAAGCAATATAATATATCTAAGTGAAGGTACAAAAGAAAACCTGAATAATCTTCATCATTGTTGTATAAAATAATTGATCAACTATAATGATAATACAACATTTCATATCAAACATGCCAATACCATCATATATAAGGAGTAATTGATCCAAAAGCGTAAAGAGATACTAATACAAATACAACCGCATAAGTACCAAGTTGGCGCACATACATCCATTAGAGCATAAAGTAAAAGTGCTCACCACAATGTCCCATACCATTGGGGAGTGCGCCCAAAAGAATAAAAAAAAAAAGAACCCATCACGGCGTCCCATACCACCAGAGAGTGAATTAAAGGATTAAATCATAAATATTAGTAGATATATAACCTACTTCTCAAGTTCCATGGTTATCAATAATTCCCATCAACGGCTATTTGCCAATAATTATAATTATCAACCATTACCACAATTAAATAACATTTACCAAGATACTAATATCCAAACTCATATCGCCATATATATATATCTATCTCATTAATAGACTTTACTTACTCATTATTAGCTAACCAATGATTATTAATAACTCACTAATTAGCTAGTCATCATATGGCCTCTAACTATTGGCCTAACTAATTCATTACATAACCTTTATTCTTGGGATAGAAACTAACCATTCCTCACTAAATAGCACACTCCAATATCTAGTTAAGCTTCACTAATAGCCCATAGACTCCATTAAGCCAAAGCACAATTCTAGTCATCATAATTACACTAGTCACCGTCTAGCAAAAGTCAACTAATCATCATTCAAAAACTCATCTATCTAACCGTTAATGTCTTTTATTTTCTAGCATCATTAATATACAAATCCTTAGTTAATAGATGATCGACATCATATCTTAGTCATTGACATTGTTAGTCATCCCCAATGTCAACTTATAATCATCATTAGCCACGTAACAACCATAATTGCTAGTTACCACATTTCAACCAAACGAGGTTCATCAACTAGACACTAAACTTCTAGACATCAAGTAAAATAGTCACTTAATAGACAACTAGTTACCACATAGATCATTCTAATAAACAATATTCCTTTATTAATCCATTTATTCAAGCTAAGTATATCAACAAGGTTAATTCTTATTCTACATAAGATTCTACTTACCAACTAATCATAACTCATTATTTGGCATAGTCTACTCCTACTCGTTATTTAACACTAACATGGGTTACGCCGCTTAGCCAAGGATTAGCACTAAAGAATAATAACCGACAATACAAAGAATAATATCACATCCTTAAAGCATATACGAATAAAATCATATGAAGGAAATCTACAAGAAAACATATATATGATTACCATAAATAGCATCAATATATCCTCCAAACTTACCAGGCATCATCATACCATTAATACATCCTCCTGACTTACCAAGCATAATTATTTCATCAACATATCTTACGGACTTAACGACCATCATCGTAACAACAAAATATCCTCTGAAATCACCAGGCATCATTATATCATCATTATATCATCAATATATTCTTCGAACATAATAGGCATCATCATAGCCTCATTATATCCTCCGATCTTACCGAACACCATCATATTATCAATACATATATAAGAAATCTAATCAATAATAAATATAAGCCCCATAAGAGATAGAGTGAAAAAGATGTAAAAAGAGATATACCACCGTACCTCATCACTTATTATCAACACAATATATAAATAGGTGCATGAATGGGTATATTTATATGGTATGGATACTCAATGCATTACTGGTCTTAACAAGATCACTACAAAGATCAAACACAAACCCAAGGTATATACCTTCTAGATCCTCTCTTTATTAGCATGATTTACATTATTAGCACAAGAGGATTTTTAGCATGAACATTAGTTTCGTCACAATGATTGAACATAATATGAGTAATAATAGAATCCAAGTCCCACATGATGATTTAGTGAATGATTTAAGTCATAGAATAGTCATGGGCTCAATCTATAAGAAATTTCATTACTATCTAATCACTTTAACTAATTTAGAAATCAATCATGAACATCATTGCCAATACCAACATTATGAAAAAAATCATTCACCAGGGTTAGCCATCATAATACATAAGGCATATTCTATGTGTTTAACAAGTACCTAAGCCACTAATGAGACTACAAAGTCCAAGCTTAAGGCGGGTCAAACTCCGTTTCTAATACCCTAAATTCCTTTTCAAGTCTAAATTCTACTCGGGACTAAGCTAAGCCATCCAAGACATATCTTAGAGGTTTATCAATCCACACAAGTTGCATGGTACAATTCTTCCTCAGGTATTACCCTTAATTCATCCAAAGCTACTAGGACAATTTCCACAACTATGCATAACTATGGTCAACATACTATTTAATATGAGTGACAAGGACACTACCATCAAACTTGAGTGACTAGAGCATTCATATGTTAGTCATGAGATAACAAGTCCAACTAACCAAGGTTTTAGACTATAAGTCAAGTATCACAATTTATGAGTTCAATAGCCTAAGTTGTCAAACTAATCCTAGACATTATCATCTATAATTTTAACACCTAACACCCCTCCCCAATCTTATAAAGATATCAAATTCATACTATAATAAATCTCAATATAACAAGAAGTAAGCATAGCCTACCTCGAATCCAAATATAGCTCATGAACTGATAACCTTCTTTTTTATTTTCTTTGAAGCTTCTTTAAGGAGCCAAGCTATCAAAAACACTGTCTATGCATTATCATGAGAATATCAATACCCATATTGCACCATTGTGCTTCGGTTCCAAAAAGATACCAAAAACCTCCAAGTGGGTCCCATTTATGGAAAATGTGTTTCCGATACCAACCTATTATTCAAATACCATTAGGGAGTTATATCCCTTAAGAAATTGGTGCAAATCAAGCATATTTGGGAAAAAATCAATTCCCAAGCCATTTGGGGCTTATGGTCAAATAGTCAAGAATTTAACACTATGAATAAAGGATTCATACCTTAGATTCATTGTTAATCATGATTATACAAGTTATTCAATCTCCTAATCAACACTTAAAACTCAATTTATGAACTACATACTCTATTAGGGTTTATGTAACTCAAAGCATTAGCAAAATGGTCAATTCTGAACCAAAAAGGGGCATTTAAATACCCCTTCCTGGGTCCTCAGTTCACACAATCATGAACACACGACCTGCGATCGAGGAATCACAATTGTGATACACGCTCCATAATTGCGGTACCTTTTCTTGCACAGTTGAAAGTTGAATCCTGGAATAAATTCAAAGTTTTGACCAATGCCTCAAGATACATCCAAAATCCAATATGAGCAAAAACAATATACAACCACATTGACTTAGACATTCCTGACGCATTGCTGAAGTCTGATTTTCCATTCGAGAAAGTTTTGACCAAATAATGTCCAACACCCAAATTTCCAATTTATCTAATTTTTGACCAATATTTCAAATGAGTTTGGGTGCAGTAAAACCCGAACCAAAGTTCTACCCAACCTAAAGTAGATATTCGAGAGCTGCTGGTATAGTCATAATTTGTATTCGATATCATTTTACTTAGGTTTTCTATCAATGGTCATTTGGAACCAACAAATACTTCTAAAGCGGTAAATGATCATAAAAACCTAACAAACTGCCCTGTAACTGAACTATCAATTCCATCAAGTTATTTTGATTTTAATTAGGTGTAGAAAAGGATGGAAACCAGGCAGGACCTTAACTTGGCTTCACATGCATGCCTAATGGTGCTTAGTGGTCGGAATTACAAGAATCTTTTTCTCCAAAGAAAACACTTGTTCCCTACAATCTCAATCATAATCTAAACAGCTTGACGCCAGCCTATCAGCATAATACATACTACAGCACAGATCTTATACAACATAGAACTTCACACTTTACCAATTAGTATTATAAATAACTTGGGGAAGCTATGGAAAAGCTTTAATGGTTTTCTATCAATTTAGGGTCATTATAGTCTTAGCTTCTTATAGCTTTAAAAGAGAATACAACAATATAAATCATACATAAAGAATAACCTTTCTATGAAGGATTCAATGAGCAAATTGCCTTCAAAATCCAAGTAAAATTGTTAAACCCTAAGGAAAGTAACTCATGAACAATATGTATTTTTTATCTATATCATGATATGCAAAAAAAAACCTAATAATGGTTATTTATAATATAGGGAAATTTAAAATCCAAATATAAGTTGGAGCTTCCCTACTCAAATCTAACATGAAGGTCTATCAAAGGGTTGATATTTCAACACCTACACCATTAAATTGCCTTTAATTTGTCATCCATTCTTCCTCAGAATGATGATAGGGTTCATGGCACATCAAAGGTTGGAATCTCATCAACTTGACCATCAACTCAACTTCAACTTTATCCATGTTATTATTAACCTTGATTATAAGATTGGACATTTATTATAATTTGACTCCCCATCATGTACTCCATTAGTTACTTTGTTTAGCTCAATGATCTTAGGTGTATTTATACACCTAAGTGCCATTATCAATGTATGCTTAACTTTGCTTTGAATACTACTTTGTGTTATTAATAACATATTATGGTTGTAATTGTGCATTTATGTGTTTAAGAACATTTTTAGGGTGTTTAAGTCTAAATTGAAACTAGTTAATAGATAAAAAGTTCAAATAAGGTTTAAATGAGGAAACTAGTTGAGCTAGCTTGAGCTATGCTTGGTTCTAGTGTACTTTGATGAGCTCTATTATGTTTTATGAACTAATGTTTATTATTTGATTTTGTAGGAGACCATTGAAGGTGTTCTGGAAGCTAATTTAATCCAATAAATGTCTTAAGAAGGGGAGGAACAAGGAATAGATGCACAATGAGATAGGAGCCAAATAGATCAAAATCTTGCACTTGGGAGCACCTCTTGCACTACATACCCCAAGGAAGGCTGAGGGGAGGGGGTATGCCACGACCCCTAGGGAGACCCTTACTTTCTTGGACTTTCTTGGGAGTCAAGGGATGGAATAAGAAATGTAAGTAGTGTGGATCACACTTGTGAATATTAGATACTAATTGTTAGAGAATAATTTGTGGTTAGGATAGCTATAATACCCTAAATTTACAAGCTCTATAACCCTTAAAAGATAGGCCCCAAGTTAGTTTACCAATACTTCAAGTCGTGCCTCAATCTGATGTCAAGGTGAAACAATATGTAGTATTTCCCTAATGGACTGACATACTACCTTGACGATGACTCAGTTAATGAGTTATTACAAAATATGATATCTCTTAATGGGTAAGTCGTAGTCACTCTAGTGAAGTCCCTAAGTTTGTCCCAGTGACTACGAGTCTACCTTACAAGTCATAACCAGTAACTATAGGTCATAAAAGAAGACTCATGATCATGACAATATTCACTCAAGAACCCAGTTCCTTGGTTTTGAGTCCAACATAAGACTCGTGGTCAGACCTTATGAGATGTTATGTGGACTCGTAGCCTAACCAGTGTATGATCCAAGAATCTCTTCCAGTGGGTATGTGTCCAGCATATGACTCGTAATCAATCATAATGAGTCCTAGTGGGGAAATCATAGTGAGACCAAAAAGGACCCAAACCTCAGGGTTTTAGGTTAAGACTCAGATCATGACTTATAACCAGTCTTAACAAGTCAGAAAGTAAGTAGTAATGACTAGACACAGGTTTTTCCCACATGTTTTTCCAGAGATGTTTAGGTATTTTCCTAGTCCTTTAAAAGCCTAACCCATATAATTTAGGCCTCCTAAAGGGTAGTATAGAAGCCCCAGAATCCCAAATTACATGATTATGTTTAATTTCTCTTAAAGAAACCAATGAAAAATGTTTTCTCACCTGCCAAGAAGCAACTAGGGTTCATCAAGAAAGTCCAAATCACAAGAATATTTATTTAAGCTTCAATATGTAGGTATGTAGGATATTAATAAATGGACCCCATTCACCCATTAAGTCCCAAAGTTCTCTAATTTTTTGTTTAAATTTCCCTTTTGTTTAGGGTTCTATGAAATGTATGAATTTTGTAATTCTCCAATTGAATTCTCAAATTTCACCATGAATATGTGTTTCCTCATGAATTTAAGCATTCCTTAGTACCCCAATCATTATATCCCTCAATATTGATGAAATTACAGAATTTTTCAGTTGAGTCATGGAATTTCCTTATGATGTCTTTATATTGACACTATCACGTCTAATACTTAATTCAGTGTTGGTGGGTTATGAACACCCAATACCTAGATAGTCATGCATACTTCAAATGTTAAGTTAAAAGTCATTTAGATTGTTCTTGTATCATTATATTCATATTATTATCATGTTGATCATTTATCATTTGTGAATCACTTTAAACTTTTATCAATATCAATTTTAGATTAGTTAGGAGTACAACATAGCACCGATTAAACCTAGGGAAGAAGGATTACCTACTAGTTTAGGGTAATACCTTTAGTAGCGGTCCCTAAGTTCTAGAACTATATAGCCAACATAGGATATAAAAGGTCTTCCTTCCAGTATATAGTTGATACTCTCTTAGGGGAAACTTCCAGAATAGGGTGACATCCTATTCCTTTAATACATCCTCTTAGTGGATCCACACAACCAGTTTTGGTACCCTTGGTGATGTACTAATTCCTTTCTAATTGGGGTAACAAGTTGGACCTCGATTAGCTCAGATTGAGGCATGTCAGTTAAATGTTAGATCCTGTAATTTAAGTTTAGTATTAATATTATATTAGTTTAGGTTTGCATGAAAAAGTGTCCATTTATATCAATTATCAGTTATTCAGATCATTTCAGTACGTGTTTATGCTTGGTCTTGCATTTGATTTTTATGTTAACTCATTCATGCTTAGTACTTATATAGATTAAAATTAGTTCCTATATCGCATACAATTACATTCAAAGTACTAACCACATAATCTTTTTTGTGCTATATTGATTTCACAATATAGGTTCAGACACTCAGTTCCCAAACCGTACATTGTCTGTTCCTATATCACTCAACATCAATATTGGTAGGTCCTCATTAGTCTAGGACTAGTCATAGTACTTATCATTCTTTCTTGTACCTTATTCGATGTTATTTCAATAATCAGAGTTGGTTGGGGACCTGTCCCAACAACTCATTATGTTTATAGGCTTTCAAATAGTCAGACGGTTAGTATAGTCTTTTAGTGTCTACTTTCAGTGCACTTAACATTGTTTTAATTATTTAGATATTTGACTTTACAAGACTACTACACAATATTATATTATATTCCTTTCAAATCTATATCTCGTGCCAGTTCATGGTTTATTTCGGGGTCACTTATGTCCTTAAGAACCATGTTATGACTAGGGGGTAGTATCGGGTCATGACAAACTTTGTATTAGAGAACAAGATTTATAGTGTCCTAAGGTTTTTGAAAGCCACATTAAGTAGAGGCTATTTCATGGGTATGAAGCGGTGAGAGCATATCTAATAGTGATGAGTATTTTTTGCATGGCAAGTCAGTTTACAGAATCAGGGAGTGTCCAGTAGTTGGCTAGAAGGGAAAATATTTTCGTCAAGTGGGTCAGTCTAACTTCTCATCAGCTCCAACAGGTCACTTAAATCAGCAGGACGCCACTTCTGGTGCAACTAGTGGGAAACGTCAGAATAGACTCTATGCCCTTCAGACTCAGCAGTATTAGCAGGGTTTTCTCAATATGATAACTAGTACAGTATAAGTCATTCACCCTAATGTGTATGCACTATTAGATCCCAGAGCCACACTTTACTTCATGACTCCTAATATATCCATAAATTTTGGCGTCAGACCTGATATACTAGCAAAACCCTTCTTAGTGTCTACTTAAGTAGGTAGTTCAATTATAGTCAGTCGGGTATATAGAAATTTCTCGATCATAGTGTCCCATAAATTTACCTCAGTATCCCTTGTAGAATTAAATATGATTAATTTTGATGTCATTCTCGACATGTATTTTATCACTCTTGCTATTACTCAGTTGATTGTAGAAATAGAATCATCCGATTTCAGTTTCCTAATGATCCAGTCATAGAATAGAGGGGTAGTACTTTAGTGCCTATAGGTTGATTTGTCTCTTACCTTGAGTCAAGAAATTTTATCACATTGTTCAAGTAAAGAACTCAAATTCCAAAACTCCAAGTCTTGAGTCAGTTCCAGTATTAAATGAGTTTCTAGAACTATTTTCTTAAGATCTTCCCAGAGTTTCTCCCGAGATGGAAATCAATTTTAAAATAGATCTCCTTCTGAATACCCAGCCAATTTCAATTCCACATTACAGAATGGCTCCAACTGAGCTTAAGAAATTGAAAGAATTGTTGAAAGATCTTTTAGAGAAGGGTTTAATTAGTCCTAGTGTTTCTCCATTGGGTGCCCCAATTCTCTTCATGTCCAAGAAAGAAGGTTCTCTCAGAATGTCCATCTACTACCGCTATTTGAACAAAGTCACTATAAAGAATAAGTATCCTCTCCCCAAGATAGATTACTTGTTTAACCAACTTCATTTTGCAAAGTATTTCTCTAAGATAGACGTCAGATCCAGCCACTATCAAATTAGAGTTAGAGAATGTGACATTCCTAAGATAGACTTCAGAACTCAGAGTGGTCACTTTGAATTTGTAGTTATGTCTTATGTACTAACAAATGCTCCTCTAACTTTTATAGACATGATGAATAAAGTGTTGAAGAAATATTCATACTTGTTCATCATAATCATCATAGATGACATTCTCATCTATTCTCACAGTGATGGTGATCGTGCAGATCACCTAATGATTATTTTGTAGACCGATGGACCCCTTGGTGGTTGCACCACACATTAAGGGACCAGGTCCCTCTACGTCAATCAAAGGTAATCAAACAATGAAAAACAGGAAAACTATAGATAGTGCAGAAAGAGTAAATGCACAAGGATTTTTATGTGGAAAGCCGAGAAGTGATCATTTGTTTGGTTGTTCCAGGAGTACCTTTTGTTCCATTAACATAAAAATGTTTGAAGACCCTTTTCAACAAGTACCTATACGGCATTCCATGTCTCCCATCTTTCTCAAGCATTACTTTCTTCATGTGGTCAATAATAAGAGTAGCAAGACTTATCAATTTAAAATTACTTAGGCATTTTATTAGGACCAGATCAACCCAAGATATAAAGGTAGTTTTCCCTGATCGTGACAATAGGACTTTGTTTATGAATTTAAATACCAACTGAAACTCATATTTTGGGAACTTCTTTTTCATAGTTACTCTAGATATTCCACCCATCTTAGAGGCATTGATCATAAACTCAGTTGTGGGTTATTGGTCGACAGCAGTACTGACTCCAATAGCTAATACATCAAAGATTTTTCCCAGTGCTTCTTTATCTAATTAGATAGACTTTCCTTACACTTTTGCAGACAAGTTTACCCATCTTCTTTTAATTCCACGGTATAGTAAAATTTTATGACCTCATTCTTAAAAACCATGGGATTTGATTCTTCAAAAAAGTGTAGCCTACCTTGATACTTGACATATTAAACCAGTTCAATCATCCTAGGGTTCTCATAAATTTTGGGATCAATCAGTCTTCCTAACAATACCTTTTATATTCTCAGGTTCCTAATTCTTCTTTTTATGGACATGTTATTCATTTCTTCATTTCTTTTAAGCTCACTACTTCTTTCTCCTTTATTATCAGTTGTTCTTTTCATGGGAATTGATTCCTCTAAGTCTTTTCTTTGCTCGACAGTTATAAGTTTCTGCATAATTCCAGGGGAGCTACCAGACTTTGACACGGAGAACCTTGTCCTCTAAATTATAAGATCATCCTTTCTTCCCTTTTTGATAGCAACAGTACCCCCTCAATTTAATTTCTCTCTTATATCAATCTTCTCAACTTTAGTATTTTCATCTTTCCTTTTTCTATTTCCCCTGAGTTTTTTCCCAGTCTATCTCAGAGGCACTTTGTCCTCAATCTCTTAATTTTCCACATTTGGCAATAACAAAATATCTTTTCTCCTATTTACTTTATCAATATCACTAACTTCTTGTTCAACTCCATCAATTGAGTTATCTATGTTGGCAAAAGCAAACAGTAGTAGGTTCTCAATTACCCAGTTCTCACTAGAGGAAAGATCAACCTTTTTAACTAGAATTTCTTTTCCAAAAAACTGAGCAAAAATATTGCTCGAGTCTGATTGTGTAGGAGAATCAGGTACTTGTGTTTTATAGGCATGTTACTCACCCCTCATTTTTAATTTTGTAAAAGCATGTGTTTTGAGGTATTGTTCATGAGATGTTTATATGGTTTTTGAAACAAAGGTTTTTTTTTTGAATGTTTATGAATTGAATAATGTTTCTCATAGTATATTTATAATTTCCACATTTTAAATATGGTTTTGAACTTGTGGGTGCATGGTATACTGAATGAACTAAGAAATTATAATTTTCCCAAACTGGTGACTTTTGAAGTGGTTATGACCCTAACTTCATAATGTGAAATTGGTTTTGATTATAAGCACTGTGGGAATTTATAAAATTGAACTAGTCTTGAACTGTTTCATGATTCAAAGAGGTATTTGAAATACAATAGTATCATTTAATGAACAAAAAGAGTCAGTGACCCCCTACGTGTATTAATGAACAAAGGGAGTTGTCTTCTCCAAGTTAATGGAAATTGTTTCGGCATGTTGTTGTTAACTTACAAGTGTAGTTGGTATGATGATACCAAAAATATAAACCTTAATGTGGAACGTGGTTAAATGAGTAGAAATGTGTGATAGTTGTTTTAATTAGGCTTTAACAAGGGTTTTGTAGCTAAGTCGTGAAAGTGGAGGTCCAAGTGACCAATACCGGAAACCACGTTTATCGATGCAGGGGCCAAAGTGACAAGGGAGGTTAGAGTCCCCCTTATTATTATTTCATGATTAGGGAGGTTCGAGTCTCCCATAAATCATTATATAATCCGGTGCTTAAGTCACTTTGGTATATGTTGGAAGGTTTGAGTCCCCCATTTAAATATATATGGGATTATTCTTTGGTTTATTCGGCTACACGCACTCGAGCCTGACCAGGGGGTGAGAGTTAGGACCATATAGCCCGTGGGTACTATTATATGATGGTTGAGCTACATAATCAAGGCTAAAGTTTTGAAATGCATCTTAAGCCTTATTCTCTATCCCAACTTGTGATTATATATATATATATATATGTTTATGCTTTTGATTATGTGTTTTGGTTATGAATGAATTTAAAATTTGATCATATCATTTGGTTATTCTTAACACCGAGTTACATGCTAACGTTAACAATGCTAATTATCTTCGGACGTTGTATCCTTATGCGATGCAGGAACTGGTCATTCTTCTACTCCTCGTGCTTAATGACTTTGATTCGGGATTAGCTAGCGAGTCAAATTGAAATGGTGAGCTTCCATACTTTTGACGACCCTATTTCATGATTATGGTATACTTTATATTTTGACTTTTCCTGTGGATTTGGTTTTGGCTTTTATCGGGGGCATGTCCCGACACTATTGATGTTCAGTTTTGGATGATTGTTTAGAAGGCTTTGTTTGGACTACTGTGGCTATTGGTAGGTGTCGGTCGTTCATTTGGCCGGTCGTCGGTTTTCTATGGTGCATGATCCAAACTCTATCTAAGGACTCACAACGCAAGTTTGTAACTTAAGGTCTAACCTCAAAAACATTAAACCAACCCACTGGTGAGCAACAATGACTACCATACAATACCTTAAAAGGAACCATATTGATATTAGAATGACAATTGTTATTATAAGTAAACTTCGCTAAAGCCAAGTACTGCTTCCATTGGCCAAAAAAATAAACGGAGCATATCCTATAAAACCTAGATAGTCCACTCAGACTGACCATCAGTCTGGGGGTGAATTGTTGTGCTAAGATCAACTCGAGCACCCAACTAATCAAGAAAAGTCTTCCAAAAGTGAAAAGTGAACACAAAGCCTCAATCTTATATGATAGGCAATATCATACCATGAAGTCGCACAATCTCGTGAATATAGATACGAGCCAGCCTCTCATCAATGAAGGAGACCTGCACCGAAAAGTAATGTGCAGAATTGGTCCATTGAACTACAATGACCCAAACACTATCAGGTCTATTGGAAGTGCGAGGTAACCCGATCACAAAATCCATAGTGACTATTTCCCATTTCTACATGCTTATGGGTAACCTTTAAAGCAATCCACCAGGCCTCAAATGCCTGGCCTTTACCTGCTGGTAATAAAGGCAACGAGCTACAAAATGTGTTGCATTCTTCCTCGTACCAATCCACCAGTAATGATGCCTCAAATCACAATACATCTTAATCACTTCCAAATGGATAAAATACCAGGAACAATGGGCCTTCTCCAAAATCAATCTAATCCAATCACCCACTCTCGACACACAAATTCAGCCCCCAATCCTTGAAACACCATCCGAATCAAGTGAGGCTTCCTTATCCTCACCACTCATTACCTTATCTTGAATCAATCTCAATCCTACATGATCAAATTGATGAGCTTGAATCAGCTCCATCAAAGAAGACCTAGCCTCAAAAAAAGCCAAAAAACACCCAGGTGTCGAAATATCAATCCTAACCAACTAGTTAGCTAGTGACTGAATCTCTAAGGCCAAAGGCCTCTCCTGGGTCAAAAGATGCGCCAAACTACCCACTCAAGTAGAATTTTTTCTCAATGCATCTAGAACAACATTAGCCTTGGCAGGATTATAGACAATAGTAAAGTCATAATCCTTAAGCAACTCAAGCCAATGACACTTCCACAAATAATGATCTCGCTGGGTTAAAAAGTACTAAAGGCTGCAATGATTCAAGAAAATCTCACAATAGACTCCGTAAAAGTAGTGCCTACACAACTGTTCACAATTCCAAATCATGGGTAGGGTAATTTGTCTCACATGGCTTTAACTGATGAGAAGCATAAGCAATCACCTTACCCTTTTGCATCAACACAACACCTAAACCAATAGTTGAAGCATCATCAAATATAGTAAAACCCACTACCTCCTTCGGCAAAGTCAAGATAGGAACTGAAGTCAACAAATCCTTAAGCGTTTGAAAGCTGCTCTCACATACATCAGACCACTAGAAAGAAATCTTCTTCTAAGTTCAGTTGGTCAATGGAGCTGCATTGGATAAAAACCCTCAACAAAATGTCGATAATAACTTGCCAAGCCAACAAAACTCCTAATTTTGATAGGCGAAGTAGGTCTAGCCCAATTACGAACTGCTGCAATCTTAGATACATCAACCATAATACCCTCCTTAGTCACTACATGACCCAAGAATGAAATAGCCTCCAACAAAAATCACACTTGTAGAACCTTGCATACAACTTCTCATCCCTCAATCTATAAAGCAAAATCCTCAAATTATTCTCTTTCTCAGCCTTACTCTTGGAATAAACCAAGATATTATCTATAAATACATTAATGAAATAGTTGAGATACGGTTGGATTACCTGGTTCATTAACTCCATGAACATTGTTGGGGCATTAGTGAACCCAAAGGACATGACCAAGAACTAATAGTGACCATGTAGAGTCTAAAAAGTTGTCTTCAAAATATTCAAAGGTCTAAACTTATGGAAAACACAAATAGAATCAAAGAAAAAAGGTAATACAACACTTGTATCATGAATATGAGCCAAATAAAAATAAAAATCCACTCTCAAAAACTTTATGAGCTCAAGCATATGATATGATCCTTTAGGACCCGAATGAAGCACACCCTTCTAAACTATCCTTGGCGTACCTGGTGAATCTAAAGTTACGACTTAGCATAACAAACTAAGGCAGCATGATAAGGAGCCAACCAATCCATACCCAAAATAACATTAAAATCAACCATATCTACCACAAGCAATCTACCCAAGTCTCACGGCCATACAAAGTCACAACACAAGATCGGTACACCCAATGCACCACTAAAGAATCTCCTACAGAGGTAGATACATGAATACGCATGGAAAGAGGCTCACTTAAAGAATCAAAAGCTAAAGAAAAATATCAAAATCCATACGAGAAAATCAACCCAGGATCAAATAGCGTAGATGCAGATCTTAAACAAATAAAGACGATACCTATGATCATAACATCTAAAGCCTTCATATTTTTCTTGGAGAGTATACCATAATATTAACCATGACTACCAACTGTCTGAGTGGCCTCATGACAACCTTGACGGACTCCACTACCTCTGTTTCTCGCACCTTTGGTAGTACCCCTAACTCTCATAGTTGAAATAGGAGTAACTCTAATCACACGGCGAGGATAGTCATTAGGAAAATGTCTAACCTTATGACACATAAAAAAAAAATTGTGACTCGTCCTAATAGGAGAAGATACCACTAGAACCAGACAACCATGTTGAACTGTTGAATTGGAAGATCCACCACCCAAACACTGTAAGGCCACCTGCACTGACCTTGCTTTATATCCATGAGAATCTCTAAAATCTTTACCATGAGGAGTCTAACACTTGAACTAACTAAAACAACACACCTTCTTAGCACCTTCTTGAGATACTCTATGAATAACCTCTGTCATCTTGGCATGATCCACTATACTCCAAAAGATGCTCCAAAGACAACCATCTGGGACATAGCTAACTGAAGGGAGACATCAAAACCCTTCATAAACTTCTAAATCTTCTCTAACTCAATGGACATACCATATAAAATATCTTTACAAGGCATAGAATCATGACTCATACTCAGCTACAGTCATGGAGCCCTACTCCAATCGATAAAACTTATCTCACGTTAGATCGCTCAGACTGTAAGGCACAAATCTCTCTAGAAAGGCATCAACAAGTTAAGCGCATGTTATGTCCGAAGATTCAAAAGGTTCATTACCAATAAACAACCTTCACCAATCTCTAACAACATTTCTCAACTAATAAGTAGTATAAGCAACTCCATGCGACTACAGGGAACCCAAATTTTACAACTTCTCTCAATAATAAATCAAGAACTCATAAGCATCCCCGTCCACAGCACCCATTGAATCTATGAGGACCTAAATAAGTAAATCTCTCAAACCTCTTTTGATCCTTAGAAGACATAATATAATTTGCAGCAAAAGAAGACATAGTGAATCTGGCTACTCTGATAGCAATTTGTAATGACCCAAAATCCAAGGGCCATGATGGCACTGGTCGTTGTGTAACTTGACAAGTAAGCCTATTACCCAACTTACACACAAAGGGGAAAAGATAGAAATACCCCTAAGGTAAGGCTTCTAGAATGAAGCTGAACTATATAAGTACAACAAATGGAGAAAGAATATAAACAACAATGCAACCATAACTCCAAAAATTTGATGCCAATGATATAAGAATGCATATAGTACAACTCAAATATAAATGAAATACATAAGAAAATCCAATAGATACAACTCTATCTTTGAAAACTATTAAAGACATAGTCTAATGATAGAGAAAGATAGTGGAAAACATACAAATGCCTGAAGATCATCTACTACCTCAAAAGCTCCAATAATATCCTAAGTTAAGAAATATTGGGTGCACCTGAACCTAAATTTACACTAGAAGGGTACAATAGGAGTGAGTATAGTTCACTTGTACTCAGTAGATATCATAGGATGTCTGAGCAAAGTAGAAAATAAAACATATAAACTACACACTAAGGGCATATCACCTTCAATCAGAAAATTTCCCACAATGGTAGCCCACACTACTTGCACTAACAGTTCTAATATATCAAATAATTTGAAACAAACATAGAAAGGACCACAAGTGTATAATATACCACATACAAGTAGGAAAAGGAAGGACAATATGCATAGAAAATCATTGAGTACAAGTATACAAAGATAGAACTATTAGATAGGGATTAGTCAAAGTAGAAGTACAATCACAGCACAACGATAACGAAGTAAACACAATAGGAATCATAATGATGACAATGATGATACATGAGGTTATCGCACAACCTCTATATAAAACCACGAAGGCAAGCCTAACTACATGGGACCTATGAGGTGTTTGTCAACCTATATACAATCCATATATCATATCTCCTCCCCAAAATATCCCTCATAGAGGGTTTCATAAGATGTCATAATATTTTTTTCCTATCACATCCCTTGGGAAGGGTTTTAAAAATGTGTTGTCAGTGTTTCTCAGATGTTGCGACAATGGTACCAATATTTTAGAGTTATTATGACATTAGGATTTAATGCTCACAATCAATCACAATTAGTATATGCACAACAAACCACAATGATATATTTCCATAACCATCCACAATGATATATTCAACAACTATGTGAGCCAACATTCACTAATTATTTCCACCATCCATGAAATTCCACAAGATTTATATATCGATAAAGTATGAATATAGAACAATACACCAATGGTACCACATTAAGCATTTTAACAACACCATAAAATTATTCACATGTATTTCAAGCTATCCACATCACATAGAACCCCACACGCTCATACATATCACATAATATCTCAAAATCAACAATTAGATGACATATAGGCCCCATACAGGAATAACATATTAAGATATATAATTTCATGATTAGTTCCCATCCCCTTAACATGTATTTTGCATACAAATTAACTACCCAGCCTAGTTTGAAAGAGTTATGCCATGACCGACCTCAAGGCCAAAAAACAAATTGCAACACTTCAACCTATGGCCTTACTTCTCACAAATGATCCTTAAATCATCTAAACCAAGAAATATAAAATCTACAAATCAAAACAAAGTCAACGATACCCACATTGCCTACTATTAGTTTCGGATAAAAATAGACCACCGAAATTAGTTCTTGAAAAAGAAGGTCAAAATCGTAACTTTATTTCAAAAATGTGTTCCCCATACCTTTAGGAACTGACAGCTGAAAACCCAAGTCAAATAGAGTTAAAAACAAAGTTCAAATTGAAGAAAAACCATTTTAAAAATTTATCGGGTAAAACCTTTGAAATCCATTTTAAAAACAAAAATCAAAGTTGTTTTGAAGGTTAAATTGAGGAAAACTAGTAATTATAGGATTAGAAACATTATTCAAGTGAAGAGGAGTGAAATTGAGGTTTAAAATCTCATCCCAAAGTATTGGGGTTGTGAGCAATTAATCTAGAAATTCACTAAGAAAGGGTGAAATCTAAACTAAAATCCATAAGAGAATAAAGAAATAGAGGTTATCTAGCTTCCCAAGCACCCAAAAATTTAGCTTTTAAACTCTCACACAATTTTAAGTTTTATCTCTCAAGAGGCAAGATGAAAAATAATCTTATTCACAACCTACGGGGTCTATTTATACCTCTTTCAGGTAATAAGATACTGGAATTGGACATGCAGATGTGAAATCACACACCTTGGCAGCAGCAGGAGGTGTGTCAATCTCTAACACCCTTGGTGTGATCGCACTACCCTCTCTACCATACTTGTGCGATCGCCACTCAAGTGGTGTAATCGCACATGCACCAAAAACCTGTTGAAACTTGGAAATTCTCCCAAGTTCACACCAAGCCCTCGAGATTTATTCAAAATACAATGTAAAAAAATGAACTATATAACAACACGAAATTAGATGCTCCAAACTTAATGGCATTATTAGATTTTCAAAAAGACATCATTTTAAGAAAGTTTACCCCCAAAACCAAATATTTCAATTTTCCAAACCGAGGGTTGAAACAAGATTTAAAATCCATAAAAACAAACAAAACATCTTACCACCCCAAAATCAATGTTCTAGATCTGCTTGCCTAGTTTGCTTAACTATCTGTCGCATAGATCAAAAGA